>CM022949.1:56298230-56664643 GCA_012931725.1 Litsea cubeba
AAAAAGAAACTCATTCCTTAGCCATTTGTGACGATCTTTGAAGCCCCTCTTGAGGCATTTTGAAGCAAAAGAAAGGGGGTCAAGCTAAGGAAGGCTAATGGTCATTAATGAAAGCTAAATCTTGGATTAATGAAGTTAAACCACCAAGTAAGCTTTGCTTTTTATTAATCATTATTTTATGCTTTGTTAAACTATTGGTAAATGATTTTAGCATATAAACTATGATGTGTTGAATCCTCTACTTCCTTAATCTTTGATTTAAGTCATAGGATTCTCACCTTGATTTCAAACAAGTTTGTTTTATAAACTTTGTTAATCATGCATTGCCAAAATCTTTGATTTCTTTTATGTCATGATTCATTAACTTGTTTTGAATCTTTCCTTGTTGTTTTCATTCATTTAAACCTTTGTTGAATTAGTTTGGTTTTGAAAACACATGGCACATGCATCACATGTTTAGACTAATTAATTTCATACAACTTGTGAACCCTGTTTTTTTATATCTTCTACAAGTTTGTATTTGGTACATGTGATTTGCATATTACTTCAATCATATCTTTTTATGTGCATTAAACTTTTAAATGCTTTTAGCATAAATTGATTGAGCTTTCATTTTCAACTTGATTGAAGTATTCACACACACACTTCATGAGCATTCATCTTTGCATTACTTATAGTGTTGTGTGAGTTAGCTTTCATTTTCATATTCGCCTATTTAAGAGGCAATTAAATTAAGCTTAAATTGTAATCTCTTAGAGTGTTTTGTCAAGACACTTTCTTTGAGAGAAATCATTTGCTTGTAAGGTTATTGCTTAGCCATATAAAAGCATAGTGTAAGGGTTGTTGTTTAGCCTATAAAAACATCATTGTAAGGTTATTGCTTATCCTTGGAAAGCATATTGTAGAGGTTATTGCTTAGCCTTTTGAAAAGCATAATAGTGGAAATCCGGTGGGGTGTTGGATACACAAGCCGGTAGTGGATGTAGGCATTGAGGCCGAACCACTATAAATCCTTGTGTAGTGGTGATTGATTTGTGGTGATTGTTTTGTTTAAGCTTCCGCATTTTATATGTTAATCATCACATGTGACTAGTTTATTTTAAAGAAATTAAAATTGGCCATAATTAGTCATTAAGTGTAGATCACCCTATTCACCCCCCTCTAGGGTAGGATCCCTTGGACTTTCAATTGGTATCAGAGCAAGGTTGCTCTATATTTAGGATCAAGTGTTTGGAACTCTTGATTAGGTGTAAAAACCTAGAGTCAAAACCCTAGTTGTGCATTCCTATGAAAATCATAAAAATGGATTCCACTATGCTAGACTTTGTAGATTCTTCTAGATCCCTTCTTCTTCCA
The DNA here is from genome assembly GCA_012931725.1 of Litsea cubeba. Lineage (NCBI taxonomy): Eukaryota > Viridiplantae > Streptophyta > Magnoliopsida > Laurales > Lauraceae > Litsea > Litsea cubeba. The sequence goes on from CM022949.1 coordinate 56,299,587, forward strand.
TCTATTGGAGATTCAAACATTGAATTTAAAGTATCTCAACTTGAATCCAAACTTAAATTAAAAGAAGAAGAAATTAATGAAAATAAAGATGACATTCAACAAGCCTATGATGAATTATGTACATTTTCCTTTGAGCTTGTTAAAAAGAATAAAAGACTACAACAAGAATCTAAAAGTCTAAACAAACAATTAGTCTCTTTTAAAGATGAACTTAGAGAGAAAGAAGAATTAATAAATTGTGTAGACTCTAAGTTTATGATCTCTTTGCATAACCTACAAAATGCTCAAGATGAATTAACTGAATTAATGTTAGGTTGTGATAATCTTAAAAAGGAAAATTTGAATCTAAGAGATCAATTACAAAGGCAAGATGAAAACATTAACAATCTTGAATCTAAGTTGACTATCACTAAAGAAAATTTATCTAATGCTCAAAATAAGATAAATACTCTAGAACTTGGATCCAATGTGTTTAATGAAATTAAACTTGAATTAAGACTTGCCCATGAAGAGCTAAATAATTTTAAGGGAATTGAATTTGAACTAACAAAAGTTAAAAATGAAAATTCAACCCTTAAAAACCAAGTCACTCAACTTGAAACCTACAAACAAAAGTATGAGTGCAAATTTACCCAAAGTGAAGAAAGATTTGAAAAGTTATTGAAATTGGGTAAATCTAAAAGAGATAGGACGGGTCTTGGTTTTGATAGGAATATTTCACATGACCCTAAATTCACCAACACATTTGTGAAAAGTGAGTCCTCATTCTCTAGTACTCACACTTCCTTGCCCATGTCTAAATGTAATTATTGTGGCATTGAAGGACATTTTAGGTTTGAGTGCAAATCAAAAAGAAGTCATGTGTCTAAAATCATTTTTGAACCAAAGAAAGTAAAATCAAATTCTATGATGGTTAAGACACTAAAAACCAAGGAAGACTCCAAGAAGAATAAATAAGTAAAACCTATTAAAAAGGAGTCTCCTAAAATAGATTCTAAAAAGGTTAAACAAGTTAAACCAACTCTAAAAGAATCTATTAACAAAAAGCTTCTCAATCTTCCTCCCATAACTCAACAAATGAAAGAACTTTTGAATAAAGTTGCTAAGTTAAATTTAAAATTCAAAAGTCAAATAAAGGGAGGAAATAAGAAGAAAAGAAAAGTGAACCAAACCCCTAAGAAACAATCTCACCAACCCCAAGAGACTAATCACCAACCTAAGTTTAAATTACTCAAATCTCATGGTGATAGGTCCAAATCTAAGATTTATCAAGTCAAATCTCCTAAAGTTGGTGGGACTTCAAACCTAGACCTCAAAGACCAAACCTCTCAAGACCTTAGGTGGATTCCCAAAGTTATATACTTAGACAAACCTTAAGGCCTTGGACCTCTTTGACCAACCTATCCTTTATAGGTAAATCCTTTTGTTGGTCATGTTGCATTTGCATTTTGTTATTTCATAGTTACATTTCATAAAATGCAATGCTTGTTTATGATCAATTGATTTTGTTTTCATGCACCATACTATTTAAATATCATGGTTTTCAAAATCATTTTGATTATAATTTTCTCGTGTTAGATTTGCTTTTTACTCACTTTGAGTTATATTTCTTGTATTGCATTTCTACATGTTCAATTGATTATGGTTTCAAAAGCTTTCACAGCTAGATTATTCATAATCAATTGACATTGTAAAATCATTTGTTTAGATGTCTTAGTAAGATTTGTTTTGAAAAACAAATGATTTGAAACAATTTGGATTTTCCATGGATTTCTAAGTTATACCTTCATATGGAAAATTACTTTGAAAAGATCAACTTGTATGTTTTCCAATTATCTTATATCTTTTAAAATACAAAGTTGAAAAAGTGTTATCTTCTAAATCATCCTCTTTATGCTCATTGTTGGATTTTGTTTATTGAAATGATTTGAAGATTGTATGAATGGAAGTGCTTTAAAGCTTTTTTAGTTATAAACATCATAGCACGTTCCTTGTTTTCATTTCCACTTGCATTTAGTTATCTTAACTTAAATGGAAATGAATTTTGTGATAGGCAATTTGCATCTTTTAGTTTCATTCTTTTCATATGCAAATGTCTATTAGTTTCTTGTATGGTTGTGATCTTAATTATGTTAGATATCGCGATCACTGAGAGGGGGGGGGGGTGAATCAGTGATTCTTTAATAACAGGTCCAATTTAACAACAAAAGCAAATCAAATCACACAATGACACCAGATTTAACGCGGTTCACCGAAAGGCTACGTCCACGGTTCAAAGACTGTCCGAACACCAATCCGGGACAGATCTGAATCTATTTAGTCGCAACAACGACAAAGAGCACCAACCCTTAGTTTCAGATAGCACCAACTATCTAGGAAGCACCTACTCCCTTGAGTTTCAGATAGCACCAACTATCTAGGAAGCACCGACTCCCTTTATAATTTATCTGCACCAACAGATAGGATCACCAAACCCCAGACACCAAGCACCAACTTGATGTTCTACAGAATAAGAATAGAAACCTTTTTCTATAGACCTTCCCCTCTACAATCTCTCTCTCTCAATCCCTTACAAATTGACAATTAAAGCATAAACAGAGAGACACTTATCTTATGGACGAAACATCATCTTCAAGAGCACATCCTCGTCCACACTTGCTGTAGAAACTTCTGATAATACTTCACACAGCAACAGCACTCTCTTCTCTCCAAAACTCTCTCTCTTCTTCTCTACTTTTCTTCTCTCTCTGGTGTCTACTTAAAAACGAGCCAAACATGCCTTTATATAGGTTTTGTTAACCCTTAAGAGTGTTCAAAATAGGCTACAATTCGTTTAGAAAGAGTCCCAAACAAAATAGATAAGAATGCTGAATTTTCGTGCAAGACTTCTGTTTCTGCGCAACTCTGGTTCCCGTGCTCGGTCGACATCCTGGTGTGCTCGGTCGACATCATACACAGTCTGGAGTCAGACAACTTTCGTGCTCGGTCGACATCCTGGGGTCCCGGTCGACCGACGACACACTGTGTCACGAAAATAACTGGGAGCTACCTGAAACTTTTTCTGCAGGTTTCTCTTTGCTCGGTCGACCGCATGGGGTGCCCGGTCGACCGCACACTCTGCTTCAGGAATTCAGAATTCCTGAACTGTTTCAACTCTGATTTCTCTTTTAAGCTCTATCAACACCAGCCTATTATCATCATGCTTGTGACAATGTGTTGACAAGAATTCCAACTCAAAATGATGCTTGAGATACTAATTTCTTCAATTCATCAAAAGACTTCTCAAGTCATCTCAAATTCCAACAATCTCCCCCTTTGGAATTGTTGGCAACACTATTGGAACTTCAACACATTAATCTAGTTGATCTTCATGAAGCTTATTCAGACCCATAGTCTCCCCCTGTCTTAAAAAAAATAGAATCAATCAAGATCTCTAACACTCTTGATACCAATCTCCCCAAAGTTATCATAGAATAATAACTTCTTCTAAGCATACTTCTAAGCATATCTTTCTCCTAGCTTAAGTCTTTCTCCCCCTTTGACAACAAGTCCAAAGGGACCAACGAAGGAGCGAATAGGATATTCAAGGAATACTTTGCTCCCCCTTTCAAGCACAACTCCTAAGGATTAGGAGAGTGAGTAACTCCTAATTTTTTTCGGAGATACTCGAAGACTTCCTTTGGCAGAGGTTTTGTGAAGATATCAGCAACTTGCTCAGTAGTTGGGATATATTCCAACTTTACCTCACCATCTGCAACCTTTTCCTTGAGAAAGTGATAGCGAATTGCTACATGCTTCATTCTAGAATGTTGAACAGGATTCTTGGAGATGTGAATTGCACTTGTGTTGTCACAGAGGATCGGCGTAGGATCCGTTGTCGGAACTCCTAGATCAGAGAGCATTTGCCGCATCCATAACACTTGCGTACAACAAGTTGCCGCTGTAATATATTCTGCTTCCGCTGTAGAAAGGGATACTGAGTCTTGTTTCTTACTGTGCCATGCCACCAACCTTTCACCGAGATAGAATGCACCACCGCTTGTACTCTTGCGATCATCTATACATCCAGCCCAATCGGCGTCAGAGTATGCAACAAGAGTGAAGGATTTGCCTTTAGGATACCAAATACCAAGCTCCATGGTACCTTTCAGATATCGAAATATCCTTTTTACTGCTGTAAGGTGCGTGTCAGTTGGTGATGCTTGAAATCGAGCCACCATACATACTGCTTGCAGAAGATCCGGTCTTGTAGCAGTCAAATAAAGCAAGCTTCCTATCATAGAACGATAAGTGGTGTGATCAACGGACAAACCCTTATCATCTTTGCTTAGCTTTGTGTTCGTTGTCATTGGTGTGCTCACTGGCTTGCTGTCTTCCATGTTAAAACGCTTCAGCATTTCCTTGATGTATTTCATCTGTGATATGAAGATACCATGTTTCAGCTGCTGAACTTGTAAACCAAGGAAGAACTTTAGTTCTCCAAGCATTGACATCTCAAATTCTTTCTTCATCTCTTCAGCAAAATTCCTGCACATTTCTTCATCGTTGCCACCAAAGATTATGTCATCGACATAAACAATAACAACCAGCTGTTTGTTCAACTCTGTTTTGACATAAAGATTGCTATCAACGAGTCCTTTTCCAAAACCGATCTTGCGGAGATATAGGTCCAGCCTTGCATACCACGCCCTTGGCGCTTGTTTCAGGCCATAAAGAGCCTTTTTCAACTTGCACACTAGGTCTGAATTTTTGCTAATAAGAAAACCATCAGGTTGCTCAATGTAGACCTCTTCTTCAAGTAATCCATTCAAGAAGGCTGACTTTACATCCATCTGAAATACCTTGAAGGTTTTGTATGCAGCCAATGCAAGAAACATACGAATGGCTTCCAGACGAGCCACCGGTGCAAAGGTCTCTTCAAAATCTATGCCTTCAACTTGAGCATAGCCTTTACAAACCAACCTTGCTTTGTTTCGTATGACCTGACCATCTTCATTCAGCTTATTCCGAAAGTCCCATTTAGTACCAATAACATTCTTATCGGTAGGTCTAGAAACTAGTTCCCATGTGGAGTTCTTCTCAATTTGCTCCAACTCCTCATGCATAGCTTTCAACCAACTTTCATCGAGACTGGCTTCAGCCACAGTCTTGGGTTCAATGGTGGACACAAGTGAGTAATTGCTAACTACACTTTGCTTGTTTTAACACCGACCTCAGGATCTCCAATGATTTGATCCTTAGGGTGTTGCTCTACTCAAGTGCTTTTCTTTCTAGGTGTAGCATCCTCTGAGTTATCCTTTGATTTCTCAGAATCATTAGGTTTAGCTACTTCATTATCAATCTCACTCGAGTCCTCATAGACTGGACTGTCATAATGAGTTCCATTCTTTGATTCATAGTTTTCATCAATTCTAACATCAGCACTTTCTATGATTTTTCTGGTCCTTTTGTTAAGACATCTGTAAGCTTTACTAGATGAGGAATAACCCAGAAATATACCTTCATCAGCTCTTTCATCAAATTTTCCCGGATTTTGTTCAAGACGCTTGATGTAACACTTGCTACCGAAGACTCTGAAGTGCTTGACTGTTGCTTTTCGCCCAAACCATAGCTCATAAGGAGTTTTGTCTTCATGTGGCCTGATCAAGCATCGATTCTGAATGTATACAGTCGTATGGATTGCCTCCTTCCAGTATTTGTCAGCTAGCTTGCTCTCAGTTAGCATTGTACGAGCCATCTCTTGAACGATGCGATTTTTCCGTTCCACAACTCCATTTTGCTGTGGAGTTCTAGGGGCTGAATACTGTCTTTGAATGCCATGGTGCTCACAATAGTTAGTGAACTCTTCAGATGTGAATTCACCGCCTCGATCAGACCTTAAAATCTTGATACGTTTTCCAAGCATATTTTCAACCTGTGCTTTAAACACTTTAAAACGATCAAGTGCTTGATGTTTATGTTTAAGAAACAATACCCATGTCATACGAGTATAATCATCAATGCATAACATAAAATACTTATCTCCATTGGTGCTTTGAGTTCGCATCGGTCCACAGAGATCAGTGTGCACTAGCTCAAGAGGTTTCTTTGAATGATGCTCCTTTGACTTGAACATTACCCTCGTTTGCTTTTCCTTTTGACAAGAATCGCAAATGGGGTTGGAAGGCTTTTCAACTGTAGACATACCTCTGACAGCCTTTGATTTGCAAATCTTTGACATGTTATCAAAGTTTAGATGCCCAAGGCGTTTGTGCCACAACCAACTTTCCTCTGTCTGACTCATCAAGCAAGTTTTTTCAGCTCCATCTGACAATGTATAGAGATTTCCAGCAGTCCTAGATCCAGTAGCCACTGTTTTGCCGTTGCTACACTTGTTGATAGTAAAACCATTCTTAGTGAAGACAACCTCGTGGCCTTTGTCACAGATCTGGCTCACACTAAGCAAGTTGTGTCTTAGTCCAGACACATATAAGACCTCGTCTGATCTGATCTTGTTTGCCTTTAGCTGTACAACACCTTTTCCGCAGATTTTGGCACCATCATTGTTACCAAACTTCACTGATCCGCCTTCATAGTGCTGTAATTTGACAAATTTCTCTTTATCACCTGTCATATGGCTTGAACAGCCACTATCAAGGACCCATGGTGCTGTCTTCTTTTGTGCATTGAATGCCGTTTGCACAATGAGAGATTCTTTGGAATTACCATCCCTTTTCTTTGCCCTCCATGCCTTAACTAACTTGGGTTTCTTTTCAACCTAAAATTGGTTAGCTATAGGCAACCTACAATCCCTAGCCAAGTGTCCATAATTATGACATATATAGCACTCAATTTTGTGGCTGTTTAGGATTGAAAAAGGGTTCCTAGTCACAAATGGGTTGTTTCTAACATAGAATTTGCAATCAGCTCTTTTATGTCCATATCTATTACAATGATAGCAATAACCATAGAATCTGAACATTCTTCCTTTCTTAGGTGGCTGGTTAAACTCCACAATCCTTTTCTTATTAACCGTCTCAATACTAGGCTGAATTTGAAGCTTTGTAGCCTTGAGAGGTATGGCACTTTGTCTCATAAACAAAGAAGGTGCAGCTTTAGAGGACTCTCCGATCTCAAATCCAATACCAAATTTATTGTGGAAGGGCTTTTGAACTTTCAGAATTTCATTGAGTTTCATTGTCCCTTCAATCGCTTGGAGTACTTTGAGTTTTCGGCTATTTTCTAAGTTTTCAGCCTTTGCTCTAGCGATTTCAGTTTCAAGTTTCATAGCCTCTTCCTTTTTGATACTTATTTGATTTTGAAGGACTTCCACCATTCTTTTATATTCTTCAACTTGAGTTTTCAAAGCAATAATTGAACTTTCAGATTCATGAAGAAGTTTCAGATTTTTCTTACTTGTTTTTCGTTCCATGCTAAGCTCCTCAAGTGCGGCAATGAGTTCTTCTTCGAGATTGACCTCAGCCTCCTCTTCCTCTTTCGGCTCTTGCTCCTCTTCTTCTTCAACGGTAATCATGAAGAGAGCTTCAGTTGCCTCGGCTGATTCATCATCGTCTGAAGTTTCAGACGTGCTGTCATTATATTGACTGATGAAGCTTTTTGCTTTGCCCCTCTTTCTGAAATTTTTCTTCCACTTACTCTTATCAACATAAGAGTCATCGTCATTATTCTCTTTCAGCGGGCACTTCACAGCAAAGTGACCAACACCGCCACAATTGAAGCATTTAAAGGGTAGCTTCCCTTTGTACTTTCCATTGCTTCCTTTCTTCAGCTTTCTAACAAATTGAGCCTCAAGCTCATCATCATCAGTATCAGAATCATGACCAGCAGTCTCTTTTCCCTTTTTCTGGACTTTGAAGGCCGTTTCTCTATCAGATGAAGACGTCTTTCCTATGCGCATCTCATAGGCAGTGAGCGAACCATGCAACTCATCCATGGAAAATTCATTCAGATCCTTGGCTTCTTCTATGGCTGAGACTTTTGAATCAAACCGGGGAAGAAGAGATCTTAGAACCTTTTTGACGATGACTGGTTCTTTAATCTCCTCCCCTAGTCCACGAATGTCATTCGTGACTTCATTCACTCGTTGCAAATATGAGTCAACATTCTCGCTTTCCTCCATGCGAAGAGATTCAAATTGAGAGCGATGGGTTTGCAATTTTGCTTCTTTGATCTTCTCATCTCCTTCATGAATGCTTTTCAACTTGTCCCATATTTCCTTGGCTGTTTTGCATGCAATTACTTTGACCAGCTCGCTGTCCACAAGGCCACTAAAGAGTGCATTCTGCGCCTTAGAGTCGTTGTCTGCTAACTTCTTCGTTGCAGCATCATTGGGTACAATGGCAATATTGTAACCGACTCTGACAGTCTCCTAGACATCATAGCCAAGTGACTTAATGAAAGCCTGCATTCTGATCTTCCAGAAGGAGTAATTAGAACCATCAAACAAAGGTGCTTTCTTATTCCCTGTATTGGTTGCCATGTGATTTGACAAGAGATCACCCTTAGCGTGTTAAGCTTTTCAAGGGAACCTTACGCTTTGATACCAATTGTTAGATATCGCAATCACTGAGAGGGGGGGTGAATCAGTGATTCTTTAATAACAGGTCCAATTTAACAACAAAAGCAAATCAAATCACACAATGACACCAGATTTAACGTGGTTCACCGAAAGGCTACGTCCACGGTTCAAAGACTGTCCGAACACCAATCCGGGACAGATCTGAATCTATTTAGTCGCAACAACGACAAAGAGCACCAACCCTTAGTTTCAGATAGCACCAACTATCTAGGAAGCACCTACTCCCTTGAGTTTCAAATAGCACCAACTATCTAGGAAGCACCGACTCCCTTTACAATTTATCTGCACCAACAGATAGGATCACCAAACCCCAGACACCAAGCACCAACTTGATGTTCTACAGAATAAGAATAGAAACCTTTTTTATATAGACCTTCCCCTCTACAATCTCTCTCTCTCAATCCCTTACAAATTGACAATTAAAGCATAAACAGAGAGACACTTATCTTATGGATGAAACATCATCTTCAAGAGCACATCCTCGTCCACACTTGCTGTAGAAACTTCTGATAATACTTCACACAGCAACAGCACTCTCTTCTCTCCAAAACTCTCTCTCTTCTTCTCTACTTTTCTTCTCTCTCTGGTGTCTACTTAAAAACGAGCCAAACATGCCTTTATATAGGTTTTGTTAACCCTTAAGAGTGTTCAAAATAGGCTACAATTCGTTTAGAAAGAGTCCCAAATAAAATAGATAAGAATGCTGAATTTTCGTGCAAGACTTCTGTTTCTGCGCAACTCTGGTTCCCGTGCTCGGTCGACATCCTGGTGTGCTCGGTCGACATCATACACAGTCTGGAGTCAGACAACTTTCGTGCTCGGTCGACATCCTGGGGTCCCGGTCGACCGACGACACACTGTGTCACGAAAATAACTGGGAGCTACCTGAAACTTTTTCTGCAGGTTTCTCTTTGCTCGGTCGACCGCATGGGGTGCCCGGTCGACCGCACACTCTGCTTCAGGAATTCAGAATTCCTGAACTGTTTCAACTCTGATTTCTCTTTTAAGCTCTATCAACACCAGCCTATTATCATCATGCTTGTGATAATGTGTTGACAAGAATTCCAACTCAAAATGATGCTTGAGATACTAATTTCTTCAATTCATCAAAAGACTTCTCAAGTCATCTCAAATTCCAACAAATTATATGTGTAGAAACCATACTAGAACTCTCAAATCCATCCTTTTTGCTTTCTAGTTATTTCTTTTGAAATGGATGGTTATGATGTTTGATTCATGTGTATTTTTCTTGTTGGTATCATTCTTTATACATGTTTCAACTTCATAGTAGTGTGCTTGATCATATGAACCTCCTTGAGATCCATTCCTTGTATTTCTTAGTTATATCTATTGTTTGATGGATGTCTTAGTTGTTGAATTCATATGACCTTGACACTTTGAAAATTGCATGTTTTACTAAGTTATATCTTTTATGCAATTTCTCTTGTTCATCACTATACTCATTAGTCATATCATTAAAAGTGATGAATAATCAGTTTATGATGCTTGTTGGAATTTTGTGTTTGTCACATGCTTGCTCTTAATCATGTCTCATATTCAATTGGTAATCAATTGGTATCATTTTCAATTAGTATTTATATCCAATTGGTATCATATCTTGAGTTTGTGATAGACCTTGTATACATTGGATTGATCTTGATAGTTATATGTTTTTTGTTCCATGTCACATTCCATGAGCATCATAATCTTCATGATTGCCACCTCTCTTGCACTTATAGGTAAATCACATGACCACCATGTTTATGTTTTCATAATCTTGGTTGGTTAATGGTGAGGTTAGGCCTCATGATTGAACTTCATTTCATTCATCTTGTGCATGATAGTTATATCCAATGATTGTATGAAATGAATTCAAAACTTTCATAGCATAACGATTTTCATAGTTATAATGATTTATGCTATGTTTAGTATATCCTTTTGACCTTGCTCTTTAATTATCCTATAGCTTATTCGTCAATTGGTACATCTTTATATTGGTAATTTGATCAATTTGTACTTTAATAGTCAATTATCGTTATCATTTGGTATCTAATTCTTCTCTTGAAGTTAACCCTCAATTGGCTAAACCATCTTCTTCTTGCACCTATTAGTTAAATTCTTGTCAAAAGTTTGACAAAAGAAGAGTATGGATTGAGGGGGAGTAAACCTTCTAAGGAAGCATTAGAGTTGATCAAATTCACCCTTATATTGGCTCTGTACCCTTATAAGCTTACTACCCATGCATGATAACCTGTTATGTATTTCATTTTCAATTACTTATGTTAACAGGTGCTACTGAAAGGTATTTTTTGTTTCATGTGTGTAGGTACCCCTCCTCAATTGATACCTTTGCAATTTAATGTCAAAGGGGGAGATAATTAAGGGGGAGCAAATTGAGAGAATAAGGGGAAGAGAGTGCTCAAGTTGCTAAAGGAAGAGATGTGCAATTCAATGTCAAAGGGGGAGAGACATTGTATGAACTTCTACCCAAAGGGAGAGAATTCATTGGAGAAAATGCATGGTCATAGGGGGAGAAGATGATAGAAGAAAGAGCTTAGGAGCTAAAGAAGATGCTTAGTCTAAAGAAAGGAAGATGAAGAGAAATCTTGAAGATTGATCAAGCTCCAAGCATCAAGGAGAATGAAGCTAGAGCCCAAGCTAAAGTGAAGAAGCATCCAAGAAGATTTCAAGGAGTGTCCAGCCAGGGAGGAGCTGAAGACTGTGTGAAAATTTAGTGTTGAGCAAAGTTTGCCAACATATAAAAGGTTTGCCATCAAATTGCAAAGGGGGAGATTGTTAGGGATTTTGTGTATTGCAATTTGATGGATGCATTATCATTTTAATCATCATTTGAATTTTCACACATGCATTGATTTAGAAAATCTTGAAATCTTGATTTACACATGCATTGTTTTTAAGACTTGTACAAATAATGTTTCATGCATGTTTGGGATTTAAATCTTGGATGCATTTGTTTTTTAAAAGAATTTTTACAAATCAAGCTAGCCAATGTTTTAAAGTTTCAAATCTTTTATGGCTTTTTATGTCTCATGATTTTAAAGCACTTGGATTGGTTTAAATCATGTTTCCATGCTTGGTTAAATGGCCCAAAATCCCTACATGAAAATACTTTGAAATGTGCAAAAGTTTGGATTTTAGCCACACTGTCAGTTAGCATGTCGGTCAGGTGTCGGCTAACCGACCATGGTTCAGAGGCTGACCGAAAGCCTCTCGGTTAGAATTCCAGAGAGCTATTTTCTGAACAAATTTGTACTGTCGGTCAGCTTATCGGTTCCTGTCGGCTGACCCACACCTGCACAATGGAAAATTTCTTGACCGTTGGAATCTGACCGTTGAGGTGTCGGTTGACCGACAACAACCTGTGGGTCGACCGACAAGGAGCCGTTGGACCACTTTTTCTATAAAAAGAAACTCATTCCTTAGCCATTTGTGATGATCTTTGAAGCCCCTCTTGAGGCATTTTGAAGCAAAAGAAAGGGGGTCAAGCTAAGGAAGGCTAATGGTCATTAAGGAAAGCTAAATCTTGGATTAATGAAGTTAAACCACCAAGTAAGCTTTGCTTTTTATTAATCATTGTTTTATGCTTTGTTAAACTATTGGTAAATGATTTTAGCATATAAACTATGATGTGTTGAATCCTCTACTTCCTTAATCTTTGATTTAAGTCATAGGATTCTTCACCTTGATTTCAAAACAAGTTTGTTTTATAAACTTTGTTAATCATGCATTGCCAAAATCTTTGATTTCTTTTATGTCATAATTCATTAACTTGTTTTGAATCTTTCCTTGTTGTTTTCATTCATTTAAACCTTTGTTGAATTAGTTTGGTTTTGAAAACACATGGCACATGCATCACATGTTTAGACTAAATTAATTTCATACAACTTGTGAACCCTTGTTTTTTATATCTTCTACAAGTTTGTATTTGGTACATGTGATTTGCATATTACTTCAATCATATCTTTTTATGTGCATTAAACTTTTAAATGCTTTTAGCATAAATTGATTGAGCTTTCATTTTCAACTTGATTGAAGTATTCACACACACACTTCATGAGCATTCATCTTTGCATTACTTATAGTGTTGTGTGAGTTAGCTTTTCATTTTCATATTCGCCTATTTAAGAGGTAATTAAATTAAGCTTAAATTGTAATCTCTTAGAGTGTTTTGTCAAGACACTTTCTTTGAGAGAAATCATTTGCTTGTAAGGTTATTGCTTAGCCATATAAAAGCATAGTGTAAGGGTTGTTGTTTAGCCTATAAAAACATCATTGTAAGGTTATTGCTTATCCTTGGAAAGCATATTGTAGAGGTTATTGCTTAGCCTTTTGAAAAGCATAATAGTGGAAATCCGGTGGGGTGTTGGATACACAAGCCGGTAGTGGATGTAGGCATTGAGGCCAAACCACTATAAATCCTTGTGTAGTGGTGATTGATTTGTGGTGATTGTTTTGTTTAAGCTTCCGCATTTTATATGTTAATCATCACATGTGACTAGTTTATTTTAAATAAATTAAAATTGGCCATAATTAGTCATTAAGTGTAGATCACCCTATTCACCCCCCCCTCTAGGGTAGGATCCCTTGGACTTTCAGCTACATGTGGTTGCCCGGGTATTATTTTCGAATGGTCATCTTGATTTCACATCTGATCTTATAAATGATATTGTTATTGAAATGCTTTGTTTTATTCGACTACTCTTTATCATACATGTTGTTTATAAATTTTAAAACTACTGATTTATAGCATGATTATACTTCAATCTTTTGCCTGCCGGATCGTTGTGTGTGACCCTTTCGTTTTGGTGCTCAAATCCAGATTTCGTTGCCCTTGAGGAGGAGCACGAGGAGGCAGTTGTTGAGCCGCCTGTCGAGCGAGAGTGGTAGCCCCACAATGTCATCTAGACATTGGGTTGGGACTTGAGATGTGAAACATTTTTGGGAATTGACTTGCTAGTATTTTGGGAACTTTGTTATTAGCCTTTGTTGGCTATCTTTTGAATTATGTAAAACTTTACTTTATGTTTGTTGTGTTGTACAACTTTAAACTTGAACTTATGGGCATGCTAATTATGTTTCTCTCACTGACATGAGTTATTATTTACTCTTCCTCATTTGTGAAGTACTTGTGTGTTTGCCACGTGCTTCCGCAAATAAATTCTTATGTTTGATCGTGATATGATTCGCGTGGAATCCTCACCGCGGGAACCTGTGGGAAACAAAGGAAAAATCTTACAACAACGTTGCGGCGCCGGCTCGGGGCCTCGGGTCCCGGTTCGGGGTCGTGACAGAACCCATAGTGGTCCCCACGCTTGCCCTAAGGAAGATAAAGTTTCATTCCAATTATAACTCATAAAGGAAGTGAGAAGTAGGATACATAAGAGAATTAGGAGTGATTCTTCTAAGTATAGCAGGAGAAGAGGTTCCAAAACCTATAAATAGAGAGGCTAGGGCTGGGCGTCATATAGCTTGCACGCCCAAAAAGAGAACGTCCAAGGTGTTTCTCTCACTCTCACTCTCTCTCTCGCCCCCAGACCGAGAACCCACTAAACAAGTCCTTAATCCGGGGTCGTGGCGTGGCGAGCCAGAAAATTCTGCCCACACACGCTAGTTTCCCGAAGGTTTTCCACGGTGAGGATCCTCAAAATCATCCATCACACTATAACAAATCATATTCACGATGAATAAGTTTCGCGGAAGCATTGTAGCAAGCATTAATTCCAATCATATATGTAAAATGGCACACAGTATCATAATGAGAAACATATCAATGATAGGCCCCAAGTTAATTCAAGTATAGTTCAAACTAAGTAAATTAAAGTTTACATTTAGATTTCCCAAAAGAAAGCGAACTTTGGCTATAAACAAGTTCAACAAAATATCCAACCCAAGAAGTGACTCAGAACTGATGGTCCAACCCAATGTCTAAACGACATCATCAGGCTGCCACTCACAATCAGCTGGAACTATCGAATCCTCCTTGCACTACACCTCGAAGGTAGGGTCAAGGTCTGGCACCAAGCAAATGTGGGTAAGACACAATGGTTTAGCGAGCAAATAAAACAGATAACAGGAGAATAGAGTTAAAAAAAAACATACATCATGGAATGAGTATAAATACATTTAAAATCCTAAACAATAGTAGTAATGAAAATAAAGAAACCATTTATGAAACAATAAATAATTCAAAGAATATATGTTATAGAATAAACCTTATCAATATAGTAAAACAATGGCATTCGGATAAATCCATGACATTTGAGTAAAACATTTGGCAAACCATATATGCTATTCTCCTATTACCGAGGTAATAAGTGTTGGGATTGGTGTATGCCCTAAAGCCCACTAGCTGCACTCTCATCTTTTGTTACTGGATATTTAACTGGTTATTTAATGGAATGACTCTTTTATGCTTAAACATGTATATATGTATGGTTGTGTAAGGCCCATTGTTTCTAGTAAATGAATTAGGTGTGTAGTGTCTACACACAGATAGGTCTAATTCATGGACAACTGGAAACATCATATTTGTTCATAACTGAAAGATGGAGCTGGGCACTTCATCTTGGTAGATGTTATAATGAGATACTCTCCTATATAGGGTGACATACCTAAGTCACGGGAGGGCTTTCCCGGATCTATCTCATTAGTGCATGTGTCATGCATTGAACAGGACCATGGTAGGTGTGATCTCTAAAATAGTACTATCACAGAAAAGAGATCAAGTCACCTCATGCTACTGAGTAACCGGTGCTCTTAATCTTGAGCATTTGTGGATGAACTGACGAAGTCAAGTTCTTGTGCTTTAATTCACTGTGGGTGAGATTCTTTTCATGGGTCAACAGCTCTGTGTTTTGGGTACTCGGACTTGATCAGTTGGGACGTGCAGATGCAATATAGAATCTATGCCATCTGATGATGGAATAATCGTCCCCTTAGAATTATCCGATTAATCATCAAAATCTAAGATCTTAGTATATGGATGTTCCATATGGATATTGAACTTGTGGGTCGCTCCCTGGATCAAGAGAATGATATTCGAATGATGATTATGTTTAAGGATATGAAGTTCTAAGGTTTAGATGTAATCGGGAAGGTTGATAGTACAATTGATAACCTGACTCGATTATGGATGTTACATAGAGGGGCATTCAGGTCATTACACTTAGTAGGTCGAAGACAACCGTCATCTTATGACGAGCTTATATATTTGTCCTTGGAGTTCAACCATAACTCTCTAGTGGAATGAGTTAAGGTTAAAATGGTCTTAATGTTGCTATGGGTTTAGCATGGACATTTTGGTCATTTTGGGAGCCAATGGCAAATATGTCTTTTGGTCCCTTTTCTAGTCACTTACCAAGATTGGCATGGTTTCCTAAAATGTTTAGATAACATAAGGATGAATTATTTTAGTGGAAAAATAATTTTGAGTTTAAATTCAAATAGGCCTTTGATGGCATACATGAATTTAAGTCTAGATAAATTGTATGTGGGCCATGGTGTGCATTGATATGTGGGATGTCCATAATAGGATTTCCATGGGTAAGGTTTCCAACTTTGAGTAGGACTCTACTTGGAAAGTTGGACTCCTCTTTGGATTAGTATTCCTATGAGTTAGTTTCCTTTTTGGATTAGGAACTTAAAATTAGTAAGTGTTCTACAACTAGTATTACTAATTGTATGGAAAGTTCTTTTTAGTTTCCTTTTCTAATTGGAGTGTTTCTTAAAGGAAGTGAGTCTTTCTTGGACATCCATGAGAATTAGGAAAGATAAACTTCTAGGAAAGGTTTCCTAAGTTTCTATAAAAGGGAGAGAGCCTTCCCTTGGACGTCCTACACCATAACAAGGAGAATTACAAAGGTTGCACACGTCCAACACACTTTGTGAAACACTTTGCAAGTATCCTAAGAGTGCCCCACACGTCCAGCCCTTGGTTGCTTCTCTTCTTGATTGAAGAAGGCTTAAGGTCTGAGATTTTCCCTTGGAGAAATACTTCTTAATTCCTAGATTAAGATCCCACCATCTTAGCCAATCAGATTTGGAAGTGAGATAGAGGAGAAGATCAAAGGCAATACTAGTGCAGAAAATTCCAGCAACTTGTTTGCAAATTGCAAGTCTGAGTTCGGGCCTTTGGATCTATTTTTTCAGAGGTTTGAAGTCTACAAATCTTTGAGGTATGAGTCTTCTTCATTCTCCTTTAATTATACACTTGTTGATCATGATTTAATGGAGTTTCTATGCGATTCTTTATGGCTGATTTCCGCTGCATAGTGCAGAAATCAGATTTTTTAAAATCTGTCATGCTTTGCATCAGCCATAGTAGTCTCTTTATGAGAAGTTTCAGATCTGAATCGCGGTTTCCTTAATAAGAGCACTCACTCAATAACGTACTACAAATGTACTTCATCACTTAAGTAATGAGAGTACTAGATCAACTCCTACTAGACCAATCACTTAATAGGGTCCAAACTGCAGTTGGTAATAAATTTTAGAATTCCATGTCGGGTGATCAATCCAACAAGGATCCCAAGCTTAGTGGTGCCGGACAAAATCATGAATCGATACGATCAAATCATTTCAATGCATTTTCATCAATAAAAATAACTACTCTAAACAATCTGCAAACGAACAATATCACTCAATTCAAACGAGTAGTTTTTATCGATATTTCAAAATGTGGTGAACCACGCAATTTGTTTCAAATCAATTTGTAGAAAATATACAAATTTCTCTTATCATAGTATGAAGTGATGTATGGTGATTGAATAGCTTACCTAAAGTTGTCTTGATACACACTTATTCCCTTAAATGTTGATTTATAAGAAGAGAGTTTGATAGCACTGAAGATCCCCAACATTTAAGGTTATAAAATGTACATTAAGATCTATAAGAATACCTTGGTAATTACCAACATCAAGTTCTTCACTTATTAAGATTTCCGAATGAAGTTCGGCCACCCTTCGGCTGGCTGTTGGTTAGCCGACAAGGGTCAGGTCGGTTAACCGATATGATGACCGATAGCTAGCCGAACACAGAATCAGGAGAAAGGATAGCTTCTGGAATTGTAACTGAAAAGGGGGTCGGTTGGGGTTTGGTTAGCCGACACTTCCATATCGAAAATTTGTAGCTCTCGGGAAAAGGAACAGAGAGGAACCGAGCAAGTTCGGTCACCTGTCGGTTAACTGATAGCTGACTAACATTGTTGCGAGGAGGGCGAATTTCTGAAGCTGTTCGACTCCTTCCTTTTTCCAGAATATTTCCAATTTCCAATCATGAGTTTCCTGCAATAAAATGAGCTAAAAGCTCCTCCATTTCACCAATCTATACTTCAAATTCATCACTTCAAATCCATCGATCCAAACATCATTCAATCACTTCACATTTCAACCATTCATTCATAAAATACTCAATCTAAATGAAACAAGTTTTCAAATCAGAAATCAATGAAATAAAGCAACATATGAGCAATCTAAAACATGAGTTTAGTAAACTAAACCACAAAACAAGACTAGATTATACATAATAGGTTCAATAGTAAGAAATCAATGTAGGGAAAATCCACAAAATTATTCATATTGAACAAGAATAATTATATTAGCTGAAATATCTACTTGCCTTGGTCAATATGAAAGTCAAATCACTCAAAGATGGTCTCTAACAAGCCTCTAGCTCCAAATCTACAAAACCCCCAAATAAACCCATAGAAAAGCCCTAAAAATCAATCATTTGTAAATCTTGAAGAAATCCTTTTGCATGTGTGACAAAAACACTCCAAATAGTTTAGAAAACAAAGATCTCAGGGAAGAAACACCATTGCTAACCTTGAAAAGCTCGAACCAAGAAGAAAGGGCTTGAAGGAGAGGGTTGTCCTTGCTTAAAATCCTTGAAAAAGGTATCTTTGGAAAGCTAAGAGGGAGGAGGAGAAGATTAGGAGATCAATCCCCCACTTATCACTCTAGAGAAAGGCTTACAAGATGAGAGAGAAAATGGCTGGAAGAAAACTCGAGGCTCCTCTCAAGAGTGTTGCAGGAAAATGAAATGATGGGGATGAAGCGAGCCATCGTGGGTTTTAAATGGGTAAGTCGGGGGTCCTATCTGGCCTCAGCTTCAAGTGGCTGAATCACAGATTTGTGGGTCCCGAACGAAAACAACGAAGAAGACAAAATTGTTCATCGAAATATCTACTTGACAAAAAGTATATTTTCCCAAAATTTTGGAATTTTTGAAATTCAAGTACAGATTTAGCATAAAAGGCTGATTTTGCCCCTTTTTCTAAAAAAAAAAATGTGATTTCTAAGCTTCAAATTCAGATAGACAAAAATGAAAGTTGTTAATATCAATAAAATGAGTCAAAAGAAATAAAAATTGGAATTTTCTGAAATCAAGAATAATTTCCCCCAATCTCACACGCGACACACGGGCGCCCCGGCCCTCGTCAAACTAATTCTATCGGCTCTCAGAAATTCCCAAAGCTATTTAAAAGTCTGTTCTATCTTAAGATTAAGCTAATCATCCTCTAAACCCACTTATAAACTAATCACGGTCAAAATATTAATTAAATACACCGAGCCTGGGTCGGGGTCTGACATCCTCCACCCCTTAAAGACATTTGGTCCTCCAAGTGATCACTAACCTCTAGTAGAAGATGCGGATACTTCTTCTGAACCTGATTCAGCAATTCCCATGTAGACTCTTCTTGTCCATGATTCTCCCAAAGTATCTTTACCCAATGTATCGTTATGTTCCTCAATTCTTGCTCTTTTGTATCGATGATTCTGATCGGTTTCTCGATGTAAGTGGCATCTTCCTGAACTTCTAATGGTTCATGATGTAACAGGTGTGAAGGGTCTGAAACATATTTCCTCAGCATCGACACGTGAAACACATTATGTACACCCAAAAGCTCTGGAGGCAAAGCTAATCTGTAGGCTACTTCTCCAACACGACTCAAGATCTCGTACGGTACAATGAATCTCTTCGACAATTTACCCTTTGAACCAAATCTCAGTGTTCCTCTGACCGGAGATACCTTCAGAAATACTTTGTCTCCAACTTGAAATTGAAGATCCTTCCTTCGAACATCCACTTAACTCTTTTGTCGGCTTCTTGCAATCTTCAGACGTTTGTGGATGAGCTTGACCTTGTCGCTTGTCTCTCCTACCAATGTCGGTCCATGAAAACTGCGTTCTCCGACTTCTTCCCAACACACTGGGGTTCTACATTTCCTACCATACAACGCCTCAAAAGGAGTCATTCCTATGATCGAATGGTAGCTGTTGTTGTAAACAAACTCACAGAGAGGTAAATTATCATCCCATTGATTCTTGAAGTCGAGTACACACACTCTAAGCATGTCTTCAAGTGTCTGAATAGTTCTCTCTGACTGTCCATCAGTCTGCGGATGATATGCTGTGTTGAATTCAAGTCATTTTTGGATTTCACCGTCATCATTTAGATGATAACAAAGGATGCTTTTAATTCTCTTGACTCGGCTTGAACCTAATATTTTTAGAGAATAAGGACCAAGGGGAGGATCTAAATCCAATAAAAATTTAAGTAGATGGGCTGAAAAACCATTTCTAAGCCATGGAGACAAAAAGAGAAGGCCTTGGGGGGTGGCCCCCCAAACGTCTTTGGTCACCTTGTAGTGGTAGTCGTCGCGGAGCTTCTTCAATAGCAGAGTGATCGTCATTGGAGCGTCGTAGCAGTGATGTAGAGTTTTTATTTTCGGAATTGCACATCATGCACATCATCATCATCATCATCATCATGTGCTGGAATAGTGAAAATGGCCTCCTTTTATATGCTTTTGGTGGCAATGGGGGGAGTTTATGGGCTTTAAATGCATTTATTGCATTAATGATCAATGATAGGAGGAGTTACACATTTTCATTTACGTTTGTTTTTACTCCTTTTGTAACTCATTTTTCTTGAGTTTTGATTGGCCGCTGGAGAATATTGGGGCTTTTAATTGCATTTAAACTCAATGATGGGAAGAGTTACATGGTTTAATGCCATAATTGTGTTGGCTTGTAACTCCCACTCCTTGGCTTCTGATTGGGCCGTCCACATTAATGAGTAATCAAGGACATTAAGTTTTCATAAAATGGGTCATTAACAGCATTAAGTGGCCGCCAAAGTACTTGAAGAGTCTTTGGCCGCGCCGGGTCCTTTGGAATTCTACCTACGACGCAGGGAGCCTTGATCGCCGGTGGTTTTTTTCATGCCGATTGTTGTCGGATGATCATGCAATTTCAGACACTGATTTCAACTAGTGGTACCATCTGTCTTGTTGATTTCTCGATTGATCGGGCGGAAAATGTGCTTTCTTGGTCGGCCGGTTGGCGAATTCGAAGTGTTCGATGACGAACCCATGATTTCAACAGCAAATCCGCGATATTGTCGAAGATCGACGAATTTTGTGTCCTGAAAATCAAATTTTTGGAAAATGTCGAAGATCAACAGGCCAAATGGCTCGAAACATGAAAAGGGACCCAAAAGCGGGTTTTTGGCAGAAATCCGGCGACCGGATTTCCAAGGTTGCTAGAAACCATGGGGCATTTTTCCCCCTTTTAGTCACCCTTTTTGGCCATCTTCTGGTTTTTTCTAATTTTTTCTTCTTCGACATTTTTCTTGGTATTTTTGTATAATCTTTGGCATGATTTTCCTACATAAAACTTGATGAGAACTCATGCATATTAGATGGAAAAGTTTCTTATTTTTCGGGAAAGCCGAAGACTTTGTCACGTAGAGGTGCCGATTTGCCGTCAGAAGCCAAAATAGGGTCAAACGATGTCGGAATGTCTTGAAATTTGAGATTAAGCTTCATAGGCAATAAATAAGATCAACCACAGGCTTTTGTTTGGGTTTTGAAGCCGTGTGGGGTCCTGTCGCCTGTAGACTTGATTTTACTGCGAGGAAGGCCCCGCGTTTTGATGGACGGTCAAACGATGTAAGATTGACCTGAAATTTGACATGGAATCTCTTGTGATTATTTTAAGATAATCCATTAGCTACGATTTGGAAATCATGGTCCTGAGGGGCTCCACCGTCGAGAGGCTTGATTTAGCTTCGAGGAGGTCAAAGTTTGGTCAAATGATGTCGAGATGACTTGAAACTTGACATGCAGCTCTTTGGAAGTATTTTGAGACCATCCTTGTGCCTTGTTTGATGAGTGATGGCCTCAGTGGTTTTCGCCACCGAGAGGCTTGGTTTTACTGTTTGAGGGTTGATGTGGGGTCAAACGTTGACGGTTTGACTTGAAATTTGACATAGAGCCTCATGAAGTGTTTTTAGACAATCTGTAGGCACAGCAAAAATCCACAGCCAAAAATAAACTATTGTCAGGACCTCCTCTGATAGGTCAGAAAAAAGGAAGGAAAGCAAGAGTCCCTCCTTCGTCAAGTTAGCAAAGGCAGGCTTAGAACCCTGCCTTCGTCTGTGAGGAAAAGAAAAGGGGCAAAGAGAGGGAAATCGTGAAGGTCTCTCAACTATCCCGCCTTATTTTAGGAATACTGCCTAAGGTAAGGAGAGGAAGGCAGGCGATGCAACTGACTCTGGGAACCTACCTTCATCCCTAAACAGATGCAAGGGGAACGGCACGTGCGGAAGAAATTATAAAAGGAGATGCGGCTCCGACCCCAAGGGGCAAGAAAAAAAAGAAGGGAGAGAATAGAAAGGAATATCATGTAGGAGAAACCTTTTTTTAGAGGGGAAAAAGATGCTCTTAACGACCTTCTTCCCTCTAGAAATAAGGACCATGCTCCGTGATTTCTCTATAAATAGGAGTACTGGCAGTCCACATACTGGAGAGACCAGAAGCTTAGTGTAATGCCTAGGATCTCTAGCTGTTGAAATAGAATTGCCATATGCACACACCTTTTTTCCACTTCAGCTCTTTATACTTTAATTTTTGTTCCACATATTTTGGCGACTCCAGTGGGGATCCGGGGCTACAGTTATTAGTTATCTCTAACACCACAGAGAAATCACAGAGGATGAGTGCAATGAATCACCCTCTCCATGACAGAAAAACTCATGCCTCCTACGGCTCCTGGTACCGAGCGATGACTCGACCAACGCTTTCTGGCGGCAAGGCAATCATGCCAGTTGCTAAGGGGATGTCAGTCGAGGTGTCGCAAGGGAAAGGACTAGTTGTCTTCAAGAAAACTAATCCTAGTTATTCCCACTATCAAATGATACTTCATCCAAGTGACTCCCCCAGAGCGAGAGCCCTGATTGCCAGGGAGACCTCGGCCGAAGTACCACGCGAGAAGGGATCGCCGAGCAGGTAAGGATGCTCAAGAGCGACGAAAGGTCCATCAACTGCGGCTATAAAAATGCCGATACTAGTGCCATATGCATTCACCGCACCCCAAGCCATGGTACGTATGACTGCAGGTGAACTGGTCAAGGATGCAGAGCATTAGGGAAGATCAGAATCAAATGTCAGATCGGTGACCTAGTGCGCATCTAAACTGTTACGTGGTCGACGCTTGCACTATTTATAGCTTATTGCCGAGAAGACCTTGGATCCACGAGAATCATGTAGTGCCGTCAACGCTACATCAGTGCTTTAAATGCGTGGATGACAACCTTGCCGTTCGGAGGCAATTTGCTGACTGAAAGCCGTTTCAAAGGGTGGATGTCTACTGATCAGACGTGGCTTATACGAAGAAGAAGAGCAAGCATCAAAAGGAAACCCTCTGAGAGAACTGGAAAAGGATACCATCGTTGCAAAAGAAAGGATAGAAGAAAGAAGGTATACTGAACCCAGAAAGGAAAAAAGAAGCAGAGTCTACCTTTGTAACGTGGTAGAAACATACTAAACAACTCCGTCAGAAGAAAGGGAAATAGAACCACCAACCGAAGACCGGATGGAAGAAATGAACTTAGGAGATACGGAGAAACCACGATCGGTCCTGATAAGCAGTGCTCTAAATAGTGAGGAAAAGGACACCTACATAGGGCTACTCAATGAATTCAAAGATGTCTTCGCATGGAGTTATGAAGAGATGCCGGGATTAGATCCGTCGATGGTAGTTCACCATTTGGATATACGGCCAGGATCTCATCCCCGCAAGTAGCCGCAGAGAAAATCTACCCCAGATCACATCGAGAAAATAGAAGCAGAGGTCCAAAAACTATTAAAAGTCGGATTCATTAGAGAAGAACAACACCCGGAGTCGCTGGCCAACGTCATCCCAGTAACCAAGAAGAACAGCCAGATTCGGATCTGCATCGACTTCAGAGACTTGAACAAAGCTTGCCCAAAAGACGACTTACCTTTTACAGAGATAATGGTGTTAGATCTCGTGATCACTGAGAGGGGGGGGGTGAATCAGTGATCTCTTTTAATCAGGTCCTTGCTAACAACAATTCAAATCAAACCACACAATTGACACCAGATTTTACGTGGTTCACCAAAAGGCTACGTCCACGGTTCAATCCCGTCCGAACAACAATCCGGTACAGGTCTGAATCTTATTTAGTCGCACCGACGACAAAGAGCACCAACCCTTAAATTCAGATAGCACCAACTATCTAGGAAGCACCGACTCCCTTAGGTTTCAGATAGCACCAACTATCTAGGAAGCACCGACTCCCTTAGGTTTCAGATAGCACCAACTATCTAGGAAGCTACAACTCCCTTTACAATTTGTCTGCACCCACAGACAGGATCACCAAACCCCAAAACACCAAGCACCAACTTGATGATTACAGCAAAGAAGATAAACTGATCTACAGCCCTTTCCCCTCTACAATTCTCTCTCTCTCAATCCCTTACAAATAGAAATCTAAAGCATAAAAGAGAGACTTATCTTATGAACGAAAATACCATCTTCATGAGGCTTCAAATTCGTCCACACTTGCTGTAGAAAGTTGCTCCACAACAGCAAGACACAAGCACCTTCTTCTCCAAGCACTCTTCTCTCCAAAACTCTCTCAAACTCTTCTTTCTTTGATGCTTGTTATTGAAAACGAGATTAGGAGTGTTTATATAGGTTTTAGCAACCCCAAAGAGTGTCCAAAATAGGCTACAATTCGTTTAGAAAGAGTCCCAAACGAATTACCAAAAATTCCTAACTTTTAGCAAAAGACTTCTAATTCTGCAATACTTGCTGTCTGTGTGTGCTCGGTCGACATCATACTGTGCTCGGTCGACCGGGTGAACTGGGCGCCTGACGAACTTTCAAAAAGTTGTAAGTTGTCAAATTCTGGAACCGAGCTCGGTCGACATCCTGGAAGCCTCGGTCGACCGCGTGCATGCTCGGTCGTCCGCACCAGGAGCTGGGTCGACTGGATGACCTCTGTGTCAAAAAATAACTGTAAGCTCTGATTTTGCACTTTCTTCATGCTCGGTCGACCGGCCAGGGAGCTCGGTCGACCGGGTACACTGCACCAGGAAAAACTGATTTTCTTCACTGTTTTCCTTTTTCATTCTTCTTGAGCTCTATCACTTCCACTCTTTCAACACATGATTGAGACATAGTGTTGACAATAATTCCAATACAATTTGATGCTTGAGACACCAAACACACCAATGCTTCAAGATTCAACTCAATGCATCTCAAATTCCAACAATCTCCCCCTTTGGAATTGTTGGCAACACTTGGAACTTCAACACAGACACTTGGAACATGTTGACATCATAGAGCCTTTTTAGAACAATAAACTCCCCTTGGAACATGATCTTCTCATTCACTATCTTGATACCAATTTTCATTCCAATCTTCCATCTTCCTCATGCTATCATATTTCCATCTTCTTAGCATAAGACTAACTTCAACATGCATATAGTCTTTCCTTGCATTATCTTCTCAGCATAACTTGATACCAATCTCCAGATAACCTTCTCAAGATGACATGCATATCAACCTTTCCATGCATAATCTTCTCCCCCTTTGACAATAATTCCAAAGGGACCAATCTAGGAGCAAATAAGATATTGAACGAATTCATTGCTCCCCCTTTCTGGCACATCTCCTAAGGTGTAGGAGAGTGAGTAACTCCTAATTTCTTTCGGAGATACTCGAAGACTTCCTTTGGCAAAGGTTTTGTGAAGATATCAGCCACTTGCTCAGTAGTAGGAACGTATTCCAACTTTACCTCACCATCTGCAACTTTATCCTTGAGAAAGTGATAGCGGATTGCAACATGCTTAGTCCTTGAATGCTGAACTGGATTCTTGGAGATATGAATTGCACTAGTGTTATCACAGAGGATCGGCGTAGGATCTGTTGTTGGAACTCCTAAATCAGAGAGCATTTGCCGCATCCATAACACTTGCGTACAACAAGTTGCCGCTGCAATATATTCTGCTTCCGCTGTCGAAAGTGAGACGGAGTCTTGCTTCTTGCTGTGCCAAGCTACCAATCTATCACCAAGATAGAATGCACCACCACTTGTACTCTTGCGATCATCTACGCAACCAGCCCAATCGGCGTCTGAGTATGCGACAAGAGTAAAGGATTTACCTTTAGGATACCATATTCCAAGCTCCATAGTACCTTTTAGATATCGAAATATCCTTTTCACTGCTGTAAGGTGCGTCTCAGTTGGTGATGCTTGAAATCGAGCCACCATACATACTGCTTGTAGAAGATCTGGTCTTGTAGCAGTCAAGTAAAGCAAGCTTCCTATCATAGAACGATAGGTGGTGTGATCAACGGACGAAGCCTTATCATCTTTGCTAAGTTTCGTGTTCGTTGTCATTGGCGTGCTCACGGGCTTGCTGTCTTCCATGTTAAAACGCTTCAGCATTTCCTTTATATATTTCATCTGAGATATAAAAATACCATTTTTCAGCTGCTGAACTTGTAATCCTAGGAAGAACTTTAGCTCTCCAAGCATAGACATCTCGAATTCTTTCGTCATATCTTCAGCAAAAATCCTGCACATATTCTCATCATTGCCTCCAAATATTATGTCATCAACATAAACAATAACCACCAGCTGTTTGCTTGAATCAGATTTGACATACAGATTGCTATCAACTAGTCCTTTTCCAAAACCAATCTTGCGAAGATAAAGATCCAGCCTTGCATACCATGCCCTTGGCGCCTGTTTCAGTCCATATAGAGCCTTCTTCAGCTTGCAAACTAAGTCTGAATTTTTGCTAATTAGAAAGCCATCAGGTTGCTCAATGTAGACCTCTTCTTCAAGTAAACCATTCAAGAAAGCTGACTTAACATCCATCTGAAATACCTTGAAGGTTTTATAGGCAGCCAATGCAAGAAACATACGAATAGCTTCCAGACGAGCTACCGGTGCAAAGGTCTCTTCAAAATCTATGCCTTCAACTTGTGCATAGCCTTTACAAACCAACCTTGCCTTGTTTCGTATGACCTGACCATCTTCATTCAGCTTGTTCCGAAAGACCCATTTTGTACCAATCACATTCTTATCAGTAGGTCTAGGGACTAGTTCCCATGTGGAGTTTTTCTCAATCTGCTCCAACTCCTCATGCATAGCTTTTAACCAGCTTTCATCTAGACTAGCTTCAGCTACTGTCTTGGGCTCAATGGTGGACACAAGTGAGTAATTGCTAACTACACTTTGTCTAGTTTTTACACCGGCCTCAGGATCTCCAATGATTTGATCCTTAGGGTGTTGCTCTACCCAAGTACTTTTCTTTCTAGGAGAAGTATCCTCTGAATCATCTTTTGCCTTTTCAGAATCAGGTTCAGCCACTTCATCATCAATCTCACTCGAGTCCTCATACACTGGACTGTCATTATGAGTTACCTTCTTTGACTCATGGTTTTCATCAATTCTAACATCAGCACTTTCAATAATTTTTCTGGTCCTTTTGTTAAGGCATCTGTAAGCTTTACTAGAGGATGAGTAACCCAGAAAAATACCTTCATCGGCTCTTTCTTCAAATTTGCCCGGATTTTGTTCGAGCCGCTTGATGTAACACTTGCTACCGAAGACTCTGAAGTGCTTGACTGTAGCTTTTCTTCCAAACCATAGCTCATAAGGTGTTTTATCTTCATGTGGCCTGATCAAGCAACGATTCTGAATATAAACAGCCGTATGAATCGCCTCTTTCCAATACTTATCAGCCATCTTACTTTCAACCAGCATGGTGCGTGCCATTTCTTGCACAGTGCGGTTCTTGCGCTCAACAACTCCATTCTGCTGTGGAGTTCTAGGGGCTGAGTATTGTCTTTGGATGCCATGATGTTCACAATACTTAGTGAATTCATCAGATGTGAATTCGCCTCCACGATCAGACCTTAGCGTCTTGATCTGCTTCCCTAGCATGTTTTCAACCTGTGCTTTAAACACTTTGAACCGATCAAGTGCTTGATGTTTATGCTTAAGAAATAATACCCATGTCATGCGAGTAAAATCATCAATGCAAAGCATAAAATACTTATCTCCATTGGTGCTTTGAGTCCGCATCGGTCCACAGAGATCAGTGTGTACCAGCTCAAGAGGTTTCTTCGTATGATGCTCCTTCGTCTTGAACATTACCCTCGTTTGCTTTCCCTTTTGACAAGAGTCACAAATGGGGTTTGAAGGCTTTTCAACTGTAGCCATACCTCTAACAGCCTTTGAATTGCAAATCTTTGACATGTTGCCAAAGTTTAGATGCCCAAGGCGTTTGTGCCACAACCAACTCTCTTCTGACCGACTCAATAAGCATGTCTTTTCAGCTCCATCTGACAAGGTGTAAAGATTTCCAGCTGTCCTTGACCCAGTAGCCACTGTTTTGCCGTTGCTACTCTTCTTGATAGCAAACCCATTCTTTGTAAAAACAATTTCGTGGCCCTTATCACAGATCTGGCTCACACTCAACAGATTGTGTCTCAATCCAGACACATATAAGACCTCTTCAGATCTGATCTTGTTTGCCATCAGCTGAACAACACCTTTTCCAACAATTTTGGCACCATCATTGTTACCAAACTTTACCGAACCACCTTCATAGTGCTGTAACTTGATGAATTTTTCTTTATCACCAGTCATATGACTCGAACAGCCACTATCAAGGACCCATGGTGTTGTCTTCTTTTGTGCATTGAAAGCGGTTTGCACAATGAGAGATTTCTTGCCCTTTTCTGCACTTTTCTTTGCCCTCCGAGTTTTGACTAACTTGGGTTTCTTTTCAACCTGAATTGGTTTAGCAGTAGGCAGCCTACAATCCCTAGCCATGTGTCCAAAATTATGACACTTGTAGCACTCAATATTGTGGCTATTTAGGATTGAGAAAGGGTTCCTTCTCACAACTGGGCTGTTTCTCACATAGAATTTACAATCTGCCCTTCTATGTCCATACCTATTGCAATGATAACAATAGCCATAAAATTTGTATCTTTTATATGGCTGGTTAGGCTTCATGTCCTTTCTCACTTGAATGGGCTCTTTTCTAGGCAGTGTGGGCTTCACAGAATTGGAAGGTGTAGTAACTTGCTTTACAAACACCGTCTCTACAGAAGGTGTAACCTTAGAAGATTCTCCATTCTCAAATCCTATTCCAAATCTGAAGTGAGGGGGTCTTTGAACTTTCAAAATTTCATTCAGCTTCAATGTACCATTGATAGCTTGAAACTCCTTGAGCTTTTGTTTCATTTGCATATTTTCAGTCCTTGCTCCAAGGATTTCATTCTCAAGTTTCATCACTTCCTCAGTTTTGGTACAGATTTGTATTTCTAGGACCTCTACCATTCTTTTATACTCTTCTAATTCAGTTTTCAAAGCAATAACTGAAATTTCAGATTCATGAAGAAGTTTCAGATTTTTCTTACTTGATCTTCGCTCCTTGCTAAGCTCCTCAAGTGCAGCAATGAGCTCTTCTTCAAGATTCACTTCAGCCTCCTCTTCGTTTTCCAGCTCTTGCTCATCGTCTTCTTCAATAGTAACCATGAAGAGTGCTTCAGTCGCCTCGACTGATTCATCATCGTCCGAAGATTCAGACGTGCTGTCATTATGCTGACTGATGAAGCTCTTTGCTTTGCCCTTCTTTCTGAAATTCTTCTTCCATTTACTCTTATCAACATAAGAGTCATTATCATTGTCTTCTTTCAGCGGGCACTTCGCAGCAAAGTGGCCAACACCGCCACAATTGAAGCATTTAAAGGGTAGCTTCCCTTTATACTTGCCATTGCTTCCTTTCTTCAGCCTTCTAATAAATTGAGCCTCAAGCTCATCATCATCAGAATCATGACCAGCAATCTCTTTTGCCTTTTTCTGAACTTTGAAGGCCGCTTCTCTATCCGATGAAGACGTCTTACCTATGCGCATCTCATAGGCAGTGAGAGAACCATGCAGCTCATCCATTGAAAACTCGTTCAGATCTTTGGCTTCTTCTATGGCTGAGACTTTAGAATCAAACCGGGGAAGGAGAGATCTTAGAACCTTTTTGACGATGACTGGTTCTTTAATCTCCTCTCCTAGTCCACGAATGTCATTCGTGACTTCATTCACCCGTTGCATGTAAGAATCAACATTCTCGCTATCCTCCATGCGAAGAGACTCAAATTGGGAGCGATGAGTTTGCAATTTCGCTTCTTTGATCTTCTCATCTCCTTCATGGATGCTTTTCAGCTTATCCCAGATTTCCTTGGCTGTCTTGCATGCTATAACTTTGATCAGCTCGCTGTCAACAAGGCCGCTAAAGAGTGCATTCTGCGCCTTAGAGTCGTTGTCTGCTAACTTCTTCGTTGCAGCATCAGTGGGTACAATGGCAGAATTGTAACCGACTCTGACAGTCTCCCAGACATCATAGCCAAGAGATTTGATGAAGGCCTGCATTCTAATCTTCCAAAGGAGTAATTAGAACCATCAAACAACGGTGCTTTCATATTCGCTGTGCTGGTTGCCATGTGATTTGACAAAGATCACCCTTAGCGTGTTAAGCTTATCAAGGGAAACCTTACGCTCTGATACCAATTGTTAGATCTCGTGATCACTGAGAGGGGGGGGTGAATCAGTGATCTCTTTTAATCAGGTCCTTGCTAACAACAATTCAAATCAAACCACACAATTGACACCAGATTTTACGTGGTTCACCAAAAGGCTACGTCCACGGTTCAATCCCGTCCGAACAACAATCCGGTACAGGTCTGAATCTTATTTAGTCGCACCGACGACAAAGAGCACCAACCCTTAAATTCAGATAGCACCAACTATCTAGGAAGCACCGACTCCCTTAGGTTTCAGATAGCACCAACTATCTAGGAAGCACCGACTCCCTTAGGTTTCAGATAGCACCAACTATCTAGGAAGCTACAACTCCCTTTACAATTTGTCTGCACCCACAGACAGGATCACCAAACCCCAAAACACCAAGCACCAACTTGATGATTACAGCAAAGAAGATAAACTGATCTACAGCCCTTTCCCCTCTACAATTCTCTCTCTCTCAATCCCTTACAAATAGAAATCTAAAGCATAAAAGAGAGACTTATCTTATGAACGAAAATACCATCTTCATGAGGCTTCAAATTCGTCCACACTTGCTGTAGAAAGTTGCTCCACAACAGCAAGACACAAGCACCTTCTTCTCCAAGCACTCTTCTCTCCAAAACTCTCTCAAACTCTTCTTTCTTTGATGCTTGTTATTGAAAACGAGATTAGGAGTGTTTATATAGGTTTTAGCAACCCCAAAGAGTGTCCAAAATAGGCTACAATTCGTTTAGAAAGAGTCCCAAACGAATTACCAAAAATTCCTAACTTTTAGCAAAAGACTTCTAATTCTGCAATACTTGCTGTCTGTGTGTGCTCGGTCGACATCATACTGTGCTCGGTCGACCGGGTGAACTGGGCGCCTGACGAACTTTCAAAAAGTTGTAAGTTGTCAAATTCTGGAACCGAGCTCGGTCGACATCCTGGAAGCCTCGGTCGACCGCGTGCATGCTCGGTCGTCCGCACCAGGAGCTGGGTCGACTGGATGACCTCTGTGTCAAAAAATAACTGTAAGCTCTGATTTTGCACTTTCTTCATGCTCGGTCGACCGGCCAGGGAGCTCGGTCGACCGGGTACACTGCACCAGGAAAAACTGATTTTCTTCACTGTTTTCCTTTTTCATTCTTCTTGAGCTCTATCACTTCCACTCTTTCAACACATGATTGAGACATAGTGTTGACAATAATTCCAATACAATTTGATGCTTGAGACACCAAACACACCAATGCTTCAAGATTCAACTCAATGCATCTCAAATTCCAACAAATGGTTAACAATTCCCGCGGATTCGAAAGGATGACGTTTATGGATGGCTTCTCAGGATAAAATCAGATCAAGATGAACCCGCCCGATGAAAAGCATACATCATTCAGGAACCCGTTGGGAATATATTGCTACACCGTAATGCCGTTTGGCCTCAAGAACGCAGGTGCCTCTTATTAGAGGGTGATGATGAAAATCCCCAAAGATCTGCAACACAAAACGATGGAGAGTTATGTTGATGATCTGGCAGTAAAAAGCAAATGGGGAAGTGATCACTTGAACGACCTTAAAGAGGTATTCCTACGGTTGAGAAAGTACAACCTCGAAATGAACCCAGTCAAATGCTTGTTGGGGGTGACTTCCGGAAAATTCCCGGGGTTCATAATTCAAAAAGATGGAATACAATTGGACACAGCCAAAGTCAAGGAGATCCCAGCCCGTCGATGATAAAGGAATTGAGAAGCCTATAGGGGAGGCTAGCCTATATACGCAGTTTCATAGCCAATCTCGCAGGGAGATGCAGACCATTCTATGAAATTATGAAGAAGGGCGCCACGTTCGAATGGAACTCCGACTGCGAAACAACTTTCAAACATTTGAAGGAATACCTCACGCGACCCCCAGTCTTAATGGTGCCCATCCCAAAGAAAGATCTCATCCTATACACCAAGGCGCTGGACCATTCGGTGGGCACACTACTGGCTCAGAAAAACAACGACGGACAAGAAGTAGCCCTTTACTACCTCAGTCAAGTCATGATCGGGGCAGAGCATAACTACCCTCCGGTAGAAAGGGAAATGTTTAGCCTTGATGTTCGCTTTAAACAAGTTACGGCATTATCTGATGATGCATCGGATGCAGCTGGTGTCACGGATAAATCTGCTCAAAGTATTGATGACCAAGGTAGGACTGCTCAACCCTAGGATGGCTAAGTGGGCGTTGTTGCTCTCCCAATTCGACATCGATTATGTCCTATAGAAGGCTGTGAAAGGCCGGGCACTGGCCCACTTTTTAGCAACACACCCACTGCCCGAGGGATCCCAACACACCCATACAAAACGAGGCATCCATTTATGTGTAGGTGTTGACGACACAAGAAGTGTACTGGCAACTGTTCTTTGATGGAGCGTCACATACGTACGGAGTGGGGACAACAGGCATGGGTATCCTCTTTTTATCTCCCCAAGGCGATTTGATATCCCACGCATTGACAATAACAAAACATTGTTCTAAAAACATTGCAGAATATCAGGCTGTAATCATGGGGATGGAAATAGCACTGAAAATAGGGATCAAACGGTTGTAAATTTTTGGGGATTATAAGCTTGTAGTAAACCAAATCAAAGGGGAATATGAAGCAAGGAAACCCGATATAATGCCCTATCAGCGACGAGCAAAGGATTTGATGTCACGATTTTCACACGTGACAATCGCGCACATCACATGGAGCTTAAACGCGAAGGCTGATGCCTTGGCTGGTATCGCCGTCGCCATGGCTGTGTCAGAAGGCACTTGTTGTGAAATCCTCGTGAAAGAAAGGAGATTGATACCATACCTAGGAACGTGAGAGGCAATTGCGGACTACGTTGGGCGTAATCCCACGGTCACCAGAGTTGGAATCCTCCCTGCAAAGGAAGATCGGAGGCAGCCATTCACAAGCTTCCTGAAATATGGGATCCTCCCAGAGGCAACCCAAGGTTAATATCAGGAGGAGGGCCCAACGACTCTACTTCAACGAGGCGTCAGTTTTCCTGTATTACAGGTCATATGATGGAGTATTGCTTAGATGCCTCTCCGAAGAAGAAGGGAAAAAGATGTTGATCGAGATGCACAGTGGCATATGTGGGGTCATCAGCCAGGGCCAAAGTTGTACGAAAGGATGCGGCGATAGGGATATTATTGGCCAACAATGGTTCGGGATTCAATGCAATTCGCGAAAAAATGTGAATAATGCCAAAAGCACACGAATTATATACATCGAGCACCGGAACCATTACATCCAACCGTTCACTCTTGGCCTTTCGACATGTAGGGTATTGATGTAATCTAACCAATCGCCCCACCTTCCAGTCAGAGCCACAGGTTTATACTGGCCACCACTGACTATTTCAGTAATTGGGCCGAGACCGTCACACTCAGTGAAGTAAAAGCCACGAACCTTAAGGACTTCGTAAAAAAGAATCTGTTATACAGATTCGTAATACCTAGAAGAATCATTCATGACAATGGTTCTTAGTTCCGAGTAGTTTGGAATCGAAAGTCATCGCTTCTCCCCCTACAATCCAACAGCGAATGGCCTAGCAGAGGCCTTCAACAAAACAATATGCAAAATCCTAAAAAAGATGATATCCAGAAACAAGAGTGAGTGGAGTGAGCGACTGCCAAAAGCATTATGGGCATACCGTACAATGCTCAGAGGCCCAATAGGCTCAACCCCATTTTCTCTAGTATACGGGCAGAAGCAATAAAGTTGCCAAGCCTACCTATAGCCACGAGAGATGGCCTGACCAAGGAAACCAAAGATGTGCTGAGGATGAGAGAACTAGAGTCTCTAGAGAAAGCACGATTGGAGGCCAGGCAAAATATTGAGTTGTATCAGGCAAGAATATCTGCCTCCTTCGACAAGATGGTCAGGCATAGATATTTCAAATAAGGCGACCTTGTCCTTCAAGTTAGGAAACCCATGAAAACCACATTCAAGTCCACAGGGAAATTTGAAACTAAGTGGGAAGGACCCTACGTGATAGACACCGTCTATACGAACGGTGATTATCGTCTAATGGATGCAGAAGGAACCAAGTTAGAATTGCCAATCAACGGCAAGTTCCTTAAGAAATATTACCAGTAAGAAGAACGGGTGTATTAAAAAAAAGAGCCCATTTTATCCTTTAGATTCTTTTTTTAGTTTCTTGTTTTTTTTTCTCTTCCTTCTTTTCTCATTTTGTCTAAATGACTGTTCCCGAACAGAGGATATGGGCCAATAAGACCCAACAACGCCTAAAAAAAAAGGAGAGAGAGAGAGAGAGAGAGAGAGGAAAGGAGGCAGCTCACAAGGAGAGCAATGCACCCGATAAAGGCATACGCCTGACAAAGGCGAAAGAGCTTACAAAAGGAGACTTGCTTGAAAGGGGCATCCTCGTCCGAAAAGGACGAAGCGGATAACGCAGCATAAAAAAGAGGGTCGGAAAACACCTTGCAGATGGGATAACCCAATGCAAACAGGGTAGATAATACCCAAGCCGAACAATATCGACATCACCTTGAACCTAATAAGGGTAGCACTCCAAAGCTAGCCAAAAAGACTCAAAGAAACGGGATGCACTAACAAAAAAAAGTGGTAAATATATGCTTGCTTCATTACAAAAAAAAATAGACAAAGGAAAACCCAAATAAATTAGAGAGCAACAGCAAAGCACGGCTAACAAAGGCAGCGACAGTCAGAGGATCCGACTAGCTTGGTCGAGAAGATCCCTCAGGCACTTTTCGGCATTTAGTCGAAAATCTCAACCGATGGTACTATCGACACCAGATCCAACAAGCGGCCCAAAAGGAACACCCCGAGAGGCAGAACGACGCATTCTATCCGCTCGTCAAAGCAGCCCATCCATCTGATCGGCCATCTCCCGTTCCCAATTCTCGACCACAATGAGATGCTTGGCACGCCCATGTCGGCCTTGAAAACGGCCGTGGAGTCCACGGCACGCTACCCTCACCTCAGTCAGCTGCCGCTTCGTAATCAAAAGGGTCCGGTTCAGGTGTATCAACTTAAAATGGGAGTTTAATGCCTCCCACTGGATGATGTTGACTGCCAAGAGTTCATCTGACATCCTTTCCATCATCACAACCACGCTGGCCCAATAGCTCAGTAACCAGAGTAGGTTTTCAGCATGTCAGGTTGGATACCCAGTTCTCCTGAGAAGACCGGGATAAGGAACTAGAAACTCGGGTGCCAGACGAAGCTTGTAAGTAGACCAATCGACCATGTTGCGGAAGAGGACCCGCGTATGGTTAAGTAAAAAGTCCTGACGAGTGTATCCGGGAGGCGCAATCGCCGGAACTACCCGACGCTCCGATATCTCATTAGGAGAGTTCGACCCACTCTCAGATTGAGTACCATCCTCGACATCGGACATTGGGGCAGGAAGAGGATAACAGGCAGATACAATGCAAGAAGAAGCTGACTTCACAAAGGTAAGAAGCTATTCACCCCTTTATATAGAAACCTCGACTGATGCGAAGACCAATCGCCCCCTCGAAGGACGTGCATAGACGTAAGACAGCTAAAGAAAGTGGAGCAACTACTCGCCCCTACGCACTTCGACATTCGCGGAGCCAATCCCAATACGGCGCAGCCGCAATCCAAATGGCCAAATCAGCTCGAGAATCCCTAAAGACGGGGGCCTCATCATGAAGGTCGTTGCCGCGATCCTTTAACCACGAAAGTGACAGAACTTGGCGGAGGCAGACCCTTGCACTAAGTCACGCATTGGATCGATGGCCCACCAGGAAACTCCCCCAGAAGCAGAGGCACGAGTTTTGCACTCGACCTCACGGATGGGTAGCCCACCAAGCGACTGTGTGAGTAGGCTCCGCGGAGGCTGGACTCGGACACTTGACTTCGTGGACACGTGTCCCACCAAGTCACGCAGTCACAAAAGCTAGCGGAGGCACGGGTCTTGCACAACACCTCGCGGATGGGTGGCCCACCAAGCCACTTTGCCAGAAGGCTCTGCGGAGGCAAGACTCGGACCCCCGACTTCATGGACACGGGGCCCAACAAGCCATGTAGTCATGAAAGCTCGCAGAGGAACATGTCTTGCACAACACCCCGCGGATGGGTGGCCCACCTAGCTACTTCGCAAGAAGGCTCCGCGGAGGCGGGACTCGGACACCCGACTTCGTGGACACGTGGCCCACCAAGCCACGCAGTCACGAAAACTCGCGGAGGCACGGGTCTTGCACTCTATACCGAAGCCGGGTGGCCCGCCAAGCCACTTCGCGAGAAGGCTCCGCGGAGGCAGGAATTGGAAACCCGACTTTGTGGAAACATGACCCACCAAGCCACGCAGTAATGAAAGCTTGTGGAGGCACGGGTCTAGCACTCAACCCTATGGATGGGTGGCCCACCAGGCAACTTCGCCAAAAGGCTCTGCGAAAGCAGGACTCGGATACCCGACTACGTGGAATTGAGGACAAGGCACGGCTCTTGCACTTGGCCTTGCTGATGGATGGCCAACCAGGTAGTAAGAGCCGGACGACACCAGGACACTACAGAGGCCCCCGGGCAGTGAGTCCACCAGAAGTATAAGACAAACGAAACAATAATCAATGGCACCACACAAATGAAAAGTTGTCCTCATGGATCAAGAAGCAACATACAAACATCAGTGACTGCGGCAACCGTGGAGGCAGAAAAAGGAGCTTCATCGGCAACCAGTGTAAGAAAATACGGTTGTACCACACTCACACAAATTTTCTATAAAAAAAAAAGAGATAAAGAAATAGGAAGCAAACAAATTCTTTCCATTTTATTTCAATTGCCGCAAAGAAAACAATACATCTTCGATACAGCCACGAGCCTCAGATTCCATAGAGGATGAATAATCGGCCTTAACTTCATCAACAAAGGTAGGATTGGAGGATAATTTGCGCAAATCAGCATCCACTAAGTTTAAAGATTGCTCAAGTCCTTTCATCTTGGAAGAATTAAGCTCCAAGGAGCACCGTCGGTCTCTCACCAAGACGTCGAGGTCTGCAGTTCCCTTTTCCAGAGTCTCACGGCGAGTTCGCAAGCATTCCAGCTGAGCCACCAGATCTCTCTCCGATTTAATAACCTCGGCCAAATCAGATCGCTTCTGAACAAGACCCTTCGAAGAAGATTCAAATTGCGGAGCATCCACAGCTACCCGATCACAAACATTGCCATACTTAGACTCTATTGCCCCCTTTTTAGCAAGGAGGAGGGGCTCAACCATGGCCAATGCAGGACCTTTAGAAAGGCATGTTAGCTCAGCACACAAAATCAAAATGCTCGTAACCTTAGAACCGATTAAGGAAAGAGATTCCCCGGAAGATCGCACCATCTGAAGCAGAGAAGCCACGATCCCTTCATAGTAGGCTAACTCTTCCGCTAATCCCGACAAAGGAGACTGACGGGCCACATCTAGAAAGGAGCGAAGGACACTGACAGCTACCGACAAAAGACGAAGAGCAGCAGGAGAACCACCCCTAGGGGAGGAAAGTGCCAGATCACAGCAATGGTCACCCAAAAGGGAAAGAATTGAAGGATTCCCCTCCCCGACACAAGACCCAACCAGCGGAACTAGGGCATCCATTTGAGCACCGTCTCGAGCGATCGAAGAAACTGGGCTGGAAACAGGACAAGGTGCAGGGGTCTGGGAGTCCAAGGAACACAAAGATAGGGTCCGGACCGGTAGATCTATCGTCCGATTGCCTAGAAAAAATCACACCATCATAAGAGCAAAGTGCATCTATATAAGAGACAACAAAAGAGGGGGAGGACAATAAAGAAAGAAAGTGAAGACAAAGACCTAAAGGCAGCTGCGGAATAGTGGAGAGCCGTAAAGAAGGAAAACTCTCCCCTTCACACTCCAGACAGACAATGTGGTCCCTCGGCATGACTTCCCTCGTACCGTCCACATTAGCTTCTCCGCCAAGCAATGAACTAGGTAAGGTAGACCACCGCCCTCGAAGGGGACAGAGGTACCAATAGCAACTTCCGAGGGATCTATCAGGGCACGCAGATCACTGCTAGTCCACACGATTGCATCAGGAAGATCTGTAGAGCTCCGAGCGAGCGACCCTGATGGACCGCGCATTTCGCTCTTGGCGCTTACCGAGGTCGGCAGACGCGGGAGTCCGTTGGGTGCGACCCTTTCGCGCCCAGAGGGCAAAGCGGGCATCAACATTTTTTTTGGTGGGTGTGCCAGATTTTTTATTTTACTTGGAATTGTAAGTGGTGATCTGGAGATCGACCTTCGCAAGTAAAAAAGAAATCAAATTCTTTCAAGTTTCGATTGCACATATGTTTAAGAAAAGAGACAAGTTTTTGAAATGCTGTAAAAGACGATTTCATTTGTTTTGCCTGAAAGGCGATGTTTGCCGTGAAAGGAAATTTTTGGCATTTATAGCCGATTTTTGGCATTTATAGCCGATTTATGGCATTTATAGCCGATTTACAATTCTTATCAATAGTGAAAGACAAGAGTTGTGGTTTTTTTTGTCTCTTTTAGAAAAATACAAACTACAATGAAAAGCAAGAAAAGGAGGATCTAACTTCTCAGGAGATTGTGGGGGACTCGTTCAGATTGACGGTCGCAAGCCATGTGTGGACTTCGCCATCATCCATGCAGATGAGAACAGATAATGCTTTTGATTCGCTTGACTTGGCTATGACCTCATATTTTTAGAGGACAAAGACCAAGAGCAGGTCCTATGTCCAATAAAAAGCTAAGTAGACTAGCTGAAAAGCCACGTCTAAGCCATTGGAAGCAGAAGGAGAAGGCAAAGGACCTTGGGGGATTACTGTTAGTTTTATGGACTCAATCCAGTAGATGATTTAATAAATTGATTAAATTCTTTATTTATTCATATATTCATGCTTACTTTTCATGAGATGAATGGTGATTTATTATATATATGCACATAACTAATACGAATGACATGATGGTTCATGAGATGAACCGGGGTCCACAAGTATATTAGATGTAACACATGTGTATGGATGAGATCCACATACGGGAGACATGTGTGATAAATCTTATACTTAAATATCTTCACAACCAGTGATGAGACTGGACATCTCATACTGACAAGGTTGCAGTGTTTTGATCACTATGAGATAGTGTGATTTGTCTCGATCATCAGAATGTAAGATTCTGGATCATAGTGCTGATACATTGGATGTATTGAAGGATCATGAGAAGCACCTTATAAACACTGTCTTTATTTTAAGGTCTGCTCTCATAATTCCCTAGCAATAGGCTCTCAATCCTGAGACATTAATGAACTCAAGTTTCTATCTATTCATTTGCTTTGAGTCACCAATGAGTGAGGCCAACTGTAGGTCAACACC
Source organism: Litsea cubeba (assembly GCA_012931725.1). Lineage (NCBI taxonomy): Eukaryota > Viridiplantae > Streptophyta > Magnoliopsida > Laurales > Lauraceae > Litsea > Litsea cubeba. The sequence goes on from CM022949.1 coordinate 56,339,459, forward strand.
TCGGTGATTTGTGTACGTGGTAGTAGAGGTGTGGGAACATTTAATGGTCAAGATGGAATCTATCTCTAATATCCCCTTCTGCCAATTAATGGATTTATCATTGGTAAGTGCGCACCCATTCCGATTAAGAGTTAATTGGAAAGGTACCATTGATCATTATAATTAATTGGGGCTCAAGGATAATAAGATATGGATCTAGTTTGGAAGACAGGTCCAATTGATCCATGGATATTGATAGAGGGGTCTACTTGTGGTAATGTGGAAGTTTAGGGTCTTCTATGTAATATTCCTAAGACTGGAGTTCAATTGCATTTATATAGTGGAGTTATTTGAAATTAACTATGGGCCCGGATTGCACATGAGATGTGGGGTCGCATGTCCCAGTTGGAGCCAGCTTTCTAAGGAATCCCTAGTGTTCCCCACGCTAGCCCAATTATTAGAAAGTATCTAATTCTAGTTGAACTCTAAAAGGAAAGTTACTATTTCTATTTAAAGTGAGACTTCTAATAGTGGTAATAGTAGACTTACTAATTTTAGTAGAAGTGAGACTTCTATTTTAATTAGAAAGGAATTAGAAAGATACTAATCATATTTGAAGTGAGACTTCTAATTATGATATGGTAAGTTACTAATTAATGGAAGTAAGACTTCTATTGTAATTAGTAAAGAGGAGGCAACTTGCAAAAGCTATAAATAAGAGGAGAAGAGGCCTTGGACGTCCATGCACTCTCCATACATTGGGATTCACGCCCAAGCCTCCCTAGTGCAAGTGTTGCATGAGTTCTTTCTCCTCTCCCTCTTCTAGTTCTCTTTCTAGTTCCTCCCTAGAGTTCCTAGTAGTTTTCTCTTGGAGATCCCACCATCTTCTTGATAAAAAGGAGAATCTGATACGGGTCATAGCGTGGAAGATCAAGGGGTCTTGGAGATCCCTATTTGATTAGTGAAAGCGTTTCATCATCAAAGAAAGACGCAACTTCTCCATTAGAGCACAACCGAGCTCCAAAGGTATAATCTACTTCCTTGCATGTTGTAGATTTATTTGTAGCTTATATGTTGCTGGTTCTATCTTCTAGATAGATTGTATTTACTGATCATGATGGCTGAGATTGAGGACATAGATCTTGGACTGGGTTTTATAGCCTTCTGGATAGTTGATCCATGCGTCAAGTGGGTCAAAAGTTTTTGAAACCTATCCTAGAGGCCCACCCTATTTCCAATAATTGGTATCAGAGCCTTACCTCATCTCTTATCATGTTAGATCAGTACGCTTGATCTAATCTTTACATGAGATGCGAAGAGGATAGATCAAGGGCTATGTACGGATCAGTTTGATGGTTTTGCTTGGACAATTAGTAAATCCATGTTTGGATAGTCACATAAGGGTTTAACAATGATGGAATGATGGTAGGAAGCCATTGGAAGTCTTCAGAAGAGTGCTGGAGATGGTTGGACACGAAATAGAAAAACCCAACTTGCAGATTTCCGTCAGGCAAGTCGACCGAGCCCTCTGGTAGGTCGACCGAAGACACTCAAGCCGGTCGACCGAATCCTCTAGTAGGTCGACCGAACAGACTGACATAGCAGATCACAGTTTTTTGTTTTTGTTTCGGGGGCGCTGCCCCCGAGCCCCCGCCGGGGGACACCCTCGGACCCCCTCTGCGTAGGGGGCATGAATCGTAGTAGTGGCAATATTTGGCATCCTGTCTTTCCATTATTGTTTGGTAACCCGGATTTGTGAGTTGCTTTGCTAGTATGAGATACTAACATGCAGGTTATCATGTCCTCTCCATATGGCCCACAAGTCTTTTACTTTCTTTTATGGTTGAATGTTTATTTTTGGCAAGTTGTAAAGGGCATTATGGTTTCCTTGTTTTTCTTGTTTTCCCGGTTTAGGGCAAGGCATGGTGAAATTCCCTATGAGCCTTTTATTTCCATTAATTGATTATCATGTAAGTCTCATCGTAGAGACATAGGAATTTATGCAATTTTCTAAATTTATAAATTCTGGCAATGTCCGAGACAAAGAAGGAAAGTGAAGTTGGACTCCTAATCAAAGAGTTTGAAGATTACCAAAGGTGTTTTGGAGTTTCCCAAAGAGTTTGAGGAATTCCAAATTTTTGGAAAGTCTAGAAGTCCAAGAAGTCTATTCCGCTTTGGCCATGTGGAGGAGAGGACTAGTTTCTAATTTTAGCGTTTTCTATTTATAGTTGAATGCTTTATTTAGAATGTTTCCAAATCTGATCCAAACATAGCAAGTTACTAATATTGGTTAAATCAAATTAATTTTTGGAAAGAGTTCTAATTAGTGTTGATGACCCATGAGATGGACACATTGGTAACACTAATTTAAGAAACTGGACTTTCCTTAAAATAACTTGACTTGGAACCAATCTTAGATCACATCATGAGATGATTTGATGATTCATATATTTATATTTGTGGGCCCTAATACCTTAAAAGGAAATCCTCAATTTTAAAATATTAAGTGGGAGCGGGGCATTTAATCCCCATGGTTTTCCACCATAGGTCCATTGTAAGGAAAGTATTAGCCTCGCGCCACCAAGAGAGTGGCCGTTCCCCACGGAGGGCTTTTATTTATCTGGTTAGTAGATATGGATCTCCTATGGATAGTATTGATGAGACGTGGTGGGGGTTCACTCCCCAAGGAGGAGCTGCCCATCGCGGTTGTCATGTAATATTAGTTGGTGGGTCACACTTAACTAAAATATTGATGTAGTATCCCCAAGGATTTACCTCATGTATTTTAGAAACCAAAGATAATCAGGAGTCATACATTATTTGGTATGAGATACCTAGATGATAGTGAATGATTGGGGATCAAGGATAGTTAGTCTTAATCTTAATTTTGACGACTTTGATCCGCACCAATCTATGGGGCATTTGCACTCCCCAAGGAGGCATGCCCTAGGGGATTGGGATTCCGATGTATTCTAAATTCAGTGCTTATGAGGATTCCCATATGAATTTGGTAGAATACTAAACCCTAATGTCATTTATATTCTTTCATTGAATGTATGGTTATGTGCTTTAATTTATACAGCATGAATTCGAATACTTTCAATCCACTTGCGACCATCCTCAACCAGAACAAGTTGATGGGATCCAACTATGTAGACTGGAAAAGGAACCTGGATATTATCTTAACATCTTCAAGTTGCAAATATGTCCTTCTAATACCCTCCCTTCCTGAGCCTGAGCCTGATGCACCACAGATTGTGAAAAACTTTTACACCAAGTGGACCAAAAACAATGAGATGGCCAGATGTTTTATTCAGGCATCCATGTCTACTGTTTTGCAAGAACAACATCAATCCTATAAGTCAACATACGATATTATATCGAACTTAAAGGAGATGTTTGCAGACTAGGTTAGGCCTGCTAGGCAGGCTGCTATAAAAGTGCTGATGGAAACAAAGATGGCTGAGGGAACCCCAGTTCAAAAACATTTGTTACAAATGAAGTTGGCATTGAATGAGTTAGATGTACTGGGGACTACGTTTGATACAGAAATGCAGATCGACATGATCATTCAATCACTACCAGACTCATTCAAACATTTCGAGATCAATTATAGTAAATTGGAAATGACCATAGCTGAGCTGTCTCGCCAGCTGGTAGTGTTTGAGGAAATCATGAAGAAAAGACCAATTGCCCTCATGACAGAAAAGTCATTTGCTAAGTCTAAACCGAAAGGCAAAGACCGGGATAGCAAGAAGAAATCAGTCATCAAAGGTCCTAAGGTGGAGTATTTGTTGGGATTGGTGTATGCCCTAAAGCCCACTAGCTGCATTCTCATCTTTTGTTACTGGATATTTACTGGTTATTTAATGGAAAGACTCTTTTATGCTTAAAACATGTATATATGTATGGTTGTGTGAGGCCCATTGTTTCTAGTAAATGAATTAGGTGTGTAGTGTCTACACACAAATAGGTCTAATTCATGGACAACTAGAAATATCATATTTGTTCATAACTGAAAGATGGAGCTGGGCACTTCATCTTGGTAGAAGTTATAATGAGATACTCTCCTATATAGGGTGACATACCTAAGTCACAGGAGGGCTTTCCCGGATCTATCTCATTAGTGCATGTGTCATGCATTGAACAGGACCATTGTAGGTGTGATCTCTAAAATAGTACTATCACAGAAAAGAGATCAAGTCACCTCATGCTACTGAGTAACCGATGCTCTTAATCTTGAGCATTTGTGGATGAACTGACGAAGTCAAGTTCTTGTGCTTTAATTCACTATGGGTGAGATTCTTTTCATGGGTCAACAGCTCTGTGTTTTGGGTACTCGGACTTGATCAGTTGGGACGTGCAAATGCAATATAGAATCTATGCCATCTGAGGATGGAATAATCGTCCCCTTAGAATTATCCGATTAATCATCAAAATCTAAGATCTTAGTATATGGATGTTCCATATGGATATTGAACTTGTGGGTCGCTCCCTGGATCAAGAGAATGATATTCGAATGATGATTATGTTTAAGGATATGAAGTTCTAAGGTTTAGATGTAATCGGGAAGGTTGATAGTATATATGATAACCTGACTCGATTATGGATGTTACATAGAGGGGCATTCAGGTCATTACACTTAGTAGGTCGAAGACAACCGTCATTTTATGACGAGCTTATTATATTATATATTTGTCCTTGGAGTTCAACCATAACTCTTTAGTGAATGAGTTAAGGTTAAAATGGTCTTTATGTTGCTATGGGTTTAGCATGGACATTTTGGTCATTTTGGGAGCCAATGGCAAATATGTCTTTTGGTCCCTTCTCTAGTCACTTACCAAGATTGGCATGGTTTCCTAAGATGTTTAGATAACATAAGGATGAATTATTTTAGTGGAAAAATAATTTTGAGTCTAAATTCAAATAGGCCTTTGATGGCATACATGAATTTAACTCTAGACAAATTGTATGTGGGCCATGGTGTGCATTGATATGTGGGACGTCCATGATAGGATTTCCATGGGTAAGGTTTCCAACTTTGAGTAGGACTCTCTACTTGGAAAGTTGGACTCCTCTTTGGATTAGTATTCCTATGAGTTAGTTTCCTTTTTGGATTAGGAACTTAAAATTAGTAAGTGTTCTACAACTAGGATTACTAATTGTATGGAAAGTTCCTTTTGGTTTCCTTTTCTAATTAGAGTGTTTCTTAAAGGAAATAAGTCTTTCCTTTTTGGACATCAATTAGAATAAGGAGAGATAACTTTATGGGAAAGGTTTCCAAGAAGTTTCTATAAAAGAAACCAAGGATCCCCATGGACGTCCAACACTTTGAGAGTCACTAGAAGAGCCACACGCCCAGCCCTTTGAAGCTCTTTCTTCTTCATTGAAGAAAGTTAAGGTCTGAGTTTTTCCCTTGGAGAAATAGTTCTTGTTTCCTAGATTAAGATCCCACCATCTTAGCCAATCAGATTTGGAAGTGAGATAGAGGAGAAGATCAAAGGCAATACTAGTGCAAGAAAATTCCAGCAACTTGTTTGCAAATTGCAAGTCTGAGTTGGGGCCTTTGGATCTATTTTTTCAGAGATTTGAAGTCTACAAATCTTCGAGGTAATAGTCTTCTATCATCTCTATTAATTAGACACATGTTGGTCATGATTTAATGGAGTTTCTATGCGATTCTTTATGGCTGATTTCCGCTGCATAGTGCAGAAATCAGATTTTTTAAAATCTGTCATGCTTTGCATCAGCCATAGTAGTCTCTTTATGAGAAGTTTCAGATCTGAATCGCGGTTTCTTTCAGGTTCCACTAGTGGTGTGGCCAAGGTCAAGGGTACGGGAGCAAAGGGAAAGTGTTTCCACTGTGGTATGATAGTACATTGGAAGAGGAATTGTCCACGATTTCTGTCAAAGGAAAAGACCTCAGGGATGATTGAGTCACTTGTTTCTGAAGTTAGTTTTGCAACTAGTACTTCAGAATCCCGGTATGTAGACTTTGGTGCAACTAATTACATCAGTAATATGTTGTAGGAGTTACAGGTAAGCAGGAGGATTAATGACGGAGAAATCATTGTTAACCTGGGATCGGAAGCCAAGGCAGAAGCAGTGTCAGTAGGAGTAGTAACTTAGTTATTTTCAGATATTAAGTTGATTTTGTCAGATACATTATATGTACCATTTTAAGACGGGATTTTAATTTCTAGTATGATGAATAAGAGTTATTCAGTTACTTTTGGTAATTAAATCGTCTTAAAGAGGAGCGGTACTCTTATATTTTCTGACAAGGTAATCAATGGCTTTTATTTGTTAACTCCCACAATGTATGAGATACATGACACTGATGTTAATAATAGACCATCATTAAAGAGGTAGTCACCTTTATCTAATCCAACAAACTTTAACACCCAAGAGGCAAGGTCATATAAACCTAAATAGGATTGACAGGCTAGTGAAAGATGGTATCTTGCCATCATTAGTGGTAGAACCAATGCCTATCTGCAAATCCTGTCTGGAAGGCAAAATATCCAGTAGACCCTTATTCATCTAAGGGCAGTAGGGCCAAAGATTTATTGGAGTTAGTATTTACTGATGTGTATGGACAGCATACATCTGTCACCCTCCATATTTAGGAGTGCGTGTGCGCCGTTGGAGAAAACCTTTACGATGACATAGGTTCCCTCCCATTTTGGCTCAAACTTGCCTTTGGACTTGTGAGCGAAGACCATTGGTACTTTTACCATAAGAACTAAGTCACCCTTTTTGTAGGTGCGTTGCCTGACCTTCTTATCAAAAGATCCTGCCATGCGTGCTTGGTAAAGTTCAATGCTTTGTCGAGCTTCGAGCTATCTCTCGTCGAGATTGTCCAGCTTATGGAGTCACAATTTGACATTGCTTTCTTGAGTCATGTCATTTTGCAGAGATACCCTCAAAGAAGGAATTAGTACTTCCAAGGGTACGATAGCTTCGCATCCATAGACCAAGGAGAATGGTGTGCTATGGGTTGGTCCTCGAACGGTGGTTCGATAGGCTCAAAAAGCTTCAGATAGTTTGTCGCTCCAGTCTCTTTTGTGACTAGAGACCATTTTCTTGAGGATTTTGTGGAGTGTCTTTGTTGAAGGCTTCTGTTAATCCGTTTGCTGCCGATTTGTATGGAGTCGAAGGACAGCTTTGGATTTTGAATTTGACGTAGAAATTGTAGAATCGATGATCCCGGAATTGTGGTCCGTTATCATTGAGGAATCTTTTGGGTATGCCAAAACGACAAATGATGTTGGTGCGTAGGAACTGAAGGACCGATGAGGTCTTCATTTCGTTGAACACCAATGCTTCTAACCACTTGGAGAAACAGTCCATAGAGCGATGGCCTTTGCTTGAACAGGGAGAAATAGGACCTATAATGTCCATACCCCAGGCTTCGAAAGGCCAAGAGATCGTTGTAGGATGCAGCTATTATGGAGGCATGTGAACATAATCTCCGATAATTTGGCATTGTTGGCAGCGCTTAGCAATTTGCATTGCGTCAGCTACCATGGTAGGCCAATAATAACTTAGCATTTTTATCTGATCATAAAGCTTAGGACCAGCCTGATGGGCTCTACAAAGACCAGCATGAACATCTTTGAGTGTTTCTTCAGCCTCTTGTTGTGACAAGCAGCGTAGAAGTACTCCGTTGAAGGATTTCCTATAAAGGATTTTTGAAGGAATATCCAAATGAAAGTTTGGGGCTAGCCTTTGAACGCTTACCTGTTCTTTTGGATCTTCAGGTAGGATTCCGAATATAATGTAATCAATGAACGGATCGCTCCAGTCGCCAATTGAAGGTTGAAGGATAAAGATCCGGCTTCCAACCACTCAGTGGCATTCAGCAACTGCTTGGTTTGTGTTAAGAGGAGGGAGGATCCTTCTCTCACACACTGTGATTTGCATGTTTTCCCCTTCTTGGATCGCCATAAATACGGCAAGTCCAGCCAGGGTATCTGCACGGATGTTTTCACCTCTACGGATATGGGTGATGTGACAGATGACAAACTTTTGCAGAAGCGATTGCGCCTTGTTGTAGTATGACAACAAATCAGGCTTCCTGACTTCAAATTTCTGATTCATCTGGTTGACGATCAGTTGAGAGTCTCCAAAGACTTCCAGCATGGTGATGCCAGATTCGATTGCGAGTTCCAATCCTAGGATCAGAGCTTGGTATTTAGCTGCATTGTTTGTGCATGGTTCCAATAGCGAGAAAGCGTGTGGAATCATGTATTTGTCGGGGCTAACAAAGAGGATGCCAACTCTCGAGATCAGCTGTCTTTTCTCATTTGTCATGGTTGCACCGTCAAAGTACATGTCCCAAAAGACATTTTGTGAGGAAGTCTCCACGTTGTAGACAGGTTCATCTGGGAGATCATCTCTAAGTAGAGAATCTTTAGGCAATGGTCGCTCTGGGAGAAAGTCTGCTAGAGCTTGGCCTTTGATTGCTTTTTGTGGTACATACCTAAGATCAAATTGTGACAGAAGGATGGACCATCTTGCCAGTCGGGCATTGAGAGAACCTGCTTTTGTGACAAGGACCTTCAAGAGGTTGATCCTCGAGACCAGGTAAACTGTGTTGGAAAGCAAGTAGTGACGTAGCTTTTGTACGGCGAATATCACTGCAAGGCATTTTTTTTCGATTGGAGAGGAGCGATGCTCTACACCTACCAGCATGCGGCTGAGGTAGTATAGAGCAGTTTCTTTTCTCTCATCATTCTTTTGTGCGAGTAGAGCGCCCAGAGAATGGTTGAGGGCTCTTGTGTACAAGATGAATGGTTTCTTAGTAGTAGGAGTAGCTAACACTGGAGGTTTGGTCAGGTATGACTTGATATCTTGGAATGCAGCTTCACAATCAGCATCCTAGACAAAGTTTACACCTTTTTTCATCAACCGAGAGAATGGACAGCACTTCCCCGAAAGGTTAAAGATGAACCCTCTGAGTAGGCCAATCTTCCTTGAAGTCCATTGAGTTCTCTCAAGGTTCTTGGAGAGGGCATTTCTAGAATAGCCTTAACTTTGATGGGGTCAAGTTCTATTCCAGCTTTCCGAACTAGGAATCTGAGGAACTTACCCGACGAGATGCCGAAGATGCGTTTTAGGGGATTCATCCGCAATTTGTATTTGGGAAGCCGGAGGAAGACTTCTCGAAGGTCTTTGAGATGATCTTCTTTTCTTTTGCTTTTGACGGCGAAGTCATCAACATAACATTCGACCGTCTTGTGCGGCATATCTTGGAATATTTTCATCATAGCCCTCTGATATGTTTCACCAACATTTTTCAGACCAAATGGCATGACAGTGTAGCAATACACGCCAAATGGGATCTGAAAGGAAGTGTGTTTTTCATCCTCAAGATGCATCTTTATCCAGAGAAGCCATCCATGAATGTCATTCGCTCGAATCCATAGGTAATGTCAATCATTACCTCCAGTATCGGGAGCGAGAATTCATCTTTAGGGCAAGCGCCATTCAGGTCTCTATAGTCAATGCAGACCCTGATCTGCTCGTTTTTCTTTGTCACAGGGACAATGTTGGCCAACCATTCAAGATGTTGTTCCTCTCGGATGAAGCCAATGCTTTTGAGCTTTTGAACTTCTTGTTCGATTTTATCCGTCACATCTGGACGTAATCTTCTTTGACCCTGCTTGACAAGCTTGATGTCTTCTTGAAGATTAAGCTTGTGGACTGTTATTTTGGGGTCTAAGCCAGGCATTTCAGCGTAAGATCATGCAAAGCAATCAATAAACTCACGAAGAAAAGTGATTATCTTGGGTAACTCATCATCATTTATATTCTTACTTATGAATACATGACGTGGGTTATCTGGTGTTCCCAAGTCTATCTTTTTAACAGGATCTTCTATTGGAAGGTTCGTAGGTGGTTCCTCCACAATATTTTTGGAGGCTTCCAGCTCAACGAGACCTTCAGGGGTTTCAAGGGCATTTCCAAACCAAGGTTTTGTTCTTTTCCATAGGTCTTCTTGATCGATGATCTTCTCAAGGCTTGCTATGAGATGGTCCCAATCGCCTGTTGAAACTGGGCGAAGTAAGGTACTTCTTTTGGAGACGAGGGTTCTTCTGGGTTAGAAGACCACATGTTTGTGCCATCAAACAACTCCTCTTCATCTTCAGAGAAATCATACCAATTGGATGAGCTTCCTTGATCCTTGTCCGGTGACTTATCGAAGAGATATCCAGGGAGATCAATGTCTTCATGGACATGAGATGTTGAGGCTTGGTCGTTAAGTCGACTTTTAAGCCTTTATGTCAACTGTCTCAGAGGAGTGTTGGGATCTTACCCTAACCCGTGTGAAGACTTTTCTACATGGCCGTAGAGTCTCCAATTTTCTAGCTGGCTTTTGGTCAAGGCGGGCCCCAATGGCGTGAGAATACCGTGGCCTTCTCCCAAACCGACTGGGTTTTGAGCGTCATAGCCCATTTTCTTCACAATAGCTTGTGCCACAAGACTATATAGAGATAGCTGAGACATACCTTCATTTTGGAAAGGTTCAACCAGAGAGTTTGATGAAGAAGCATCCGATCTATGGAAGAAGATTGACATTTCCTTTGATGATGTTGCTGGAACAATAAAAGAAGCAGACGCAGGATCTTCTACGTCAGCAGGTGTCTCCATTGGAGTAAGAACAGGCTTAACTTGCTGAGTGTCAGCTTGGCTTGACGATGAGTCATCTTCTGGCTGTGAAACCGAATTTGTGTCTTGCATGATAGACACAAAAGAGACAACAAATTTGCCTCCAGACTTTTGTTTCGTCTTCTTCACTTTAGTTGTGATGTCCAAAGGCTTTGAAGTCTTGAGGGAGATGACGAAGGGAGGTTGACTGCTCTCTTCGGATTTGCCAGAGGGTTTGTTTTCTTCCGATGATTGTTGAGGAGCCTTGCCTTTATTTTTCTGGAGATTCTCGGCAAAGGATGCTATTTCCTCTTCTTCCTTTTGACCTTCATACATTTGGGAGTCTGTGAAGTGGACTTGTTTACCTTTGAATAGTTTTCTGTCCGCAAAGACTCGATGTATCATGCCGTCGTCGCCGACGAATTTGATGCATTAATGTAGAGTTGAAGGGACAACACCATTCTCGTGTATGTAGGGGTGTCCGAGAAGGATGTTGTAGCATGAAGGGGTTTTTATTGCATGCACAGTGACCTCAGAGATAAGATCACCGATTTACAAGTTAAATTGGATTTTGCCAATAGGTCTTTAGAGCTCCCATCGTATCCATAGATAGATACAGATGTGTGGCTTAGCTTGCTGGGTGGGATGCCTAACTCTTCGAGAGCGGAAGTGGAGATGAGGTTGAGTGCAAAACCTGGGTCGATTTGAACTCTGTGTATAGACATTTCCTTGATGTACCCTGTGAAGTACAGGGGTCGGTTGTGCCTTGTTTTGCCAAGTAGGAGGTCTTCCTTTGTGAAGGCGATGGTTGCACCTACTGCTTTTTGAACCGAGGGCATTCGATGCATGTTCCCTCAGTTTTCTTCTTTTTTCCTTTTAAGGAAGTTTCTGAGTTTTTGACCCGGTAGTCCATTTCAATTGGAGGACTTGTGGGGCATGTTTGTCGACATCCTCATTCAGCTTTTGTAATTCTGAAATAAGATTATTACGAGTGCGCGGAGACATTCGCAATAAGTCTAGGATGTGCAGACGTGCAGGTAGATGTTTGAAGTGCTCAACCAAGTCATACTTGAAAGCCTCCTTGGGGCATGCATGTTCATCATTGTTGCCACTAGGGGCGCTTACAACATCTTTTCCCGAAGGATTTACATTTGTAAAGGAAGATTGATTGTAATTCTTGTGGTAGTCCCGGCCAGAGCGGGTGCCTCTACCAACTTCGAGAGCTTCTTGAGAAGGATCTTCATTTGGAAGATTGTCTTCAGGGTCAAGAGGCTGTCGTTTCTTATTTACTGGGGATGTATCTTTAGCAGAGTTGTCATCCTCAGTGATTGTGTTGCACGGAGCATTTTCTGGGAACAAGTCCCGAACAGCATCCACAAAGTTTTTCTTCTTCGTTGACCAATTCATCATCCCAAGCATCAATAGCTGGGGATTCTTCATGATGATCAGTCGGGAAGAGTGTGAGTTCTGAAGTCACACTCTCAGGAGAAGAATCCTAAGAGGGTGCCATCTCTATGAAAGTCACGTGAGATGAGGTAGCTCCAGAAGATATGTTGCTAGGCGTTGTTGGAGTGTAAGTGATCTCATCAGACGAGGCTTCGGAATAGCTATAATCCCGAATTATCACATTACAGGTAACTCTGATAGGAGACATTGCCTGCTCAGAGTCAGACTCATCCTCGGATGTAAGAGGATCGTCGATCCATCAATTTTCTCTATTTTCAAGAGTTAAGGGAGGAGGTACCTGGTGGTCTTCAGGGACTTCCGGCTCTAGATTGTGAGGAAGCTTGTTGACGCGGTCTTGCTCTTGTTCTAGCGCGAGATGCTGCAAGATCCTCGCATATTCCTCAAGATCAGACATGGGAGCCAAATCTTCTTCTTCGTCTGCTCTTCATGGTTCAACATGGTTAATTTCCACTAGAGCAACGATGGGTGCTGGGTCAACAGCATTTTCTTGTACAGCCTCTTGGTCTTCTTCATCATCAGACCAGGATCCTTGTGGCTGTAATGGTTTATACCAGATTACTGGCATAAGATGAGTTTCAAGAACCCATGCTTCAACGGAGACGTATTCTCCTGTTTCAAGGGATTCCTCCCACTTGTCGGTGTCGTTGGACTCATATCCATCATCGGTGTCGCTGGACTCGTATCCGTCAATGGAGAATCCAACTACCGAATTGCAAGAGTATGATGCCCCTTCTGTGGCTTTTTTTTTTTTGAATTGAGGTGGCATGAAATCATTGAGAGTGAATTTTCTTACCCCCTTTGAAGTCTTTGGGAGGGACTCTTCTGTTGCCCCCAGTGAAGCGGTAAAGGAGGTCTCTGCCTTTTCACGGACCTCTTGTTTTGGCTGGGTCCTCTCTTGTCATTTGAGCTTGAGGAGATGTCTCCTAGCCTGCCTTTGTTGTTGAGTTGTCGGCTTTGTTTCCACAACCTCCTAGTTTTCATCTTCTAGGAGATCGGGATGTATCCATATGGGTTGTCCGTCTGGTGTCAGGTAAGGAACCAGCATTTCAGACTCTTGAATTCTTTTTATCACTTTGAAGGAAGTACTGATCTTCTTCTTTGGTGATTTTGATGTTTGTCCACATGACACCATGTTGACGAAGGTAGACCCATAATTTTTGTCAAAGGTGATGACTCCGTTTTTCCACATCTCATTTATCGTTTCTCTCACAACGAAGCATTGATTGCGAGGATGAGAGATCCTCTGGTGGTATGGACAATACCGAGGATCATTGGTTTTGCCAATATCTCCCGATCTTTTGGGTTCAGGCAAGGTGCACTTGCTGTTTGCCATGAGAGCCATGAAGATTTCATCAACATCTTCATCGAACGGGTCTTTCTTTTTTACTCGCTCTTTGAAGGCATCAGAGAGTTCAGGTCTCTTACCTGCAGCTTTGTTTTCAGCTTTGTTCCAACTGTTGGATGCGTGTGAGCGCATCATCTTGAGGTAGATTGCGAGGTGGTGGCACAAAATTTGTAGCCAGGACGTTCATCCCTCGGGATTCGAACGAAGAAACTGTCCTGGTGACTGAGTTGGGGCTCATTCTTTTTTATTAAGAGCTTGAGGAAGGATCACTCTGTCATCCTTTACCTGAAGGAGCAGGGGATTCTTCTGGATGTCTTCTTGTCCTGGAGATGCTGCGGGTCACCGAACGTCGAACATGGATTTTTGTTGTTGACTTTTGGCGTCTTCTGGTTTTTCCAACCATATTTACAGCAGCAACTTGGTTGGGTCTTTCTTTTTCAACCCATTTATGGGAGACTTGAAGTGTTAGAGGCTGGGTCCGTTGCTTCTCTAGTCTTTTTTATCGATACGACATGCAACTTGAGCTTCGGTCAACTCTGGCTGGGCTTTGACAATGAAGGATGTGCTCCCTCGGGCCCAACAGCCGAGCCTGTCTTCTTTGTAGCTAGGCAAGGACAGGATCCACACTTGGTCCTTTGCCTGTCGCAACGAAGCTTTGAGTTTTTCGAGTTCGGCCCCTATAGAGATGAAGGGTCGAACTGAAGGATTGTAGGCCTTAGTAGGTGCTTGTAGAGGCCTAGTGATGCATGACTTGATTTTGGGCTTATATGAACTAGCCGGCTCATGCTGGGTTGACTTGGTTGTCAAGTCGGAGATGGGTCTCTCCCCTTTCATGTAGGCAAGAGGGTAGAATTAGTTCTCCTTGAGTGGGGCCAGGTATGCTGGCTAGGTGGATGTTTGGGACCTTCTTTGTTTTGGTGAAGAATTTGGGGACCAAGTCTTGGGATAGACCTGGTTGTTTGTGGGTTGAGGCTTGCGGGGGTGATGCGGGTTTCGGGCTTCTTAGCGCTCGCTTTTGGTGTCACAATAGTGACACGTTGAGAGGCGATCTTCTGCTTCTTGGCAGGCACGGTTTCTTCTTCGGAAGTGGGAATGGTCCTAGCATCCTAAAGATGATAGTCCAGGGAGTCGAGGTCGACCCAGAATTCAGAGAGTTGCCAAGAGAGGTGACGCTTCGGCAGCTGACAGGGCACTTATGAGTGCGCGTGTTTTGCTTCTGTTGAAGCATGAGTTGGCGCTTGTTCTCGTCAAAAGTAATGGTCAAGGAAGCTGGCATTGTTAGTTTTCGAAAAATTTCTGAAACAAGACCACATTCATTAGTAATCACAAGAATATAATGATCATAAATGGGAAATTCTATAGTTTTGTCTTTCAAATCGCTCGAGGGACATGGTCCAACCCAAACGATATGAAGAAGGCAAAAAGCCATAGATAGTACAATTGTGCTGATCGCAAGCATGGTGAGCCTAGAATGAGCGTTCCAATGATTGCTAGAAGCAATTGTAAACCTAAATTCGACTTATCGAGAAGCAAGGCTTGCTTGAGGTAAGAAGAATATAAAAATTGGAGTTATAAATGTGCCGGTCATAAATATAGTAGGGCGTACCAGTACCGTTACACACAAATGTTGGAAATCGCATCCATGAGATGGGATTCTCAATTTTGAAAGGTCAAGATTGGATTTATCAAAGAGAGCAGATGGAGTTCCGATCCAAATACAGGCTCAACATTTCTGCGAGCACCAATACCCAAAAGAGAAAGAACCACAATTTCTTGAATCTGAACCCAAAATGACGAGAGTTTTTTTTTTTAAAGGTCAATATCAGATTCATCAAAGAGAGTGAATGGCATTCCAATCTGAACACGGGCTCAACATTTCTACGAGCGCTAGTGCTCAGAAGGGAAGAGGCCAAAATTTCTCATATCTGAACCGAAAGATGACGGAAATTTTTTTTTTGAAGATATTTTTTTAAAAGATTTTTGTTATTATTTTTTAAAAAAACTTTAAGTTTTTTTAGAAGATTTATATTTTTTTGAGATTTTTTTTAAAGAAAGATTTTTTTTATTTTTTTCTAAAAACCTTTTTTTTAATTTTTTTTAAGACTTAAAGACGAGAGAGTACACATAGGCCTCCTAACCCGGTCTTATGAAACCTCAATTGATAGAATTGCCCCTATGTAAGGGTAGGATTACTTAATGAACCCGTTTGGAGGACCCTTGCCTAGAACAGTCAAGTTGTCTCCACACGCTAGACAAGGCTTTTCTTGAGTCAACCGTGATCAAAGAACGCGATTGGTTTAACCTTAGTGGTCTATGTCTTTTTTTTAGATCCCTAATAGACTCATCGAAGAGAAACGATGGCCCAATCCCCGATCTGAACACAGGCTCAACATTTCTGCCAGCATCGGTGCCCAAAAGGGAAAGGATCAAAGTTTCTCAATTTTGAATCCAAAATGAGAAATCTGATTTTTTTTTAAGATCTCAAATGAACTCATCGAAGAGAAACGATGGCCCAAATCCCAATTCGAATAGGCTCAACATTTCTGCAAGCACATGAACGATAGGAGAGGATCAAAGTTTCTCAATTTTGAATCCAAACTGAGAAATCTTTTTTTTTTTAAGATCTCAAATGAACTCATCGAAGAGAAACAATGGCCCAAATCCCAATTGAACTGGCTTAACATTTCTGCAAGAACATGAACGATAGGAGAGGATCAAAGTTTCTCAATTTTGAATCCAAACTGAGAAATCTGATATATTTTTTTAAGATCTCTAATGAACTCATCGAAGAGAAACAATGGCCCAAATCCCAATTCGAACCGGCTCAACATTTCTGCAAGCTCATGAATGATAGGAGAGGATCAAAGTTTCTCAATTTTGAATCCAAACTGAGAAATCTGATTTTTTTTAAAGAGAAAGAGTGGAAATAAATTCAAAGATAGAATTAGAAATTTTCAAAAAACCCCATCTCATTTTTTAGATGCGAAATCCAACATAGGTCACAAACTAGAAAGTAGCCATGGAATCAAAAAAAGAAGTATAAGCATAGAGCAAAAATATGGTATGCAAATATTTCATTCCAAGCATCGTGTTCTCAAATAAACGAGTTCCACCGGGTGTGCCAGCTTAATGGACCGCGCATTTCGCTTTCGGCCCTTACCGAGGTCGGCGGACATGGGAGTCCGTTGGGTGTGACCCTTTCTCGCCAGGAGGGCAAAGCGGGTATCAACATTTTTTTTTGTGTGGGTGTGCTAGATTTTCTATTTTACTTGGAATTGAAGGGGCGATCCGGAGACCAACCTTCGCAAGTAAAATGCAAATCAACTTCTTTCAAGTTTCCATTGCACATATATTTAAGAAAAGAGACAAGTTTTTGAAATGCCGTAAAAGACGATTTCATTTGTTTTCTCGTGAAAGGGGATTTTTGGCATTTATAGCAGATTTTTGGCGTTTATAGCCTGTTTTTAGCATTTATAGCCGATTTACAATTCTTATCAACAGTGAAAGACAAGAGTTATGATTTTTTTGTCTCTTTTAGAAAAATACAAACTACAATGAAAAGCAAGAAAATGAAGATCTAACTTCTCAAGAGATTGTGGGGGACTCATTCAGATTGACGGTAGCAAGCCATGTGTGGACTTCGCCATGATCATGCAGATGAGAATAAATGATGCTTTTGATTCGCCTGGCTTGGCTATGACCTCAGATTTTTAGAGGACAAAGACCAAGAGGAGGTCCTATGTCCAATAAAAAGCTAAGTAGATTGGCTGAAAAGCCACGTCCAAGCCATTGGAAGCAGAAGGAGAAGGCAAAGGACCTTGGGGCGGTACCCCCAAACGACTTTTGTCACCTTGTAGCGGTGGTCGGTGCAGAACATCAGCAGAGTTTTCTCTTTTTTTCTGTTCTGATCTCCGGTTTTTTCCAGATATTTTTTGATCTGGATTTCTTTGGAATGCTCTCCTATTTATAGGCCTTTGGTAGTCATTTAGGAGAGTTTATGGGCTTTAATTGTCATTAAGCCGCATAATGGGAGGAGTTAAAAGTTTTAATTCGTTTACTTTGTAACTACTTTTTCTTGGCTTCTGATTGGCCGGTGGAGATTTAAGGCATTTAATCGCCTTTAAGCACCATGATGGGAGGAGTTTCATGGTTTAAATGCCATGAATCTCTTGATTTGTAACTCCCAATGCATCTAATTGGGCCATCCAAAATAACGAATTAATGACTGCAATAAAGCTAGTCAATTAACTGCATTAAGTGGTCGCCGAGCAGTTGAAGAGTCGCAGGCCGTGTCGCGTCTTTTGGATTTCTTCTGGCGATGATCATTGATGGATCTTCATGCTGATCGACATCGGATGACCATCTAACTTCAGACATTGATTGCTAACAGTGGGCCGGTGACATCTATCCTGTCGATTTCTTGATCGATCGGACAAAAGTGTACTTTCTTGGTTTACCGGTTGGTGATCAATGATGATTTTGATGCTCTCGAAGACGGACTCGTGATGTTGACGAAGATCGGCGGATTTGGTGTTTCAAAAGTCTGAATTTTGGAAAAAAAATACAGGGGCCAAAAGTTTCGAAATGCAAAAAGGGACGGAAAACGGCCCTTCCGGGGCAAATTCGGTGACGCGGATCTCCTGGTCACCGGCAACCATGTGCAGGGTCACGGGCTGCAACCCTTGGGGGATGTTTCCCCTTCGGTCGTCATTTTTCAGCCATTTCGCAGTCTTTTCTGATTCTTTTTTCTTCTGTATTTTATTGACATTTTCGCAATTTGCTGGCTTGATTTCCCTGTAGAAAACTTGACGAGAATCCTTGCATTTTGGAGTGCAAAGTTTTCAATTTTCCGGGAAAGCCAAAGACTTTGTCGCGTAGAGCTGCCGATTTTCCTTCAGAAGCTGAAACTGGGCCAAACGATGACGGAATGACCTGAAATTTGAGGTGAAGCCTCCTCAGCAATAAATAAGACCAACCACAAGCTTTTTTTTAGTTTTGAACCCGCATGGGGTCCTATCGCCAGTAGACTTGATTCTATCGCGAGGAAGATGTCGCTTTTTAATGTGCGGTCAACCGATGTCCGATTGACCTGGAATTTGACAGGGAACCTATTGGAGTCATTTTGAGATGTCCACGGCCTTTGTCTTATAAACCATGGTCCCGAGGAGCTTTTCCTATAGAGGCCTAATTCGGTTTCCGAGAGTCAAAGTCTGGTCAAATGTTGTCGAAATGACCTGAAACTTGACGTGTAACCCTTTGTAAGCATCTTCTAGCCGCCCATGTGCTCTTTTTGATGAGTAATGGCCTCGGTGGTTCTCACTGTCGAGAGACTTGATTTAGCTGTTCGAGGGTTGATGTAGGGTCAAACGTTGTCGGTTTGACTTGAAACTTGACATGAAGCCTTTTGGATGTATTTTGGGACCATCCACAAGGCTCTGATTGAAGATTTAGTGTCTTCGATGCTATTGCAGCCGGGAGCTCCTGTTCAGCTGTTGGCGGAGCGAAGTTTAGCCAAATGATCTTGAAATGGCCCGAAACTTCTTGTGTACTCCTCTATTGGCTTTCTTGAAGGATCTTGTAGTTTTTGTTTGATTCTGACAAGATTTGATTCTTGAGAAGTAGCATCGCCTATTTGTGGTAGGTTGCGACTTCATGTAGCTTTCTTGATGTTAAAGAGGCAAAGCGACATTTTTGGTGTCAACAGACCAGCTAAAGGAAAGGGGGAGGCCAGCCGAACTTTTGGGAGCGGACATTGACGACCGATGTTTCTTCATCACGGGTGCTCCCAAAAAGCTGACCCCTGCGGCTTTCTGGCTTCATTTGTTAGCCAAGATTCTGGTCCCAAGTATGCGAGGACAACTTGCACCGCTTATAAAATCTCTCTCCCAATTGGAGGTATTTCCCCAATGAGACAACATATCACCGAAGATGGGAGGACAGAGCATCACCAATATCCCATCCTACCAAAGTGGTATAAGAAGTGACCCCAAGAGCACTGAGCGGAGAAGTCACACCAAGCTCTCCATCCGTATGAAACAAAACTCTCCCCATGAAAAAACAGATGAAGTAATCCAGCTCTGCCCTGAGTATTACCGAATTGACGAGCAAAGTGACTAGGCCAGTACGGCTCATTGAAGCTCGACCGCCATGTTGGAATTTGAGATGAACTTGAGATGACTTTAGAGTCTTTTGATGAATTAAAGTAATTAGTATCTCAAGTATGGATTTGAGTTGGAATTCTTGTCAACACATTGTCACAAACATGATGATAATAAGCTGGTGTTGATAGAGCTTGAAAAGGAGAAACAGAATTGAAACAGCCAGGAATTAAGAATTCCTGATGCAGAGCACGCGGTCGACCGGGCTCTTCATGCGGTCGACCGAGCAAGAAGAAACCTGCAGAAACAGAAAAAAGGCACCTCTCAGTTATTTTCGTGACACAGTGTGTCTTCGGTCGACCGGGACATCAGGATGTCGACCGAGCTCGATAAGTGACAATTTCCAGTCAGTGTATGATGTCGACCGGGACATCAGGATGTCGACCGAGCTCGATAAGTGACTATTTCCAGTCAGTGTATGATGTCGACCGAGCACAGTATGATGTCGACCGAGCACGGGAACCAGAGTTGCGCAGAATTAGAAGTTTTGCACGAAAATTCAGCACAGTTATCTATTTCGTTTGGGAATCTTTCTAAATGAATTGTAGCCCGTTTTGAATACAATTAAGGGTTATTAAAACCTATATAAAGGCATGCTTGGGTCGTTCATAAATACATCAGAAGAGACACCAGAAGAGAAGAGTAATAGAGAGAGTTTTGGAGAGAAAGAAGTGCTGGTGCTGTGTTGCTGTGTTGCTGCATTATCAGACGTTTTCTACAGCAATTGTGGATGAGATTATGCTCTAGAAGATGGTGTTTTCGTCCATGAGTTAAGTGTCTCTCTTTTATGCTTTAGATTTCAATTTGTAAGGGATTGAGAGAGAGAGAATTGTAGAGGGGAAGGGCTCTAGACAGAGTTTATTTCTATTCTGTTTTTAACATCAAGTTGGTGCTTGGTGTTTGGGGTTTGGTGATCCTATCTGTTGGTGCAGATAAATTGTAAAGGGAGTCGGTGCTTCCTAGATAGTTGGTGCTATCTGAAACTCAAGGGAGTAGGTGCTTCCTAGATAGTTGGTGCTATCTGAAACTAAGGGTTGGTGCTCTTTGTCGTTGGTGCGACTAAATAAGATTCAGATCTGTCCCGGATTGGTGTTCGGACAGTCTTTGAACCGTGGACGTAGCCTTTCGGTGAACCACGTTAAATCTGGTGTCATTGTGTGGTTTGACTTGTTTTTTTTGTTGAATTGGACCTGTTTTTAGAAATCACTGATTCACCCCCCCCTCTCAGTGATCGTGGTATCCAACAATTGGTATCAGAGCGAGGCTCCCTTGATCAGTTTAATACGCTAAGGGT
Source organism: Litsea cubeba (assembly GCA_012931725.1). NCBI lineage: Eukaryota > Viridiplantae > Streptophyta > Magnoliopsida > Laurales > Lauraceae > Litsea > Litsea cubeba. The sequence goes on from CM022949.1 coordinate 56,360,355, forward strand.
GATCTCTTGTCAAATCACATGGCAGTCAATACAGGGAATATGAAAGCACCTCTGTTTGATGGTTCCAATTACTCTTTTGGAAGATTAGGATGCAAGCCTTCATCAAATCTCTTGGCTATGATGTTTGGGAGGCTGTCAGAGCCGGTTACAATGCTGCCACCGTACCCAATGATACTGCATCGAAGAAGTTGGCAGACAACGACTCCAAGGCGCAGAATGCACTCTTTAGTGGCCTTGTGGACAGCGAGCTTGTCAAAGTAATTGCATGCAAAACAGCCAAGGAAATTTGGGACAAGTTGCAAAGCATACATGAAGGTGATGAGAAGATTAAAGAAGCCAAATTGCAAACTCATCGCTCTCAATTCGAGTCTCTTCGCATGGAGGAAAGCGAGAATGTTGACTCGTATATGCAACGAGTGAATGAAGTCACGAATGACATTCGTGGACTAGGGGAAGAGATTAAAGAGCCGGTCATCGTCAAAAAGGTTCTAAGATCTCTTCTTCCCCGGTTTGATTCAAAAGTCTCAGCCATCGAAGAAGCCAAAGATCTGAATGCATTTTCCATGGATGAATTACATGGTTCTCTAACTGCCTATGAGATGCGCATAGGAAAGACGTCTTCATCTGATAAAGAAGCGGCCTTCAAAGTTCAGAAAAAGGCAACAGAGACTGCTGGTCATGATGTTGATTCTGATGATGATGAGCTTGAAGCTCAATTTGTTAGAAAGTTGAAGAAAGGAAGCATTGGCAAGTACAAAGGGAAGCTACCCTTTAAATGCTTCAAATGTGGAGGTATTGGTCACTTTGCTGCGAAGTGTCCCCTAAAAGAAGACAATGATAATGACTCTTATGCTGAAAAGAGTAAAGGAAAGAGAAATTTCAGAAAAAGGGGCAAAGCTAAAAACTTTCTATGTCAACAAGATGACAGCACGTCTGAATCTTCAGACGATGATGAATCAACCGAAGCTCTCTTCATGGTCACTGTTGAAGAAGAAGAAGAGCTAGATCCGGAAGAGGATGAGGAGGCTGAAGTCAATCTTGAAGAGGAACTCATAGCCGCACTTGAGGAGCTAAGCATGGAACGCAAATCAAGTAAGAAAAATCTGAAACTTCTCCATGAATCTGAAAGTTCTATTATTTCTTTGAAAACTCAAGTAGAAGAATATAAAAGAATGGTAGAAGTCCTTGAAAACCAAATAAGTATCAAAAAGGAAGAGGCTATGAAACTTGAAACTGAGATCGCTAGAGCAAAGGCTGAAAATTTGGAAAATAGCAAAAAACTCAAAGCGCTCCAAGCGATTGAAGGGACTATGAAACTCAATGAACTACTGAAAGTTCAAAGACCAGCCCACTTCAGATTTGGTCTAGGATTTGAGAAAGGAGAATCCTCTAAGATTGCACCTCCTAAAAAGAAAGAGTTTGTGAAGCAAGTCACTGCACCCTCTAACTCCATGAAGCCCACTCAACCTAGAAAGGAGTCCATTCCTGTTAGAAAGGTAATGAAGACTAACCAGCCACAAAGAAGATACAAATTCTATGGTTATTGCTTTCATTGTAATATGTTTGGACATAAAAGAGCTGATTGCAAATTCTATGTAAGAAACAGTCCACATGTGACTAGGAATCCTTTTTCAATCCTAAGTAGCCACAAAATTGAGTGCTATACGTGTCATAATTATGGACACTTGGCTAGGGATTGTAGGTTGCATATTGCTAACAAGTTTCAGGTTGAAAAGAAACCCAAGTTAGTTAAGGCTTGGAGAGCAAAGCAAAGTGCAGAAAGTCTCAAAGAATCTCTCATTGTGCAAACGGCATTCAATGCACAAAAGAAGACAGCACCATGGGTCCTTGATAGTGGTTGTTCAAGCCATATGACTGGTGATAAAGAGAAATTCATCAAATTACAGCACTATGAAGGCGGTTCAGTGAAGTTTGGCAACAATGATGGTGCCAAGATATGCGGAAAAGGTGTTATTCAGCTTATGGCAAACAAGATCAGATCTGAAGAAGTCTTATATGTGTCTGGATTGAGACACAACCTGCTTAGTGTGAGCCAGATCTGTGACAAGGGTCATGAAGTTATCTTCACAAAGAATGGGTTTGCCATCAAGAAGAGTAGCAACGGGAAAACAGTGGCAACTGGATCAAGAACTGCTGGAAATCTCTATACCTTGTCAGATGGAGCTGAAAAGACCTGCTTGATGAGTCGGACAGAGGAAAGTTGGTTGTGGCACAAACGCCTTGGGCATCTAAGCTTTGACAACATGTCAAAGATTTGCAATTCAAAGGCTGTAAGAGGCATGTCTAAAGTTGAAAAGCCTTCCAATCCCATTTGCGACTCTTGCCAAAAGGGAAAGCAAACGAGGGTTATGTTCAAGTCAAAGGAGCATCATTCAAAGAAACCTCTTGAGCTAGTGCACACTGATCTCTGTGGACCGATGCGAACTCAAAGCACCAATGGAGATAAGTATTTCATGTTATGCATTGATGATTATACTCGTATGACATGGGTATTGTTTCTTAAGCATAAGCATCAAGCACTTGATCGTTTTAAAGTGTTTAAAGCACAGGTTGAAAATCAATTGGAAAAACGTATCAAGATTTTAAGGTCTGATCGTGGAGGTGAGTTCACATCTGAAGAGTTCACTAAATATTGTGAACATCATGGCATTCAAAGACAGTACTCAGCCCCTAGAACTCCACAGCAAAATGGAGTTGTGGAACGGAAGAATCGCACCGTACAAGAGATGGCTCGTACGATGCTAAGTGAAAGCAAGATGGCCGACAAGTATTGGAAAGAAGCAATTCATACGGCTGTATACATTCAAAACCGATGCTTGATCAGGCCACATGAAGACAAAACTCCCTATGAGCTATGGTTTGGAAGAAAAGCAACAGTCAAGCACTTCAAAGTCTTCGGCAGCAAGTGTTACATCAAGCGGCTCGAACAAAATCCGGGCAAATTTGAAGAGAGAGCTGACGAAGGTATATTTCTGGGTTACTCCTCTACTAGCAAGGCATATAGGTGTCTTAACAAAAGAACCAGAAAAATCATAGAAAGTGCTGATGTGAGAATAGATGAGAATATTGAACCAAAGAATGCAACTCATAATGACAGTCCAGTTTATGAGGACTCGAGTGAGATTGATGATGAGATGGCTGAATCTAATGATTCTGAGAAATCAAAGGATGACTCAGAAGATACTTCACCTAAGAAGCACAGCACTTGGGTAGAGCAACACCCTAAGGATCAAATCATTGGAGATCCTAAGGCAGGCGTTCAAACTAGACAAAGTGTAGTTAGCAATTACTCACTTGTGTCCACCATTGAACCCAAGACTGTGGCTGAAGCCAGTCTCGATGAAAGTTGGTTGAAAGCTATGCATGAGGAGTTGGAGCAAATTGAGAAGAACTCCACATGGGAACTTGTTCCTAGACCTACTGATAAGAATGTTATTGGTACTAAATGGGTCTTTCGGAATAAGCTGAATGAAGATGGTCAAGTCATAAGAAACAAAGCAAGGTTGGTTTGTAAAGGCTATGCTCAAGTTGAAGGCATAGATTTTGAAGAGACCTTTGCACCGGTGGCTCGTCTGGAAGCTATTCGAATGTTTCTTGCATTGGCAGCATACAAAACCTTCAAGGTATTTCAGATGGACGTAAAGTCAGCTTTCTTGAATGGTTTACTTGAAGAAGAAGTCTACATTGAGCAACCTGATGGTTTTCTCATCAGCAAAAATTCAGATCTAGTGTGCAAGTTGAAAAAGGCTCTTTATGGGCTGAAGCAAGCGCCAAGGGCATGGTATGCAAGGCTGGATCTCTATCTCCGCAAGATCGGTTTTGGAAAAGGACTTGTTGATAGCAATCTATATGTCAAAACTGAGATAAGCAAACAGCTGGTTGTCATTGTTTATGTTGATGACATAATCTTTGGTGGCAATGATGAGGAGATGTGCAGGAATTTTGCTGAAGCAATGAAGAAAGAATTTGAGATGTCAATGCTTGGAGAACTAAAGTTCTTTCTTGGTTTACAAGTTCAGCAGCTGAAACATGGTATCTTCATATCACAGATGAAATACATCAAGGAAATGCTGAAGCGATTCAATATGGAAGACAGCAAGCCAGTAAGCACACCAATGACAACGAACACGAAGCTTAGCAAAGATGATAAGGCCTCGTCCGTTGATCATACCACCTATCGCTCTATGATAGGAAGCTTGCTCTACTTAACTGCTACAAGACCAGATCTTCTACAAGCAATATGTATGGTTGCACGTTTTCAAGCAGCACCAACTGAAACGCACCTTACAGCAGTGAAAAGAATCTTTCGATATCTGAAAGGTACTATGGAGCTTGGTATCTGGTATCCCAAAGGCAAATCCTTCACTCTAGTTGCATATTCTGATGCCGATTGGGCTGGATGCGTAGATGATCGCAAGAGTACTAGCGGCGGCGCATTTTATCTTGGAGAAAGATTAGTTGCTTGGCATAGTAAAAAGCAAGACTCAGTATCCCTTTCGACAGCGGAAGCGGAATATATTGCAGCGGCAACTTGTTGTACGCAAGTGTTATGGATGCGGCAAATGCTCTCTGATCTAGGAGTTCCTACAACGGATCCTACGCCGATCCTATGTGACAACACGAGTGCAATTCATATATCTAAGAATCCTGTTCAGCACTCTCGAACAAAGCATGTAACAATTCGTTATCATTTTCTTAAAGATAAAGTTACTGATGGAGAGGTCAAGTTGGAATATGTTCCAACAACTGAGCAAGTGGCTGATATTTTCACGAAACCTCTGCCAAAGGAAGTCTTCGAGTATCTCCGGAAAAAGTTAGGAGTTACTCACTCTCCTAAACCGTAGGAGTTGTGCTTGAAAGGGGGAGCAATGCATTCATTGAAAATCCTATTCGCTCCTCGGTTTGGTCCCTTTGGACTTGTTGTCAAAGGGGGAGAGATGTTATGCTATGAAAGCTAGGGAGAGATTGTTGACAGTGCATGGTTGTTATTTCAGAATTTTAGAATTGGTTCCAAGTGAAGTTGAAAAGAACTTGGAAGAGCTGCAAGCTGGAGTTGAAAGTGTTGAAGTTCCAATAGTGTTGCCAACAATTCCAAAGGGGGAGATTGTTGGAATTTGAGATGAACTTGAGATGACTTTAGAGTCTTTTGATGAATTAAAGTAATTAGTATCTCAAGTATGGATTTGAGTTGGAATTCTTGTCAACACATTGTCACAAACATGATGATAATAAGCTGGTGTTGATAGAGCTTGAAAAGGAGAAACAGAATTGAAACAGCCAGGAATTAAGAATTCCTGATGCAGAGCACGCGGTCGACCGGGCTCTTCATGCGGTCGACCGAGCAGGAAGAAACCTGCAGAAACAGAAAAAAGGCACCTCTCAGTTATTTTCGTGACACAGTGTGTCTTCGGTCGACCGGGACATCAGGATGTCGACCGAGCTCGATAAGTGACTATTTCCAGTCAGTGTATGATGTCGACCGAGCACAGTATGATGTCGACCGAGCACGGGAACCAGAGTTGCGCAGAATTAGAAGTTTTGCACGAAAATTCAGCACACTTATCTATTTCGTTTGGGAATCTTTCTAAACGAATTGTAGCCCATTTTGAATACAATTAAGGGTTATTAAAACCTATATAAAGGCATGCTTGGGTCGTTCATAAATACATCAGAAGAGACACCAGAAGAGAAGAGTAATAGAGAGAGTTTTGGAGAGAAAGAAGTGCTGGTGCTGTGTTGCTGTGTTGCTGCATTATCAGACGTTTTCTACAGCAATTGTGGACGAGATTATGCTCTAGAAGATGGTGTTTTCGTCCATGAGTTAAGTGTCTCTCTTTTATGCTTTAGATTTCAATTTGTAAGGGATTGAGAGAGAGAGAATTGTAGAGGGGAAGGGCTGTAGACAGAGTTTATTTCTATTCTGTTTTTAACATCAAGTTGGTGCTTGGTGTTTGGGGTTTGGTGATCCTATCTGTTGGTGCAGATAAATTGTAAAGGGAGTCGGTGCTTCCTAGATAGTTGGTGCTATCTGAAACTCAAGGGAGTAGGTGCTTCCTAGATAGTTGGTGCTATCTGAAACTAAGGGTTGGTGCTCTTTGTCGTTGGTGCGACTAAATAAGATTCAGATCTGTCCCGGATTGGTGTTCGGACAGTCTTTGAACCGTGGACGTAGCCTTTCGGTGAACCACGTTAAATCTGGTGTCATTGTGTGGTTTGACTTGTTTTTTTTGTTGAATTGGACCTGTTTTTAGAAATCACTGATTCACCCCCCCCTCTCAGTGATCGTGGTATCCAACACGCCATGAATGGAAAACCAGCATGGAGGGCCGCACAGACAAGAGCCACTCCACTTGAGACTCGTGCATCAGTAAGTGCTCCCGGGAACATAACTCATCACCGTCACAGAAATGAGCAGTGCAATCAAAGTCCGTAAACCAGAAATGGTCACGAATTATGAAGGAGTCGCTATTCCTGATAATGGAACAAGAACCTGAAAATCCTTTGAAGGCTTCAACTCAGATGCCGAAAACAAGGTTGCCAGCCGGCACATGAAGGGGCATTTGGGGATGGAAGTTCCCTAGAACAAGGATGAAGAGCACGACAGTGAAATACAAACCAAGCATAGAAGTAATGCCCTGGGTAGCGACCGCTTGGATCAACGCCCCCAATAATGTGATCAACATCCTCACGAAGGTCATGGCATAACTTCGCCCCCATAGTAGGACATAGGGCTATGCAGGACCCCCAAGCTAGTTTGCAGGCGGGAAGGAGTGAAGAAACCCGCACATTAACACCGTCCCAACCAGGAAAGACTGCCCGGTAGAGCCAGACGGCGAGAAAGTATGCCAAAAGAGAGAGACACGGCCTGGTCTATCTCTGTAGCACTCCCCGGCCGATGTAAGGAAGGATCATCATATAAAGACTGAATGGAAGCTGGGATTTCCCGTCATAGCCAGTTGGTGTGAAGAACATCTCTCTTAGAGTGAGACACGGCCTGGTCTATATGATAGTCGAATCCCTTCTCATATCAGCAAACTCTGGAGAATCCCTCCTCATATCAGCAAATTCATCTTCGGAAGGAATGTACTCTTCATACAAATCCGCCAAAATAGGTAGACGGGTAATAGCCTTCATCACCAGAAGTGAAAAGCCAAGTTCCTCTACCATGGTTAGACATGTAGTAGGACAATAAGTCCCCATCATCGTTCCAAAAGAGTGAACAGGAATGTGAAAGGGAACGGCTGTTCCTAAATGCCCCCGAAGATCCCAATGTCTCTTAATAAAGGTTCAAAAAAGAAAGCGTAAATTGGGACCAACGCTCCCCAACCTAGCGTAGAATTCGGACAACCTTTCGGTTTCAAATCCCCTGGGAAGCCACCACCGGAAGCCCCTGTTGACACCAAAAATGTCACTTTGCCCCTTCAACATCAAGAAAGCTACATGAAGTCGTGGCCTACCACAAATGGGCGATGCTACTTCTCAAAAATCAAATCTTGTCAGAATCAAACAAAAACTGCAAGATCCTTCAAGACAGCCAAAAGAGGAGTATACAAGAAGTTTCGGGCCATTTCAAAATCATTTGGCCTAACTTCGCTTCTCCGATAGCTGAATAGGAGCTCCAGGCGGCGACAACATCGGAGACACCAAATCTTCGATCAGAGCCTATGGATAGTCTCAAAATACATCCAAAAGGCTCCACTTCAAGTTTCGAGTCAAACCTACAACGTTTGACCCCTCCATAAACCCTCGAACAGCTAAATCAAGCCTCTCGGCGGCGAGAACCACCGAGGCCATCGCTCATCAAAAAGAGCACATGGGCGGCTTCAAGATGCTTACAAAGAGCTACACGTCAAGTTTCAGGTCATTTCAGCAACATTTGACCAGACTTTGACTCTCGGAAACCAAATTAGGCCTCTCGGCGGCGAAGCTCCCCGGGACCAAGGTTTACAATACAGAACCTATGGATCATCTCAAAATGACTCCAATAGGTTCCCTGTCAAATTTCAAGTCAATCGGACATCGGTTGACCGCACATCAAGCCGGGACATCTACATCGCGACAAAATCAAGTCAACTGGCGACAGGACCCCATATGGCTTCAAAACTCAAAGAAAAGCCTATGATTGGTCTTATTTATTCCTTAGGAGACGTCACCTCAAATTTCAGGTCATTCTGACATTGTTTGACCCAGTTTCAGCTTCTGACAAAAAATCGGCAGCTCTACGCTACAAAGTCTTCGGCTTTCCCGGAAAATTGGAGACTTTGTACCCCAAAATGCAAGGATTCTTGTCAAGTTTTCTATAGGTTAATCAAGCCAATAAATGTGAAAAAATGTCAAGAAAAATACAGGGGAAAAAAGAATGAAAAAAGACCTCGAAACGGCCACGAAACAGGACCAAAAGGGGATAAATCCCCCCAGGGTCGCAGCCTGCGACCCTGGCCCATAGTCGCCGGCGACCATGGAACCCCAGATCGCCGGGTTCGTCCCGAAAAGGTCCATTTTTCGTCGTTTTTTGCATTTTGAAGTTCCGAACTCCTGTGATTTTCCAATATTCATACTTTTGAGGCACCAAATCCTTCGACATCCGTCAAAATCACGGGTCCGTTTTCAAGAGTATCAAAATCAACATTGATCGCCAACCGGTCGACCAAAAAAGTGCACTTTCTACCCGATAGATCGAGAAATCGACAGGACAAGTGTCACCAGCCTGCTGTTAGCTATAAATGTCTGAAGTTACATGGTCATGTGATGTTGATCAGCATTTAGATCCATCGATGATCATTGCCAAAAGAACTCCAAAAGACACGGCACGGCCCGCGACTCTTCAACTGCTCGGCGACCACTTAATGCAATTAATTGGCTAGCTTTATTGCTGTCATTAATTCATTTCTTTGGACGGCCCAATCAGAAGCAAGCAACTGGGAGTTACAAGTCAAGAGATTCATGGCATTTAAACCATGAAACTCCTCCCATCATGGCGATCAGTCTCCACCGGCAAATCAGAAGCCAAGAAAAAGGAGTTACAAAATAAAGAAATAAATCCTGTAACTCCTCCCATTATGCGGCTTAATGACAATTAAAGCCCATAAACCCTCCTAAATGGCTACCAAGAGCCTATAAATAGGAAAGCACTCCAAGCATTCAACATAACTTCCAAAGATCAGAATCAGATCAGCTTCCAAGCACATAAAATCCAGAGAAAGAAAGAGAGAAAATTCTGCTGAAGTACTGCACCGACCACCACTACAAGGTGACAAAAGTCCCTTGGGGGGTACCCCCCGAAGGTCCTTGCCTTCTCCTTCTGCCTCCAATGGCTTAGACATGGCTTTTCAGCCCGTCTACTTAGCTTTTTATTGGACATAGGACCTCCTCTTGGTCTTTGTTTTCTAAAAATCTGAGGTTATAGTCAAGCCAAGCGAATCAAGAGCATCCTCTGTTCTCATATGCATGGATGATGGCGAAGTCCACACATGGCTTGCAACCGTCAATCTAAACGAGTCCCCCACAATCTCATGAGAAGTTAGATCCTCCTTTTCTTTCTTTTCATTGTATTTTCTATTTTTTTAAAAGAGACAAAAATCACAACTCTTGTCTTTCATTGTTGATAAGAATTGGAAATCAACTATAAACGCCAAAATTGGCTATAAACGCAAAAAATCGGCTATAAATGCCAAAAAACCGCTTTTCACGGCAAATCAAGAAAATGTCTCTTTTCTTAAATATATGTGCAATGAAAAACTTGAGAGAAACTGATTTCCTTTCTACTTGCGAAAGTCGATCTCCGGATCACCACTTGTAATTTCAAGTAAAATAGAAAATCTAGTACACCCACATAAAAAAATGTTGATACCCGCTTTTGCTACTGGTTACGAAAGGGTCATACCCCACGGGCTCCCACGTCCGCCGACCTCAGTAGAACAGTGCGCGGATAGTGCGGTCCATCAAGCTGGCTCCACCCGGTGGGACTCGTTCATTGGAGAACACAATGCTAGGAAATGAAGTATTTGCATACCATATTCTTGCTCTATGCTTATACTTCTTTTCTGGATTCCTTGGCTACTTTCTAGTTGGTGGCCTATGTTGGATTTTGCATTTAAAAAATGAGATGAGATTTTTTGGAAATTTCTAATTCTATTTTTGAATTTATTTCCACTCTTTCTCTTTTAAAAAAAATCTTCAGATTTCTCAGTTTGGATTCAAAATTGGGAAACTTTGATCATCTCCTATCGTTCATCGTGCTTGCCAAATTGTTGAACCTGTTCGAATAAGGTTTTGGGCCATCGTTTTAGTTCGATGAGTTCATTAGAGATCTAAAAAAAAAAATCAGATTTCCCAGTTTGGATTTAAAATTGAGAAATTTTGATCCCCTCCTATCGTTCATCGTGCTTACAGAAATGTTGAGCCTATTCGAGTTGGGATTTGGGCCATCGTTTCTCTTCGATGAGTTCATTAGAGATCTAAAAAAAATTCAAAAAAATAAAAATAAAAAACCAGATTTCTCAATTTGGATTCAAAATTGAGAAACTTTGATCCTCTCCTATTGTTCATCGTGCTTGCAGAAATGTTGAGCCTGTTCGAGTTGGGATTTGGACCATCGTTTCTCTTCGAGGAGTTCATTAGAGATATAACAAAAAAATTCATAAAAAAATAAAATAAAAATCAGATTTCTTAGTTTGGATTCAAAATTGAGAAACTTTGATCATCTCCTATCGTTCATCGTGCTTGCAGAAATGTTGAGCCTATTCGAGTTGGAATTTGGGCCATCGTTTCTCTTCGATGAGTCTCTTTGGGATCTAAAAAAATAGATATAGACCACTAAGGTTAAACCAATTGCGTTCTATGATCACGGTTGATTCAAGAATAAAAAAACCTTGTCCAGAGTGTGGAGAAAGCTTGACTGTTCTAGGTAAGGGTCCTCCAAACGGGTCCATTAAGTAATCCTACCCTTACCTTGGGGCAATTCTATCAATCGAGATTTCATAAGACCGGGTTAGGAGGCCTATGTGTACTCTCTCGTCTTTTAAATAAAAAATCTTTAAAATAAAAAATTTAAAAAAAAGATTTTAAAAAAATTTCAAAAAAAAATTTCAAAAAAAATAAAATATAAAAAAATAGTTTCAAAAAAATCTTAAATATAAAATATAAAAAAAATTTCAAAAAAAAAAACTTCCGTCATTTTTGGGTTCAGATCTGAGAAATTTTGGTCTCTTCCCTTCTGGGCACTGGCACTCGCGGAAATCGTTGAGTCTGTGTCTAGATTAGAATGCCTTTTGCTCTATTTAATGAATCCAATCTTGACCTTTCAAAAAAAAAAAACTCTCTTCATCTTTGGGTTTAGATCCGAGAAATTATGGTTCCTTCCCTTCTGGGTACTGGTGCTCGCGGAAATCGTTGAGCCCGTATTTGGATCGGAATTCCATCTGCTCTCTTTGATGAATCCAATCTTGACCTTTCAAAACAGAGAATCCCATCTCATGGATGCGATCTCCAAACATTTGTGCCTAGCGGTACTGGTACGCCCTTTCAGGGGCTACTGTATCTGCGACCGGCACATTTGTTACTCCAACCTTATATTCATCTTACCTCGAGCAAGCTCTGCTTCTCGATAAGTCGAATTTAGGTTCACAATTGCTTCTAACAGTCACTGGGACGCTCATTCTAGGTTCACCATACTTGCGATCAGAATAATTGTACCATCTGTGGCCTTTTGCCTTCTTTTTGTCCTTAGGTCATGTCCCTCGAGCAATTTGAAAAGATAAGACCATAGAATTTTCCATTTATGATCATTATATTCTTGTGATTACTAATGGATGTGGTCTTGTTTCAGAAATTTTTAAAACTAACAATGGCAGCTTCCTTGACCATTACTTTTGATGAGAACAAGCACCAACTCATGCTTCAACAGAAGCAAACCACGCGCACTTACGAGCGCCCTGCCAGCTGCAGAAGCGACAACTCCCTCGGCAACTTTCTGAACTCCAGGATGACCACGACTTTCCGGACTATCGTCTTTGGGACGCTTGGACCATTCCCATTTCCCAAAGAACAAACTGCTCCTTCCAAGAAGCAGAAGGTCGCCTCTCAACGTATCACTACCGTGACACCAAAGGCGAGCACCAAAAAGCCTGAAGCCCGCGGCACCCCCACGAAGCCTCGACCCACAAACGACCAGGTCTATCCCAAGACTTGGTCCCCAAGACCTTCTCCAAAATAAAGAAGGTCCCAAACATCCACCAAGCCAGCATACCTGTCCCCACTCAGGGAGAACCGGTTTTACTCTCTTGCTTACATGAAAGAGGAGAGACCCATCTCCGACTTGACAGCCAAATCAACCCAGCATGAGCCGACTTGTTCCTACAAGCCCAAAATAAAGTCATGCATCACTAGGCCTCTACAAGCACCTGCTAAGGCCTACAATCCTTCAGTTCGACCCTTTATCTCTATAGGGGCCGAACTAGAAACATTCAAAGCTTCGCTGCAGTAAGCGAAGGACCGGGTCCGCATCCTGTCCTTGCCCAACTACAAAGAAGACATGCTTGGCTGCTGCGCCAGAGGGAGCACATCCTTCATTATTAAAGCCCAGCCAGAGCTGACCGAAGCTCAAATTGCCCGTCGTATACGCCGCCGCGCGTCGAATCGACAAAACAGACTAGAGAAGCAAAGGACCCAGCCTCCTACACTTCAAGTCTCTCATAAATGGGTCAAAAAAGAAAGACCCGACCAAATTGTTGTTGTCCATATGGTTGGAAAAACCAGAAGACGCCAAAAGTCAGCAGCAAAAATCCATGTTCGACGTCCGGTAACCCGCAGCGTCTCCAGGACAAGAAGACATCTAGAAGAATCCCCTGCTCCTCCAAGCAAAGGACAACATAGTGATCCTTCCTCAAGCTCTTAATAAAAAAGAATGAGCCCCAGCTCAGTCACTAGGACAGTTTCTTCGTTCGAATCCCGAGGGATGAACGTCCTGGCTACAAATTCTGTGCCACCACCTCGCAATCCACCTCAAGATGATGCGCTCACACGCATCCAGCAATTGGAACAAGGCCAGCAGAGGATTGAAACTCTGATGGAAAACATTCTCCTCGCCTTTCAAAATCAGGTGAACAATGAACCTCCTCCGAATCTTCAAGATGATGAGGTAAATGGAGAAGAAAATGAGTCACGTGCCCTTACTAAAAAGGACGTAGACAATATCCTCGCCAAAGCAAAAGAAGAGGATATACTCAAGGAGCATGGGATCAAGCCACCATATCCCTTATGGATGGACTCGGTCCCGTTCCCTACAAAATTCAAACATCCTACTCTCCAAACATATACGGGGAATGGATCAGCCAGACAACACGTCATCCACTTCAAAATCTTGACGGGAGCTATTGTGGATCAAGATGCACTCAAGATCCGCCTCTTTCCAAGTACCCTAAAAGGTACGACCTTTGATTGGTACTTCGCTCTTTCGGAGGACTCCATCCAAAACTGGGCAATGTTAGAGACACGCTTCCTGACTCACTTCAAAGGTGAGGATCATCCCGCTACTATGGCTCAACTTTGCAACCTAAAACAGGGGGAGAATGAGTCAACATACGACTTCATTCACAAGTGGAAAGCAATGGCGTACAAATGCTTTGATGTACTGCTACAAGCATCGCTAGTCGACATCTGCCGAAACAACATGAGAGCTAGAATTCGCTCCATGATCATCGGTAACAAATCAAAGAAGCTGGGAGAACTCCTAGAAGCTTCCATGGAGGCTGAAACGGTGATTAAAGACCTCAACAGTCAGAAATCATCAAGAAAAGAGCCAACCGCCATTGCTGTTGGAAATAGGGTGGGCCTCTAGGATAGGTTTCAAAAACTTTTGACCCACTTGACGCAGGGATCAACTATCCAGAAGGCTATAAAACCCAGTCCAAGATCTATGTCCTCAATCTCAGCCATCATGATCAGTAAGACAATCTATCTAAAGATAGAACCAGCAACATATAAGCTACAAATAAATCTACAACATGCAAGGAAGTAGATTATACCTTTGGAGCCCGGTTGTGCTCTAATGGAGAAGTTGCGTCTTTCTTTGATGATGAAACGTTTTCACTAATCAAATAGGGATCTCCAAGACCTCTTGATCTTCCACGCTATGACCCGTATTAGATTCTCCTTTTTCTCAAGAAGATGGTGGGATCTCCAAGAGAAAACTAGTAGGAACTCTAGGGAGGAACTAGAAAGAGAACTAGAAAAGGGAGAGGAGAAAGAACTCGTGCAACACTTGCACTAGGGAGGCTTGGGCATGAATCCTAATGTATGGAGAGTGCATGGACGTCCAAGGCCTCTTCTCCTCTTATTTATAGCTTTTGCAAGTTGCCTCCTCTTTACTAATTACAATAGAAGACTTACTTCCATTAATTAGTAACTTACCATATCATAATTAGAAGTCTCACTTCAAATATGATTAGTATCTTTCTAATTTCTTTCCAATAGAAGTCTCACTTCTACTAAAATTAGTAAGTCTACTATTACCACTATTAGAAGTCTCACTTCAAATAGAAATAGTAACTTTCCTTTTAGAGTTCAACTAGAATTAGATACTTTCTAATAATTGGGCTAGCGTGGGGACCACTTGGGATTCCTTAGAAAGCTGGCTCCAACTGGGACACGCGACCCCACATCTCATGTGCAATACGGGCCCACAGTTAATTGCAAATAACTCCACTATATAAATGCAATTGAACTCTAGTCTTAGGAATATTACATAGAAGACCCTAAACTTCCACGTTATCACAAGTAGACCCCTCTATCAATATCCCTGGATCAATTGGACCTGTCTTCCAAAATAGATCCATATCTTATTATCCTTGAGCCCCAATTAATTATAATGATCAATGGTACCTTTCCAATTAACTCTTAATCGGAATGGGTGCGCACTTACCAATGATAAATCCATTAATTGGCAGAAGGGGATATTAGAGATAGATTCCATCTTGACCATTGAATGTTCCCACAGCTCTACTACCACGTACCCAAATCACCGAGGTGTTGACCTACAGTTGGCCTCACTCATTGGTGACTCAAAGCAAATGAATAGATAGAAACTTGAGTTCATTAATGTCTCAGGATTGAGAGCCTATTGCTAGGGAATTATGAGAGCAGACCTTAAAGTAAAGACAGTGTTTATAAGGTGCTTATCGCGGTCCTTCAATACATCCAATGTACCAGCACTATGATCCAGAATCTTCCATTCTGATGATAGAGACAAGTCACACTATCTCATAGTGATCAAAGTGCTGCAACCTTGTCAGTATGAGATGTCCAGTCTCATCACTGGTTGTGAATATATTTTAAGTATAAGATTTGTCATACATGTCTCCCATATGTGGATCTCATCCATACACATGTATTACATCTAATATACTTGTGGACCCCGGTTCATCTCATGAACCATCATGTCATTTGTATTGGTTATGTGCAAGTATATAATAAATCACCATTCATCTCATGAAAAGTAAGCATGAATATATGAATAAATAAAGAATTTAATCAATTTATTATATCATCTACTGGATTGAGTCCATAAAACTAACAATCTCCCACTTGGGCTCAATGCCAGTTAGAGTTGCATCTCATGCACATCCTCTTTACATCTTGCTCAAAGACTTTGGTAGTCAAAGGCTTAGTAAAGGGATCTACTAGATTGTCAACAGAGGCTATCTTGGTGATCGTACATCACCTCTCTGCACAATCTATCTGACCATGTATAGCTTCCTCTATGCATGCTTTTTGGCTCTTGGGTTATTTGGACTTAGTGACTGCCCTGTTGTTATCACAGTAAATTGTGAGCGGCTGTCCTGCCAAAAAATACCAATCCAAATTCCATAAGGAATCTTTTGAGTCAATCTGCTACCTTAGCTACTTCTCAAGCTGCTACAACATAAGCACATACCCCGAAGTTGATTTCATGGAATCCTGATCTGACTAGAAGTCAGTATCTATGTAACCGACTGGAATCAACTCATCACTGCTATAACTCAACATGTGATCTCTAGTCCTTCTCAAGTATTCGAGAACACATCTTACAACAGTCAATGATAAAGACCTGGGCTAGACTTATATCTGTTGACTAGGCATACTGCGTGACAGATATCCAGTCTAGTACAAAGCATAGCTTACCGTACTAGAACCTTATCTATGTACACATCATTGGGATAAGCCTATCATCCTATTTTTCCGCTCTGAGTGGAAATTTATCTTTAGGATGTACCTGGCTTCTCCAAAGTCGTTTATTATCAAAAGTCTTAGCCAACCAAAACTTTTACTGTTAACGATATCCCTATACCACTCCATAGGAGAAGGATGTCGTCGATATATAATACCAGAAAAAACTACCCTCCCTTCTTGACTTTTCATTTACACATGACTTATCATGATTCTGATAAAAATCAAGTTGTAAGACCCCGACCCGAGAGACCTCGTTTAGAGTTGTTTAAGTTGTGTTTTAGTTTAAGTGTGTTTAGTGGTTTTTGGACTAGTTGGGGATTAGAATAGCTTTTATAATAGCTATGGGGAGTTTGGAGAGCCTTTTTTATTTGTGGGACCCTTTGGGGGTTCTTGTTACGCATTGTGTGAGATTGGGGGTTTACCGATGATTTCCAAGAATCCTGTTTTTAACCCCATTGGACTTATCTTGCTAATCCCTACAACTTTCATGTTGACATTGTTTTCATTCGAGGACCTTAAACCCGACTTTTCACTAATTGGGGGCAAAATGGTCTTTTTACCCAAAATCTGGACACCGATTTTAATGTCACCAAAATGTGCAAAATATATACTTTTTGGAAACTAGAAATTTTGCCGATCAACTTTGTCTTCTTCGTCGAATTCGTTTGAAGCCCCGAAAACCATGTTTTGAGCCCGAGAAGTCTTTTAAGTTGTGGGCCCCATCCTCACTTACTATATATAGAAAGCTTCTTCTCTTTTTTCCCATTTCTGGCAAAAACCCTAGAGGAGAAGAGAAATCCCAGCCCTAAGGGTTTTCCCTTAACTTTTTCTTGCTTCTTCATCTTCAATCCCCCACTAAGCTAGTGCTAATGGAAAATTAGAGGCTACAATCTTCTTCCTCATCTCAAGGCCTTCATCTTGACACAATTTTTGAAGAAAACCGCCCACTCCAAGACTTCCTTTGGACAACACCTTGCCTTTTGAAGAACTTCTTTGTAAGTGATTTTCCTAAAAGTTTTATAATCTTGTTTGTTTAGCCCTAGGGAAACTCCATTTCAATTATTGGAATATTCCGTTTTGTTTTAATTGGGTTTTTGGTTAATCTAGGGTGTGGATTTGGGGTTTTTGTGCATAGGTGTTTGATTGTGGACTTAAGAGGTGATTAGAGCTCGAATTGATTTGCATTGGACCCAAGGCAAGTGGATGAATGGATTGATTTCTTGTTTTCTTGCTATTAAAGATTTGAACCCTCATTTATTGCTTTTACCTAAGTCATCTTTATGAGTTTTCATGGTTTTGGAAACATGCATAATGTTAGGCTATTAATGGTTCTCTTGGAAAACATGTGTTTTATTGTCTTGCTTTTAGATCATTTATGATCATTTATGGATTTGCATTTTTGGAGATGTCTTGCATTGAATGAGGTGGAAGTGATGGAGAAATGAATGATTTATGGGAGTGGTTGTTAGAGGAGTTGATGATGAATTGAATGGGGTTAGAAGGAGGGTTTGAGACCCTTAATTGTATATGTACAAGGATGTCCAAAGGAGGATGAAAGGAGGATGAAAGGAGGAGAAAATGAAGGAACGGACTGTGTTGGAATTTGAGATGAACTTGAGATGACTTTAGAGTTTTTTGATGAATTAAAGTAATTAGTATCTCAAGTATGGTTTTGAGTTGGAATTCTTGTCAACACATTGTCACAAACATGATGATAATAAGCTGGTGTTGATAGAGCTTGAAAAGGAGAAACAGAATTGAAACAGTCTGGAATTAAGAATTCCTGATGCAGTGCACGCGGTCGATCGGGCTCTTCATGCGGTCGACCGAGCAAGAAGAAACCTGCAGAAACAGAAAAAAGGCACCTCTCAGTTATTTTCGTGACACAGTGTGTCTTCGGTCGACAGGGACTCCAGGATGTCGACCGAGCTCGAAATTGTCTGTTTTCCAGTCAGTGTCTTCGGTCGACCGAGCAAGCCAGGATGTCGACCGAGCACGGGAACCAGAGTTGCGCAGAATTAGAAGTTTTGCACGAAAATTCAGCACTCTTATCTAATTTGTTTGGGACTCTTTCTAAACGAATTGTAGCCCGTTTTGAATACAATTAAGGGTTATTAAAACCTATATAAAGGCATGCTTGGGTCGTTCATAAACACACCAAGAAGAGACACCAGAAGAGAAGAGTTTTAGAGAGTTCTGGAGAGAAAGAAGTGCTGGTGCTGTGTTGCTGTGTTGCTGCATTATCAGACGTTTTCTACAGCAATTGTGGACGAGATTATGCTCTAGAAGATGGTGATTCGTCCATGAGTTAAGTGTCTCTCTTTTATGCTTTAGATTTCAATTTGTAAGGGATTGAGAGAGAGAGAATTGTAGAGGGGAAGGGCTGTAGACAGAATTAATCTTCTACTCTGTTCTTACATCAAGTTGGTGCTTGGTGTTTAGGGTTTGGTGATCCTATCTGTGGGTGCAGATAAATTGTAAGGGGAGTCGGTGCTTCCTAGATAGTTGGTGCTATCTGAAACTCAAGGGAGTCGGTGCTTCCTAGATAGTTGGTGCTATCTGAAACTAAGGGTTGGTGCTCTTTGTCGTTGGTGCGACTAAATAAGATTCAGATCTGTCCCGGATTGGTGTTCGGACAGTCTTTGAACCGTGGACGTAGCCTTTCGGTGAACCACGTTAAATCTGGTGTCATAGTGTGATTTGACTTGTTTTGTTGTTGAATTGGACCTGTTTTTAAAAATCACTGATTCACCCCCCCCCCCCCCTCTCAGTGATCGTGGTATCCAACAATTGGTATCAGAGCGAGGTTCCCTTGATCAGTTTAATACGCTAAGGGTGATCTCTTGTCAAATCACATGGCAGTCAATACGGGGAATATGAAAGCACCTCTGTTTGATGGTTCTAATTACTCCTTTTGGAAGATTAGGATGCAAGCCTTCATCAAATCTCTTGGCTATGATGTTTGGGAGGCTGTCAGAGCCGGTTACAATGCTGCCACCGTACCCAATGATACAGCATCGAAGAAGTTGGCAGACAACGACTCCAAGGCGCAGAATGCACTCTTTAGTGGCCTTGTGGACAGCGAGCTTGTCAAAGTAATTGCATGCAAAACAGCCAAGGAAATTTGGGACAAGTTGCAAAGCATACATGAAGGTGATGAGAAGATTAAAGAAGCCAAATTGCAAACTCATCGCTCTCAATTCGAGTCTCTTCGCATGGAGGAAAGCGAGAATGTTGACTCGTATATGCAACGAGTGAATGAAGTCACGAATGACATTCGTGGACTAGGGGAAGAGATTAAAGAGCCGGTCATCGTCAAAAAGGTTCTAAGATCTCTTCTTCCCCGGTTTGATTCAAAAGTCTCAGCCATTGAAGAAGCCAAAGATCTGAATGCATTTTCCATGGATGAATTACATGGTTCTCTAACCGCCTATGAGATGCGCATAGGAAAGACGTCTTCATCTGATAAAGAAGCGGCCTTCAAAGTTCAGAAAAAGGCAAAAGAGACTGTTGGTCATGATATTGATTCTGATGATGATGAGCTTGAGGCTCAATTTGTTAGAAAGTTGAAGAAAGGAAGCATCGGCAAGTACAAAGGGAAGCTACCCTTTAAATGCTTCAATTGTGGAGGTATTGGTCACTTTGCTGCGAAGTGTCCCCTAAAAGAAGACAATGATAATGACTCTTATGCTGAAAAGAGTAAAGGAAAGAGAAATTTTAGAAAAAGGGGCAAAGCTAAAAACTTTCTATGTCAACAAGATGACAGCACGTCTGAATCTTCAGACGATGATGAATCAACCGAAGCTCTCTTCATGGTCACTGTTGAAGAAGAAGAAGAGCTAGATCCGGAAGAGGATGAGGAGGCTGAAGTCAATCTTGAAGAGGAACTCATAGCCGCACTTGAGGAGCTAAGCATGGAACGCAAATCAAGTAAGAAAATCTTGAAACTTCTCCATGAATCTGAAAGTTCTATTATTTCTTTGAAAACTCAAGTAGAAGAATATAAAAGAATGGTAGAAGTCCTTGAAAACCAAATAAGTATCAAAAAGGAAGAGGCTATGAAACTTGAAACTGAGATCGCTAGAGCAAAGGCTGAAAATTTGGAAAATAGCAAAAAACTCAAAGCGCTCCAAGCGATTGAAGGGACTATGAAACTCAATGAACTACTGAAAGTTCAAAGACCAGCCCACTTCAGATTTGGTCTAGGATTTGAGAAAGGAGAATCCTCTAAGATTGCACCTCCTGAAAAGATAAAGTTGCTGATGGAGAGGTCAAGTTGGAATATGTTCCAACAACTGAGCAAGTGGCTGATATTTTCACGAAACCTCTGCCAAAGGAAGTCTTCGAGTATCTCCGGAAAAAGTTAGGAGTTACTCACTCTCCTAAACCGTAGGAGTTGTGCTTGAAAGGGGGAGCAATGCATTCATTGAAAATCCTATTCGCTCCTCGGTTTGGTCCCTTTGGACTTGTTGTCAAAGGGGGAGAGATGTTATTATGCTATGAAAGCTAGGAAGAGATGTTATGCTATGAAAGCTAGGGGGAGATTGTTGACAGTGCATGGTTGTTATTTCAGAATTTTAGAATTGGTTCCAAGTGAGTGTTGAAAAGAACTTGGAAGAGCTGCAAGCTGGAGTTGAAAGTGTTGAAGTTCCAATAGTGTTGCCAACAATTCCAAAGGGGGAGATTGTTGGAATTTGAGATGAACTTGAGATGACTTTAGAGTTTTTTGATGAATTAAAGTAATTAGTATCTCAAGTATGGTTTTGAGTTGGAATTCTTGTCAACACATTGTCACAAACATGATGATAATAAGCTGGTGTTGATAGAGCTTGAAAAGGAGAAACAGAATTGAAACAGTCTGGAATTAAGAATTCCTGATGCAGTGCACGCGGTCGATCGGGCTCTTCATGCGGTCGACCGAGCAAGAAGAAACCTGCAGAAACAGAAAAAAGGCACCTCTCAGTTATTTTCGTGACACAGTGTGTCTTCGGTCGACCGGGACTCCAGGATGTCGACCGAGCTCGAAATTGTCTGTTTTCCAGTCAGTGTCTTCGGTCGACCGAGCAAGCCAGGATGTCGACCGAGCACGGGAACCAGAGTTGCGCAGAATTAGAAGTTTTGCACGAAAATTCAGCACTCTTATCTAATTTGTTTGGGACTCTTTCTAAACGAATTGTAGCCCGTTTTGAATACAATTAAGGGTTATTAAAACCTATATAAAGGCATGCTTGGGTCGTTCATAAACACACCAAGAAGAGACACCAGAAGAGAAGAGTTTTAGAGAGTTCTGGAGAGAAAGAAGTGCTGGTGCTGTGTTGCTGTGTTGCTGCATTATCAGACGTTTTCTACAGCAATTGTGGACGAGATTATGCTCTAGAAGATGGTGATTCGTCCATGAGTTAAGTGTCTCTCTTTTATGCTTTAGATTTCAATTTGTAAGGGATTGAGAGAGAGAGAATTGTAGAGGGGAAGGGCTGTAGACAGAATTAATCTTCTACTCTGTTCTTACATCAAGTTGGTGCTTGGTGTTTAGGGTTTGGTGATCCTATCTGTGGGTGCAGATAAATTGTAAGGGGAGTCGGTGCTATCTGAAACTCAAGGGAGTCGGTGCTTCCTAGATAGTTGGTGCTATCTGAAACTAAGGGTTGGTGCTCTTTGTCGTTGGTGCGACTAAATAAGATTCAGATCTGTCCCGGATTGGTGTTCGGACAGTCTTTGAACCGTGGACGTAGCCTTTCGGTGAACCACGTTAAATCTGGTGTCATAGTGTGATTTGACTTGTTTTGTTGTTGAATTGGACCTGTTTTTAAAAATCACTGATTCACCCCCCCCTCTCAGTGATCGTGGTATCCAACAGACTGTATTCAGAAAATGAGTTTCTGGACAGTTCGCTCGAGCGACCGTGACACATCGCTCGAGCGAACCCGTCACAGAACCTCGTTGGCTCGAGCCAACCCCTCTGATCGCTCGAGCCAACAAAATCTGAGCAGGTCCGTTCGAGCGAACCCCAAACAGAGAGCTGTTCGCCCGAGCGAACCTCCCAGTTCGCTCGAGCGAACTGCCTGTCTGTCATGGGTTAATGCCTAAGGGCTTGAAACATATTTTTAAGCTTGGGGAGGTATCATATGGAGCCCCAATGCCATGTAAGGCGTTATATGAAGTCCGGAAGAAGGAGGAACCTCATCATGGAGATTCCATGAGGTCTTCTAGATTGACCAATGTGTATAAGGACCCGGAATGTCCCTAACTCTTAAAGAGTACCAAAATTTCATCATAACCGACATACGGGACCCTATTCGCACTGATTCAATTCTAGAAACCCTTTTGTTAGCCTGTAAAGATATTGGAAACTATTTGTATTTGATTTGCAATCAATCCCCTACTTCGAGATTTCAACCTGTGATTTGTGAGCACTCTCGAACCGAGAACATTGTGTTACCATGTTGTTAATTTGTTTAGACCCGTCCCGACTTTTATACGTTTTGTACATATGAGTTCCCGCCCCGTTATGTGTAATTAGTTGTTTGATTTTCGCATGTTACCTATGAGTCGGCACCACTCAGCTTGGATAACCTTATTGGTTTGATCCACCGGTTTGGATATCCCCCTTCAGTTATACCCGCTGCAGCACGGTTCCCGCCTCGCCCCGATATACCCGGTTCGCTACCGTGGTCCCGCAGAGTATTATATGTATTTATTATATAAAAATCGTTGATTCTCCTCACCTCGTGTGACTGAGGTCAACGTCGTTGATTCTCCTCACTTCGTGTGACTGAGGTCAATGTCCCGATGTGCTCTTATCACTTTTGTGAGAGAGGATTTAGCTTTGTGTGGTTGCCATCTTGTTAGTCCCCGAATCATTGGTACCTTTACATGATTTCATCGTATACGAATATCTTTTACATGAAGCATCATTCTTTATGAAAATTCATTGTTTATCTAGATTTTTCTATGTTTCTAAAGGCATCATTGTTTTGAATTGATGTTATATCTTTTCACCCACCTGCCAGACCGTCGTGTCTGATCCATTTATTTTGGTACTCAGGTCCCGAGCTTATTGCCTTTGAGGAGGAGCAAGAGGAGGCGGTCGGTGAACCGCAGCGAGTGATTGAGTGGCAAGCCGATGATGTCATGTAGACATTCGGCCTTGCCTTGAGGACGATACACTTTGGGAACTTATGACATCTTTACTTTAGGTTTCATTTGGTTGTACGGTCTTTGTTGACCGTTATTTTAGGGGCATTAATCAACGGATACTTTGTAAATATACTTAAATTTACTTTTGGGGAAATATGCTTATGATCATTGCTCATTCTGATATCTTGTCATGATTAATCATAAATCAGTCTTGTTTATGGATGATGGACCGCGCCCCGAATGCTCGAGTTCCTACCGAGGTCGGCAAACGTGGGAGTCCGTTTGGTTCCGACCCTTTCGTAACCGGGGGGCAAGGGGCGTGCATCAACATTTCTTTTTTTGTGGGTGTGCCAGATTTTCTATTTTTACTTGGAATTGCAAGTGGTCATCCGGAGATCAACCTTCGCAAGTAAAAAGGAAATCAACTTCTTTCAAGTTTCCATTGCACATATATTTAAGAAAAGAGACATTTTCTTGATTTGCCGTGAAAAGGCGATTTTTTTGGCATTTATAGCCGATTTTGGCGTTTATAGCCAATTTTTGGCGTTTATAGCCGATTTTGGCGTTTATAGCCAATTTACAATCCTTATCAACAATGAAAGACAAGAATTGTGATTTTTGTCTCTTTTGAAAAAAATACAAACTACAATGAAAAGCAAGAAAAGGAGGATCTAACTTCTCAGGAGATTGTGGGGGACCCGTTTAGATTGACGGTCGCAAGCCATATGTGGGCTTCGCCATCATCCATGCAGATGAGAACAGAGGATGCTATTGATTCGCTTGGCTTGGCTATAGCCTCAGGTTTTTAGAAGACAAAGACCAAAAGGAGGTCCTATATCCAATAAAAAGCCGAGTAGACGGGCTGAAAAGCCACATCTAAGCCATCGGAGGCAGGAGGAGAAGGCAGGGACCTTGGGGGGGGGTACCCCCCAAGGGACTTTTGTCACCTTGTTGCGGTGGCAGGTGTAGAACTTCCGCAGAGTTTTTTCTCTTTTTCCTTTCTCTGGATTTCTGTCTGTGTGTTTGTGCTTTTTTCTCTGATGTTTCTGATTATTCTTTCTTCTTGGAGAGCTCTCCTATTATAGGCTTTTAGGTAGCCTTTTAGGTGGGTTTATGGGCTTTTATTGTCATTAAGCCGCATAATGGGAGGAGTTACAAAATTGAATTATTTATTTTGTAACTCCTTTTCTTGGCTTCTGATTGGCCGGAGGAGATTGAGGGCATTTAATCGCCTTTAATCGCCATGATGGGAGGAGTTCATGGGTTAATGCCATGAATCTCTTGACTTGTAACTCCCGAATGCTTGCTTCTGATTGGGCCATCCAAAGAAATGGATTAATGACTGTAATAAATCTAGTCAATTAATCGCATTAAGTGGTCGCCGAGCAGCTGAAGAGTCGCGGGCCGTGCCACGTCTTTTGGGATTCTTCTGTCGATGATCATCGATGGATCTTCATGTAGATCGACATCAGATGATCATGTAATTTCAGGTGTTTGTTGCCAACAGCGGGTCGGTGCCATCTGTCCTGTCGATTTCTCGATCGGTCGGGTAGAAAGCACACTTTTTTGGTTGACCAGGTGGCGATCAATATTGTTTTCGATACTCTTGATGATTGACCCGTGTTTTGGACGGATGTCAGAGGACTTGGTGTCTCAAAAGCATGAATTTTGGAAAGTACCAGAGGCTGGGCTCTTCGAATCGCGAAAAAACGGCGAAAACCGAGGTTTCCGGGGCCTTCCCGGCGACCCCGGGTTCCAAGGTCGCCGGCGACCCTGGCCCAGGGTCGCAGGGGTCTGCGACCCTGGGGGGGTTTTCCCCCTTTCGTGTCCCGTTTTGTGTCCGTTTTTGCTGTTTTTCGATTTCTTTTTTCTTCTGCACTTTTCCTTGACATTTTGACCATTTATTGGTCTGATTTCTTTGTAGGAAACCTGATGAGAATCCTTGCATTTTATTTTGCAAAGTTTCCAATTTCCTGAGAAAGCCGAAGACTTTGTCGCGCAGAGCTGCCGATTTTCCGTCAGAAGCTGAAACTGGGTCAAACGATGTCGGAATGACCTGAAATTTGGTGTGAAGCCTGCTGAGCAATAAATAAGACCAACCATAGGCTTTTGTTTTAGTTTTGAAGCCGTTTGGGGTCCTATCACCTGTAGACTTGCTTTTTGTCGCGATGAAGATGTCGTGGTTTGATGTGCAGTCAATCGATGTCCGATTGACTTGAAATTTGACAGGGAACCTATTGGAGTCATTTTAAGATGATCCATAGGCTCTGTCTTAGAAACCATGGTCCCGGAGAGCTTTGCCGCCGAGAGGCCTGATTTGGCTTCCGAGCGTCAAACTATGGTCAGATGTTGTGGAAATGACCTGAAATTTGACGTGTAGCCCTTTATAAGCATTTTGAAGCCGTCCATGTGCTCTATCTGATGAGTAATGGCCTCGGTGGTTCTCGCCGCCGAGAGGCTTGATTTAGCTATTTGAGGGTTGATGTAGGGTCAAACGTTGTCGGTTTGACTCGAAACTTGACGTGGAGCCTTTTGGAAGTATTTTGAGACTATCCATCGGCCCTGATCGAAGATTTGGTGTCTCCGATGCTTTTGTCGTTGAGAGCTCCTTTTCGGCTGTCTGAGAAGCGAAGTTAGGCCAAATGATTTTGAAATGGCCCGAAACTTCTTGTGTACTCCTCTTTTGGCTGTCTGGAAGAATCTTGCAGTTTTTGTCTGATTTTGACAAGATTTGATTTTTGGAAGCAGCATTGCCTATTTATGGCAGGTTGCGACTTCATGTAGCTCTTTGGATCTTGAAGAGGCAAAGTGACATTTTTGGTGTCAACAAATGCCCCCTCGAGGTACAGCGACGAGTTGCTTAACTTTTGTAGTCGATGTTTCTCGAAGAGATTTTCGAAGGAGAACCTGTGACTTGACCAAGAGTCTTTGAGCAGTCTTCCTTTTTGGTATTTGTAGCCTTTTGAGTTTTCAGGGGAATTTTATGGTAGTGAAAGGGATCACATACCATCTCGAGGCAAAGTTTGAAGATGACATCAGGGATGTGGATTTGGGTTTTGACCTTGTGACCTAACAGGCTATATGTGGCAGGTTAGGGGGGTCGGGTTTGGTTTTGATCGTGTGACCCAACAAGCTGTATGTGGAATGTTGGGGGATCAATTTTGGTTTTGATCTTGTGACCTAACAGGCTGTATGTGGCAAGTTAGGGGATCAGGTTTTGGTTTTTGGTTTTTGGTCTTGTGACCTAACAGGCTGTATGTGGCAAGTTAGGGGACCAGGATTTGGTTTGATTTTTGTGGAATGTCAATTTCAAGATTTTGGCTCAATTTGGTAGATGAGGCTGGATGGTTTGATTTTTGGAAGCTCATGGGGCTTGGAATTTTCTTTGTACGGTCCAATCAACTCAAAAGAGGCATGGAACCACTTTTGTATGCTCTTGGTAAGAGGGATTTCTCTTTGACTAAAAGCCCAAAATTTTTTTTTTAAGTGCCTAGGTGGTCAAACCTGGCTCATATGGGCTAATCCTTGGGACCTTAAGCTTTTGAAATGGCTTAGATCTCATATGGTGTCATTTTTGTAAAGAATATCCAAAAATATCTCATTTGGATAGAGAATATCTAAGAATATCTTTACTTGGAGAGAATCTCTCATGATCCCTTTATTTTGGTATAGGATATCTCAAGATATCTTTCTTTTGGGAAAGAATCCGTCATAGATTTCTTTTGGGAGAAAATCCTTCAAGATATCTTTCTTTTGGGAAAGAATCTTTCTAATCTCTTTCTTTTGGTAAGGTTACTAATTAGTAACACTTACCTCTTTCTTCTTTCCTTCTTTGGTTTGCTCTCCTCTATAAAGCAAGGAGAAGGTTGGATCTCTTGCTCTTATTACTTTCTTTTGCAATAATCTCAAGAGGGCTTCAAGACCAAGAGCTTTTCTTCTTCAAGATCTTCAAGACTTTTCTTCTTCTTCTCCATCAATGGCTTCAAGTAAGTTCCCTTTTTCAAGAAAACTCCATTGTAGGAAAAATAAAAAGATCTTTCTTTTCTTTCCCTTTTTTTTTGTTCTTTCTTTTTCTTTTCTTCTTTTTTTTTTCACGTGTTTTCCCCTTTTTTTTTCACACGTTTTTCTTTTTCTTCTTCTTTTTTTTTTATGTTTTTGTTGTTTTTTTTTTTTTTGTTTGTGGGCCGTACGGACAGATCCGTACGGATTTGGCCGTACGGCCACGTGGCCTGTGGGCCAGCCCTCTTTTTTTTTCTCTTTTTTTTTCTTTTTTTTTCTCTTTCCCTCCCCCTTTTTTTTTTGAGAGAGTTTCTTTTCTTTCTTTTTTTGTTTTCTTTTCCCTCTCTTTTTTTTTAGAGAAAGTTTCTTTTCTTTTCTTTTTTGTTTTCTTTCCCCTCTCTTTTTTTTTTAGAGAAAGTTTCTTTTCTTTTCTTTTCTTTTGCTCATCATGATAATGCATTTTTTTTCGCAAACCAAGATGTTCATGCATGCATTTAATTTGTAAATTAAATTTGTAGCATGATTGATAGCATTACCTGAAAGTTTTTGCAAATTTGGGAATTTGGAGCTCGCAAGTGATGTTGAGCCCTTCCTGATTTTGCGGAGACTTTGAGGTTTCGAAAGTTTGGAGTTTCGGAGGCTCGCAGCGATGTTGAGCCCATCTTCAAGCTTTCTATTTCTTTCGGGATAGTTCTTTTCTTCGGAATTGCCCCGTCATCATGTCAAAATTTCGCCAGATTTTTTTTAGCGAGATTCTATCATTTTGATGTTTGATCTTTTTCTTTTCCATCCTTTTCAGGTGGTTCCTCCAGAGCGAACAAGGGTAAAGAGCCTGCTACAAGCGTACCTCGTCGATCTTCTGGATCTTCTAATCCGGCCGTTCAGCAGGCTTTTGAGAAGGTCCAGTATGTTGAGAGAAATCTGGAAGAGTGCGACTCCCTCAACAGAGATGAGATGAGGCAGCGACTGATTGCTTTCAAGGGAGAGGAATTCTATAAGATCATGGTAAGCAGTCGTTCCATGGGGTGATGGAAGATCAGAGCGTTTTGCCCAAGCCTACCTTCTTCTTTGGTGATGCAGTCCCTGATGACATGACATACCAGAGGAGATGTTTTCAGTTTTCCTTCACAGCAGATGGTGAGAAGAAGACTTGCTACCCGGTCGACGTTTGATCGCACCGTCTCGATTCTGAGCCTTGCCCCCACGTGCCCTAAGAGGGAAGATCCTCCAAGTTGGGTGAGAAGGACAAATGTAATCAAGACCGGGGTTTTTGTTGGCGGTTCTCCTGGATATACGGAGAGGTCGCCTGTTGACATGGACCTATTGATGCCCTCCAGCGGCTACCAGGGCTCTGATTATCCGTCGGTCGATTTGAGACCGGTGGGCCTTGGTATTTTCAGTGGTGATGGCAGCAATTGGATCAAGCCTTTTCGACTTCGAGGTCGTTTCAATGCTGACTCCGAGTGGAAGTCGTGGACTGATCGCGTCCTGCTGATTGGTGGCGCCGTTTTGAAGGAAGCCGGGATTTTTGATGCGGTCCGCGCCTTTAGGGAGACCGTGATCTTTTCCGACGAGGCCTTCATGGCTATGCTGGAGTCATTCCTCCCTCAAACCAATACCTTCGTTGTGACGAATGGTGAGATTGGTTTTTCTTTGAAGGAGCTGAGCGCCATTACTGGATTGCCCATCCTCGGCAAACTCTATGAGGAGTTTATGCCGATTGAGAGCGTCCTCGAGGGGCAGTCTGAGGAGTTCAGGCTTCTATACTTTCAGCTTGTCGCCTTCTATGATTTTTTGAAGGAGAAGGAGGGTTTGAAAGTTAGATCCAGCAGTTGAAAGAGTTTTAGCTCTTCATTCCCCAACTTTTTTGATAGCAGGGAGCCTTCTGATAGCGTGACCCAAGAAGCCGGAGCTCAAGATCCAAGTTCAAAGAAGATCTTGGCCATGCAAGAAGAGTTGAGAGATTTCTGTGCAAGTACAAATGCTATATGTCCTGACATTGCACTGCGGAGAGATCTCGCTGTTTACCTCACTTATTGGCTTGGTGAGGCTGTTTTTGCTGGAGGAGATGGAACGACCATCAGGCCGCATTTTATTTTCCCGGGCTTGTCAGATGGCGTTTGGAGAGCAGCTTGCTTTGGTGCCAGCTCTTACTCCTACTTATGTACCGAATGCAGGCTGCTGTTTTTTTTGGTTCGGCTTGGGCTTCCCATGAATAGGGTATTTTCAGCCATATCTTTTATTCGTGGTATGTATACCACTGTCTTAGGCTTCCATCGGCTGGTGCTGCACAGGATGATGATCCTCTGATGATTCGACTGGCTACGGGCAAAGCCGTTTCCGAATCACTTTTGTTTGCCCGCATGAGGATCCGACGGTTCAGGGACGTCGAGATGGGGCAGTCTTCAGTGAAGCTTTCTCCGGAGTTGCGGAAGAAGGCTTTTGATTTTGGTTGCCTCCCGAGACTCTACCAGGGCGGGGTCGGGAGGCATTATTCCTGACAAATGCAGAGAGAGAGTGGCTTTTCAGCATACGTGTCGGCACAATGGTGTACCGCAGACATCTTTTCGTCGACATCCAGCCGTATGTACCTTCTCGCTTTGCTTTGCAGCTGGGCTTTTCTCAAGGTGTTGTTGGAGCGCCTTCAAGCATGGTGAAGCGCTTTGGAGGCTTACAGGACGGAAGAAATGCATGGGCTTTCTATAGTGCTGAAGACACTACAGCCATGATTTCTTATCCTGTGTTGCTGACTTCCCGGACTGCCGGCTTTGCGAAGTGGTTCGCGGAGAGCTTTTCGGCATATCGGGGGCTTTCCAAGAAGGAGCTTGATGTGAAGCTGGCATCTGGAAAGGGCCTTGGAAAGTCGGATGGCATCCGGCGAGAGGAAGTTTGGGCCTTCCTTTCTGGAGAGAAGCACAAGATAGGCTTTCTCGGTGACCAGGGCGTCATTGGTTCTGAAGCTGTTCGAGAAATACCTGATGAGGCTTTGGAGCAGCTAGACAGGACGAAGCCGAACTTGGCGCTTGGATGCAAGCGGCACAGAGGCAAGCTTCCGTGGAGTCTACTGGCAAGAGCAGACCATCCAGTGAGGAGTCGAGTGGGAAACCTGACTCTGACAGCGAGGTAGGTTCTTCTAAGAAGCGAACCCGCTGGAGTAAGAGGGGGAGGAGTCATCATCGCAGCAAGGGGCAGCATGAGGACTCTCCTGACTTGGAAGTTCCTCTTACTATCAATGAGGATGTGCCAGTGGATTGCTGACGAGCCTCCAGAGAAGAGAAGCGAGAAGAAGAGACCGTCGGTGAAGGTATGATTCTTCCTTTTTCTCTTTCCATTTCTTTTCATGGGATTTTTTCCATGTTATGATTTGCTTCTTGTTTCTGCTTTTCTCTTTTCTTTTTTTTTAGCAGAGGAAGACTTGGTGATGCCTGAGGTCCCAACCGATGAGGTGGTGATGGATCCTGTTGAGGCACCTGAAGAAGAACCGAGGGACTCTGGAGTGAATCCAGAATCTCCAATTGGTACGAATTCTTTTGCTCTTTTTTTTTTTTGAGTTTGTGACTTGGTTTGCTAACATTTTTTTTTTCAGCTGACTTGCCACAGGGTTCTGATGACTTTGAACCATCGATGGACGCAAATGTTGATGATGCTTTCGATGAGTTCATGGAGGAAGAGAGTGTTCCGCCAGTCGTCGAAGAAGGTATTTTGTAGTTATAACCCTGATAATGATTTTCAAACAGGATTATATTCATACCTTTTTGTGTTTCTTGTGGCAGGTTTTGAAGTGACAGAGGAGGGTCCGTCGGTTCCAGAGCAAGGGATGCCAGAGGTTAATCCAGAGGTAGAGACTCCTGGGACCAGTTCTGACAATGTTGAGGAGATTCCTCGCGCTGAGATTCCTTCCCGAGCAGGAGCAGCTTCAACTGGAAAGAGTTCTTTTGTTACTCTTTCAACAGATGATGACATGAGCAGCCGACCAACGGAGTTGGGCGAATCTTCAGCTGGGCCATCTCTTCTTTTTGCGAAGAAGGTGGTGGTGCGAGTTCTGAGCTCTTGGATTGAGACTCTCTTTTCTGGGCACTTGGAAGCCGGATTTAGCATGATCCAGCATAGTGCGTGAGATTCTCGTGATGCTGAGAAGCTGGTTTGGATTGTCACATATGGCCAGGGCGATCTTTTAATAGGATCATTGAGCTGGGTGACAAGTGGTTTGAGACCATGGTTTCCTGACGATCAGTTCTTCAAGGAGATGTTCTCGGACCCTGCGGATAAGGCTCAATCTGACCTGGATGAGGCTACAGAAAGCAAGAAGCAGGCAGTCCGAGAGAGGAACTTAGAAGAAATAACCATCATTAGGCTGACAACATGACCTTAACATCCTTGATAGGGAGGTCGATGAGGCCAGGAAACGTCTTGAGCATCTGCAGGCACAAGTCGCTTCCAAGTGGACTGAAATAACAGAGGCTCGTGAAAGGGAGACTGCTTGATTCATCGAGTTGCGGATGCCAATCGAGTTCTCAAAAGGAAGTCTGATGCGGAAAACAATGGAAAACCGCTCGAGGGAAGCTTCCCAGTGTAGAAGAAGGGTTACAGCCCACCCCAGCATTCTCATGGCAGGTTTTGAAGAAGCGTGCCTTGGAATCCTTGACGGATGAAGCCAAAAGCTTGCTTAAGGAGCTGAACTCTTGGCTGGAGACCATTTTCGATTGAGCTCCTGTATACAGAAACCATCCTTCTTTCCTTTTTTTTTTGGTACCACTTGTATTTTTTTTGTACCTTTTTTTTGTAGTGTTTGTGAACACTTTCTTTTTTTGGTACCACATGTATTTTTTTGGTACTCCCTTTTTTTTTTGTGTAGTGCTTGTGAACACTTTCTTTTTTTTTTGTTATCCCTACGCTCACTTTAATCTTTTTGTGATAAAAGTAATTGCTAAATGGGATGCTCTCTCTTTTTTTTTTGTTATCCCTACGCTCACTTGAATCTTTTTGTGATAAAAGTAATTGCTAAATGGGATGCTTTTTTTTATTGTTATTATCCCTACGCTCACTTGAATCTTTTTGTGATAAAAGTAATTGCTAAATGGGATTTGATCAAAAGTTGTCATTTGTGAAAATCTTTTGTCAAGTGATTGTTTTGGCATGAAAGCCAGGTTTTTGTTGTGCATGGAAGCCAATTTTGGCATGAGAGCCAGCTTTTCTTGTGGCATTGATAGCCGAGTTTTTTTTTTTTTTGTGGCATCTATAGCCAGTTTTGGTGGCATTGATAGCCGGTTTGTGGCATTGATAGCCGGTTTGTTTTTGTGGCATCTATAGCCAGTTTTGGTGGCATTGATAGCCGGTTTGTTTTGGTGGCATGGATAGCCGTTTTGTTTTGGTGGCATTGATAGCCGGTTTTTTTTTTTGAAATCCAAGTTTTTGTTTGTGGCATTGATAGCCGGTTTTGTTTTGGTGGCATTGATAGCCGGTTTGTGGCATTTATAGCCTGTTTTGATGGCATTTATAGCCGGTTTTGGTTTCAAAAAATGCAAGTATCGACTAAAAGTCGCTCCCTGCTGAATGTTCTTGCAAGTATCGATGGAATGTCGCATCCTTGCTCATTCGGTTGCGAGTATCGATGGAATGTCGCATCCTCGCGGATTTGGGTGCAAGTATCGATGGAATGTCGCATCCTTGCTTTTCAAAAATTTTGGTTTTGCGGGTTACTGACTTGATGTCGTTTCCCCATGATTTTTGAAATTTGTGGTTTTCTCGAACCTTTGGGTTATAAAAATCAACTGAAATGTTGCGTCTCCACATTTTTTTTTTTTTAGGTTTTTTCGAACCTTTGGGTTATGGATATCAACTGAATGTTGCGTCTCCACAGTTTTTTAGGTTTTTTTCGAACCTTGAAATTTGGGTTGTGGATATCAACTGAAATGTGCATCTCCACAGTTTTGGATTTTGCAAGTACGACGAAATGTCGCTTCCCTGTGATTTTGGAAGTGTCGAACGTGGTTCGCTTGCTTCCGATTTGTGCGAGTATCGACTAAGCGTCGCTTCTTCGCGGTTTTTGAAAAACCATTTTTTTTTTTTGTTTAAAGACACGAGGGTCATAAATTTTGACCTCAAACCATTTTGGCGGTAAAAGGCAGGGTAGACTAGGGTGGAAATCCCTGAATCCGGATTTTTGTCTCAAACCATGAATTTTGGGTTCAAGGGTTGAAATTTTTGGTCAAGCTAGGGAAAGGTTCCTAAACTTGGATATATATATATATATTTTTTTAACAATGAAACGATGAAAGTAAGCATTGTTTTAGATTTCTAGAAATTTCAACATTTGATATGAAAATTCTAAAAAAGGGTGGGTTTAGCGAGCGTGTACCTGGAAACCGGTTTTGGCCGTACAGGCATTGCTCTTACCCAGTTGGGTAAGTCTTCAAGGGTAGTACCGCTTTAAGAACTTGCCGTTGATAGGCAGCATACATCTGTCACCTTCCATGTTTAGGAGTGCGTATGCGCCGTTGGAGAAAACTTTGTCGATGACGTAGGGTCCCTCCCATTTCGGCTCAAATTTGCCTTTGGATTTGTGAGCGAAGACCATTGGTCTTTTTACCGCAAGAACCAAGTCATTCTTTTTGTAGGCGCGTTGCCTGACCTTTTTATCGAAAGATCCTGCCATGCGTGCTTGGTAAAGTTCAATGCTTTGTTGAGCTTCGAGCCGTCTCTCATCGAGATTGTCCAGCTCATGGAGTCGCAATTTGACATTGCTTTCTTGAGTCATGTCATTTTGCAAGGATACCCTCAAGGAAGGAATTTGTACTTCCAAGGGCACGACAGCTTCGCATCCATAGACCAAGGAGAATGGTGTGCTATGGGTTGGGCCTCGAACGGTGGTTCGATAGGCCCACAAAGCTTTAGACATTTTGTCGCTCCAGTCTCTTTTATGACTAGAGACCATTTTTTTGAGGATTTTGCAGAGTGTCTTGTTGAAAGCTTCTGCTAACCCGTTTGCTGCCGGATTGTATGGAGTCGAAGGACAACTTTGGATTTTATATTTGTCGCAGAACCTGTAGAATCGATGATCCCGGAACTGTGGTCCGTTATCATGGACGAATCTTTTGGGTATGCCGAAACGACAAATGATGTTGGTGCGCAGGAACTGAAGGACTGATGAGGTCTTCATTTCGTTAAACGCAAATGCTTCTGACCACTTGGAGAAGTAATCCGTAGCGGCGAAGATGAAGCGATGACCTTTGCTTGAAGGGGGAGAAATAGGACCTATAATGTCCATACCCCAGGCTTCAAAAGGCCATGAGATCGCTGTAGGATGCAGCCATTCTGGAGGCATGTGAATGTAATCTCCATGAACTTGGCATTGTTGGCAGCGCTTAGCAAATTGCATTGCGTCAGCTACCATGGTAGGCCAGTAATATCCTAACCTTTTTATCTGATCATAGAGCTTAGGTCCAGCCTGATGAGCTCCACAAAGACCAGCATGAACTTCTTTGAGTGTTTCTTCAGCCTCTTGTTGTGACAAGCAGCGTAGAAGTACTCCGTTGAAGGATTTCCTGTAAAGGATTTTTGAAGGAATATCCAAATGAAAGCTTGGGGTTCGCCTTTGGATGCTTACCCGTTCTTTTAGATCTTCAGGTAGGATTCCGAACATAATGTAATCAATGAACGGATCCCTCCAGTCGCCAATTGAAGTTTGAAGGATTGAAATCCGACTTCCGACCACTTGGTGGCATTCAGCAACTGCTTGGTGTGTGTTAAGAGGAGGAAGGATTCTTCTTTCGCACACTGTGATTTGCATGTTTTCCCCTTCCTGGATTGCCATGGATGCGGCAAGTCCGGCTAGGGCATCCGCACGTATGTTTTCACCTCTACGAATGTGGGTGATGTGACAGATGTCAAACTTTTGCAGAAGTGATTGTGCCTTGTTGTAGTAGGGCAACAAATCTGGCTTCCTGACTTCAAATTTCTGATTCATCTGGTTGACGATCAGTTGAGAGTCTCCAAAGACTTCCAGCATGGTGATACCGGATTCGACGGCGAGTTCCAATCCTAAGATCAGAGCTTGATATTCAGCTGCATTGTTTGTGCATGGTTCCAGTAGCGAGAAAGCGTGTGGAATCATGTATTTGTCGGGGCTAACAAAGAGGATGGCAACTCCCGAGATCAGCTGTCTTTTTTCATTTCTCCTGGTTGCACCATCAAAGTACATGTCCCAGGAGGCACTTTGTGAGAAAGTCTCCACATTGTAGACTGGTTCGTCTGGGAGATCATCTCTAAGTGGAGAATTTTTAGGCAATGGATGCTCTGCGAGGAAGTCCGCTAGAGCTTGCCCTTTGATTGCTTTTTGTGGTACATACCTAATATCAAATTGTGACAGAAGGATGGACCATTTTGCCAGTCGAGCATTGAGAGAACCTGCCTTTGTGACAAGGACCTTCAAGAGGTTGACCCTCGAGACTAGGTAGACTGTGTTGGAAAGCAAGTAGTGACGCAGCTTTTGTACGGCGAACATCACTGCAAGACATTCTTTTTCGACTGGAGAGTAGCGATGCTCTGCACCTACTAGCATGCGGCTGAGGTAATATAGAGCAGCTTCTTTTCTTTGATCATTTTCTTACGCAAGCAGAGCTCCCAGAGAGTGATCAAGGGCTCTTGTGTACAAGATGAATGGTTTTCCAGTGGTAGGAGCAGCTAACACTGGAGGTTTTGTCAGGTATGACTTGATGTCTTGGAAAGCAGCTTCACAGTCAGCATCCCAGACAAAGTTTACACCTTTTTTCATCAACCGGGAGAATGGACGGCATTTCCCCGAAAGATTGGAGATGAACCGTCTGATGTAGGCCAATCTCCCTTGAAGCCCTTTGAGTTCTCTCAAGGTTCTTGAAGAGGGCATTTCTAGAATGGCTTTGACTTTTATGGGGTCAAGCTCTATTCCAGCTTTCCGAACTAAGAATCCGAGGAACTTACCCGACGAGACGCCGAAGAAGCATTTCAATGGATTCATTCGCAGTTTGTGTTTGCGAAGCCGGAGGAAGACTTCTCGAAGGTTTTCGAGATGATCTTCTTTTCTTTTGCTTTTGACGGCGAGGTCATCAACGTAACATTCAACCGTCTTGTGCTGCATATCTTGGAATATTTTCATCATAGCCCTCTGATATGTGGCACCAGCATTTTTCAGACCAAATGGCATGACAGTGTAACAATACACGCCAAATGGGGTTCGAAAGGATGTATGTTTTTCATCCTCAGGATGCATCTTTATCTGATTGTAGCCAGAGAAACCATCCATGAATGTCATTCGCTCGAATCCACAGGTATTATCAATCATTACCTCTGGTATGGGGAGCGGAAATTCATCTTTTGGGCATGCGCCATTCAGGTCTCTATAATCAATACAGACCCTGATCTGCCCATTTTTCTTTGTCACGGGGACAATGTTGGCCAACCATTCAGGATGTTGTTCCTCACGGATGAAGCCGACGCTTTTGAGTTTTTGAACTTCTTGTTCAATTTTATCCATCACATCTGAACGGAATCTTCTTTGGCCTTGCTTGACAGGCTTGATGTCTTCTTGAAGATTGAGTTTGTGAACTGCTATTTTGGGGTCTAAGCCTGGCATTTCAGCGTAAGACCATGCAAAGCAATCAACGAACTCACGAAGAAAGGCGATATACTCGGGTAACTCATCATCCTTTATATTCTTGCTTATGAATACAGGACGTGGGTTATCTGGTGTTCCCAAGTCTATCTTTTGAACAGGATCTTCTGTTGGAAGGTTCGAAGGTGGTTCCTCCACAATATTTTCGGAGGCTTCCAACTCAACGAAACCTTCTAGGGTTTCAAGGGCATTTCCAGACCAAGGTTTTGTTCCTTTCCACGGGTCTTCTTGATCGGTAATTTTCCCAAGGCTTGCTATGAGATGATCCCAATCGCCTGTTGAAACCGAGTCGAAGTAGGCTACTTCTTTTGGAGATGAGGGTTCTTCTGGGTCAGAAGTCCACACGTCTGTGCCATCGGACAACTCCTCTTCATTTTTGGAGAAATCGTGCCAATTGGATGAGCTTCCTGGATCTTTGTCAGGTGACTCATCAAAGAGATATCCAGGGAGATCGATGTCTTCATGGACTTGAGATGTTGAGGCTTGGTCAGTATATTGACTTTTAAGCCTTTGTGTCAACTGTCTCAAGGGAGTGTCAGGATCATACCCTAACCCGTGTGAAGACTTTTCTACATAGCCGTAGAGTCTCCAATCTTCCAGCTGGCTTTTGGTCAAGACGGGCCCAATGGCGTGAGAATACCGCGTCCTTCTCCCAAACCGACTGGGTTTTGAGCGTCATAGCCCATTTTCTTCATAATAGCTTGTGCCACAGAACTGTATAAGGATAGTTGAGGCGTACCTTTATTTTGGAAAGGTTCAAGCATGGAGTTTGATGAAGAAGCATCCGATCTATGGAAGAAGATCGGCTTTTCCTTTGTTGAAGTTGCTGGAACAACGAAGGAAGCTGACGTAGGATCTTCTATGTCAGAAGTTGTCTCCATTGGAGTAAGAGCAGGCTGAACTTGCTGAGTGTCAGCTTGGGTTGACGATGTGTCGTCTTCTGGCTCTGAATCCGAGTCCGTGTCTTGCATGATAGACACGAAAGAGACAACAAATTTGCCCCCAGGCTTTTGTTTTGCCTTCTTCACTTTAGTTGTGATGACCAAAGGCTTTGAAGATTTGAGGGAGATGATGAAGGGAGTTTGAATGCTCTCTTCAGATTTACCGGATGGTTTATTTTCTTCCGGTGATTGTTGAGGAGCTTTGCCTTTATCTTTCTGGAGATTTTCGGCAAAGGATGCTGTGTGCTTTTCCTCTTCTTCTTTTTCACCTTCATACATCTGTGAGTCTGCGAAGTGGATTTCTTTACCTTTGAAGGGTTTTCTGTCCGCAAAGACTCGATGTATCATGCCGTTGTCGCCAACAAACTTGATGCATTGATGTAGAGTTGAAGGGACAACACCATTCTCGTGGATCCAAGGGCGTCCGAGAAGGATGTTGTAGCATGAAGGGGTCTTTATTGCATACACTGTGACCTCAGAGATAAGATCACCGATCTGCAACTTGAACCTGATTTTACCGATAGGCCTTTGAGTACTCCCATCGTATCCAAAGATAGATGCAGATGTGTGGCTCAGTTTGCTGGGTGGGATGCCCAACTCTTCAAGAGCCGATGTGGAGATGAGGTTGAGTGCAGAACCTGGGTCGATCTGAACTCTATGCATAGGCATTTCCTTGATATACCCTGTGAAGTACAGGGGTCGGTTATGCTTGGTTTCGCCAAGTAGGAGGTCATCCTTTGTGAAGGCGATGGTTGCACTGGCTGCTTTTTTAACCGAGAGGCATTCAATGCATGATCCCTCAGTTTTCTTCTTTTCTCCCTTTGAGGAGGCTTCTGAGTTTTTGACCCGGTAATCCATTTCAATTTGGAGGACTTGCGGGGTGGTGGCTCAGAATTTGTAGCCAAGACATTCATCCTTCGTGACTCGAATGAAGAAACTGTCCTGGTGACTGAGCTGGGGCTCATTCTTTTTGAAGAGGAGCTTGAGGAAGGATCACTCTGCTGTCCTTTGTTTGAAGGAGCAGGGGATTCTTCTGAATGTCTTCTTGTCCTGGAGACGCTGAGGGTCATCGGACGTCGGACATGGATTTTTGTTGCTGATTTTTGGCGCCTTCTGGTTTTTCCAACCATATGGACGGCAGCAACTTGGTTGGGTCTTTCTTTTTCGACCCATTTAGGAGAGACTTGAAGTGTAGGAGGCTGGGTCCTTTGCTTCTCTAGTCTCTTTTGCCGGTATGACGCGCGGCGGCGTATACGACGAGCAATTTGAGCTTCGGTCAGCTCTGACTGGGCTTTGACGATGAAGGATGTGCTCCCTCGGGCGCAGCAGCCGAGCCTGTCTTCTTTGTAGCTGGGCAAGGACAGGATGCGAACCCTGTCCTTCGCCTGTTGCAGCGAAGCTTTGAATTTTTGAAGTTCGGCCCCTGTAGAGATGAAGGGTCGAACTGCAGGTTTGTAGGCCTTAGCAGGTGCTTGTGGAGGCCTTGTGATGCATGACTTGATTTTGGGCTTGTAGGAACAAGCCGGCTAATGCTGGGTTGACTTGGAAGTCAGGTTGGAGATGGGTCTCTCCTCTTTCATGTAGGCAAGAGGATAGAACTGGTTCTCCTTGAGTGGGGCCAGGAATGCTGGCTTAGTGGATGTCTGGGACCTTCTCTGTTTTGGTGAAGGTCGTGGGGACCAAGTCTTGGGGTAGACCTGGTTGTTTGCAGGTTGAGGCTTCGTGGGGCTGCCACGGGCTTCAGGCCTTCTGGTGCTCGCCTTTGGTGTCACGGTAGTGACACGTTGAGAGGCGAGTTTCTGCTTCTTGGAGGGAGCAGTTTGTTCCTCAGGAAGTGGGAATGGTCCCAGCGTCCCAAAGACGATAGTCCGGGGAGTCGAGGTCGACCCGGAGTTCAGAGAGTTGCCGAGGGAGTTGACACTTCGGCAGCTGATAGGGCGCTTGTAGGTGCGTGTGGTTTGCTTCTGTTGAAGCATGAGTTGGTGCTTGTTTTCATCGAAAGTAATGGTTAGTGAAGCTGCCATTGTTAGTTTTTCGAAAATTTCTGAAACAAGACCACATCCATTAGTAATCACAAGAATATAATGATCATAAATGGGAAGTTCTATGGTTTCGTCTTTTCAAATTGCTCGAGGTAGATGACCCAAGCAATATGAGGAAGGCAAAATGCCATAGAAGGTACAATTGTTCTGATCGCAGGTATGGTAAGCCCGGAATGGGCATCCCAGTGACTGCTAGAAGCAATTATGAACTTAAATTCGACTTATCGAGAAGCAGAGCTTGCTCGAGGTAAGAAGAATATAAAGTTGGAGTTACAGATGTGCCGGTCGCAATACAGTAGACTCTGAAAGGGCGTACTAGTACTGCTAGACACAAATGTTTTGAGACCGCATCCATGAGATGAGATTCTCTGTTTTGAAAGGTCAAGATTGGATTCATCAAAGAGAGCAGATAGTATTCCGATCTAAACACGGGCTCAGCGATTTCCGCGAGCGCCAGTGCTCAGAAAGAAATGAACCATAATTTCTCGGATCTGAATCTAAAGATGACGAGTTTTTTTTTTTTTGAAAAGTCAATATCGGGTTCATCAAAGAGAGCAAAAGGCATTCCAATCTGAACACGGTCTCAACGATTTCCGTGAGCGCCAGTGCTCAGAAAGGAGAAGACCAAGATTTCTCCAATCTAAACCCAAAATGACGGAAGTTTTTTTTTTTTTTTTTTTTTTGAGATTTTTGAAGATTTTTTTTTTTAATCTTTTTTTTTATTTTATTTTATTTTTTTTATTTTTAAGATTTTTTTTTTGAAAAAATTTTTTATTTTTTATTTTTTATTTTAAAATTTTTATTTTTATTTTTTTTTAAATTTATTTATTTTTATTTATTTAAAAGACGAGAGAGTACACATAGGCCTCCTAACCCGGTTTTATGAAATCTTGATTGATAGAATTGCCCCCAGGTAAGGGTAGGATTACTTAATGAACCCGTTTGGAGGACCCTTGCCTAGAACAGTCAAGCTGTCTCCACACTCTGGACAAGGCTTTTCTTTGAATCAACCATGATCAAAGAACACAGTTGGTTTAACCTTAGTGGTCTATGTCTTTTTTTTATATATATATATTTTTTTATTTTTTTTTATGAACTCATCGAAGAGAAACAATGGCCCAAAACCTTAGTCGAACAGGCTCAACATTTCTGCAAGCGCGATGAACGATAGGAACGGATCAAGGTTTCTCAATTTTGAATCCAAATTGAGAAATCTAAAAAAAAAAATTTATACTTTTATATATATATATATATTTTTTTTAGATTTTTAATGAACTCATCGAAGAGAAACAATGGCCCAACCCCCGATCCGAACACGGTCTCAACGATTTCCGTGAGCGCCAGTGCCCAGAAGGGAGAGGATCAAAGTTTCTCAATTTTGAATCCAAAAATGAAAAATCTGATTTTTTTTTTTGTTTTTTGTTTAAAATTTTTTTTTTTTGAAAAGAGAAAGAGTGGAAATAAATTCAAAGAATTAGAAATTTCCAAACAAAAATCTCATCTCATTTTTTTTTTTTAGATTTTTAATGAACTCAACGAAGAGAAACAATGGCCCAATCCCCGATCCGAACACAGTCTCAACGATTTCCGTGAGCGCCAGTGCCCAGAAGGGAGAGGATCAAAGTTTCTCAATTTTGAATCCAAACTGAAAAATCTGATTTTTTGTTTTTTTTTTTTTTTTGAAAAGAGAAAGAGTGGAAATAAATTCAAAGAATTAAAATTTCCAAACAATAAATCTCATCTCATTTTTTTTAGATGCGGAATTCAACATAGGCCACCAATTATAAAGTAGCCAAGGAATCGAGAAAAGAAATATAAGCATAGAGCAAAATATA
The DNA here is from genome assembly GCA_012931725.1 of Litsea cubeba. Classification (NCBI taxonomy): domain Eukaryota; kingdom Viridiplantae; phylum Streptophyta; class Magnoliopsida; order Laurales; family Lauraceae; genus Litsea; species Litsea cubeba. The sequence continues at coordinate 56,402,185 of CM022949.1, forward strand.
TGATATGCAAATATTTCATTTCTAGCATCGTGTTCTCAAATAAACGGGTCCCACCGGGTGTCCCAGCTTGATGGACCGCGCCCCGAATGCTCGGGTTCCTACCGAGGTCGGCGGACGTGGGAGTCCGTTTGGTTCCGACCCTTTCGTAACCGGGGGGCAAGGGGCGTGCATCAACATTTCTTTTTTTGTGGGTGTGCCAGATTTTCTATTTTTACTTGGAATTGCAAGTGGTGATCCGGAGATCAACCTTCGCAAGTAAAAAGGAAATCAACTTCTTTCAAGTTTTCCATTGCACACATATTTAAGAAAAGAGACATTTTCTTGATCTGCCGTGAAAGGCGATTTTTTTGGCATTTATAGCCGATTTTGGCGTTTATAGCTGATTTTTGGCGTTTATAGCCGATTTTGGCGTTTATAGCCTATTTACAATCCTTATCAACAATGAAAGACAAGAATTGTGATTTTTGTCTCTTTTGAAAAAAATACAAACTACAATGAAAAGCAAGAAAAGGAGGATCTAACTTCTTAGGAGATTGTGGGGGACCCGTTTAGATTGACGGTCGCAAGCCATATGTGGGCTTCGCCATCATCCATGCAGATGAGAACAGAGGATGCTATTGATTCGCTTGGCTTGGCTATAGCCTCAGGTTTTTAGAAGACAAAGACCAAAAGGAGGTCCTATATCCAATAAAAAGCCGAGTAGATGGGCTGAAAAGCCACATCTAAGCCATCGGAGGCAGGAGGAGAAGGCAGGGACCTTGGGGGGGTACCCCCCAAGGGACTTTTGTCACCTTGTTGCGGTGGCCGGTGTAGAACTTCCGCAGACTTTTCTCTCTTTTTCCTTTCTCTGGATTTCTTTCTGTGTGTTTGTGCTTTTTTCTCTGATGTTTCTGATTATTCTTTCTTCTTGGAGAGCTCTCCTATTTATAGGCTTTTAGGTAGCCTTTTAGGTGGGTTTATGGGCTTTTATTGTCATTAAGCCGCATAATGGGAGGAGTTAAAAAATTGAATTGTTTATTTTGTAACTCCTTTTTCTTGGCTTCTGATTGACCGGAGGAGATTGAGGGCATTTAATCGCCTTTAATCGCCATGATGGGAGGAGTTTCATGGGTTAAATGCCATGAATCTCTTGACTTGTAACTCCCGAATGCTTGCTTCTGATTGGGCCGTCCAAAGAAATGGATTAATGACTGTAATAAATCTAGTCAATTAATCGCATTAAGTGGTCGCCGAGCAGCTGAAGAGTCGCGGGCCGTGCCACGTCTTTTGGGATTCTTCTGTCGATGATCATCGATGGATCTTCATGTAGATCGACATCAGATGATCATGTAATTTCAGGTGTTTGTTGCCAACAGCGGGTCGGTGCCATCTTGTTGGATACCACGATCACTGAGAGGGGGGGGTGAATCAGTGATTTCTAAAAACAGGTCCAATTCAACAAAAAAACAAGTCAAATCACACTATGACACCAGATTTAACGTGGTTCACCGAAAGGCTACGTCCACGGTTCAAAGACTGTCCGAACACCAATCCGGGACAGATCTGAATCTTATTTAGTCGCACCAACGACAAAGAGCACCAACCCTTAGTTTTAGATAGCACCAACTATCTAGGAAGCACCGACTCCCTTGAGTTTCAGATAGCACCAACTATCTAGGAAGCACCGACTCCCTTTACAATTTATCTGCACCCACAGATAGGATCACCAAACCCCAAACACCAAGCACCAACTTGATGTAAGAACAGAATAGAAATAAACTCTGTCTACAGCCCTTCCCCTCTACAATTCTCTCTCTCTCAATCCCTTACAAATTGAATTTAAAGCATAAACAGAGAGACACTTAACTCATGGACGAAACACCATCTTCTAGAGCACAATCCCGTCCATAATTGCTGTAGAAAGATGCAGCACAACAGCACACAGCAACAGCACCAGCACACAGCACACTCTTCTCTCTTCTCTTCTCTCTTTTCTCTTCTCTTCTGGTGTCTTTTCTTGGTGTCTTTATGAACGACCCAAGCATGCCTTTATATAGGTTTTAATAACCCTTAATTGTATTCAAAACGGGCTACAATTCGTTTAGAAAGATTCCCAAACGAAATAGATAACTGTGCTGAATTTTCGTGCAAAACTTCTAATTCTGCGCAACTCTGATTCCCATGCTCGGTCGACATCCTGCTGTGCTCGGTCGACATCATACACTGACTGGAAATAGTCACTTATCGAGCTCGGTCGACATCCTGATGTCCCGGTCGACCGAAGACACACTGTGTCACGAAAATAACTGAGAGGTGCCTTTTTGCAGGTTTCTTCTTGCTCGGTCGACCGCATGAAGAGCCCGGTCGACCGCGTGCTCTGCATCAGGAATTCTTAATTCCTGGCTGTTTCAATTCTGTTTCTCCTTTTCAAGCTCTATCAACACCAGCTTATTATCATCATGTTTGTGACAATGTGTTGACAAGAATTCCAACTCAAAACCATACTTGAGATACTAATTACTTTAATTCTTCAAAGACTACTTAAGTCATCTCAAATTCATCTCAAATTCCAACAATCTCCCCCTTTGGAATTGTTGGCAACACTATTGGAACTTCAACACTTTCAACTCCAGCTTGCAGCTCTTCCAAGTTCTTTTCAATACTCTCTTGGAACCAATTCTGAAATTCGGAAATATCAACCATGCATTTTCAACAATCTCTCCCTGGCTTTCATAGCATAACATCTCTCCCTGCTATCATAGCATAACATCTCTCCCCCTTTGACAACAAGTCCAAAGGGACCAAACCGAGGAGCGAATAAGATATTCAATGAAAGCATTGCTCCCCCTTTGAAGCACAACTCCTACGGTTTAGGAGAGTGAGTAACTCCTAACTTTTTCCGGAGATACTCGAAGACTTCCTTTGGCAGAGGTTTCGTGAAAATATCAGCCACTTGCTCAGTTGTTGGAACATATTCCAACTTGACCTCTCCATCAGCAACTTTATCTTTAAGAAAATGATAACGAATTGCTACATGCTTTGTTCGAGAGTGCTGAACAGGATTCTTAGATATATGAATTGCACTCGTGTTGTCACATAGGATCGGCGTAGGATCCGTTGTAGGAACTCCTAGATCAGAGAGCATTTGCCGCATCCATAACACTTGCGTACAACAAGTTGCCGCTGCAATATATTCCGCTTCCGCTGTCGAAAGGGATACTGAGTCTTGCTTCTTACTATGCCAAGCAACTAATCTTTCTCCAAGATAAAATGCGCCGCCGCTAGTACTCTTGCGATCATCTACGCATCCAGCCCAATCGGCATCAGAATATGCAACTAGAGTGAAGGATTTCCCTTTGGGATACCAGATACCAAGCTCCATAGTACCTTTCAGATATCGAAAGATTCGTTTTACTGCTGTAAGGTGCGTTTCAGTTGGTGCTGCTTGAAAACGTGCAACCATACATACTGCTTGTAGAAGATCTGGTCTTGTTGCAGTCAAGTAGAGCAAGCTTCCTATCATAGAGCGATAGGTGGTATGATCAACGGACGAGGCCTTATCATCTTTGCTAAGCTTCGTGTTCGTTGTCATTGGTGTGCTCACTGGCTTGCTGTCTTCCATATTGAACCGTTTCAGCATTTCCTTAATGTACTTCATCTGTGATATGAAGATACCATGTTTCAGCTGCTGAACTTGTAAACCAAGAAAGAACTTTAGTTCTCCAAGCATTGACATCTCAAATTCTTTCTTCATTGCTTCAGCAGAATTCCTGCACATCTCCTCATCATTGCCACCAAAGATTATGTCATCAACATAAACAATGACAACCAGCTGTTTGCTTAAGTCAGTTTTGACATATCGATTGCTATCAACAAGTCCTTTTCCAAAACCGATCTTGCGGAGATAGAGATCCAGCCTTGCATACCATGCCCTTGGCGCTTGTTTCAGTCCATAAAGAGCCTTTTTCAATTTGCACACTAGATCTGAATTTTTGCTGATGAGAAAACCATCAGGTTGCTCAATGTAGACTTCTTCTTCAAGTAAACCATTCAAGAAAGCTGACTTTACGTCCATCTGAAATACCTTGAAGGTTTTGTATGCTGCCAATGCAAGAAACATTCGAATAGCTTCCAGACGAGCCACCGGTGCAAAGGTCTCTTCAAAATCTATGCCTTCAACTTGAGCATAGCCTTTACAAACCAACCTTGCTTTGTTTCTTATGACTTGACCATCTTCATTCAGCTTATTCCGAAAGACCCATTTAGTACCAATAACATTCTTATCAGTAGGTCTAGGAACAAGTTCCCATGTGGAGTTCTTCTCAATTTGCTCCATTGACTTGAACATAACCCTCGTTTGCTTTCCCTTTTGGCAAGAGTCGCAAATAGGATTGGAAGGCTTTTCAACTTTAGACATGCCTCTTACAGCCTTTGAATTGCAAATCTTTGACATGTTGTCAAAGCTTAGATGCCCAAGGCGTTTGTGCCACAACCAACTTTCCTCTGTCCGACTCATCAAGCAGGTCTTTTCAGCTCCATCTGACAAGGTATAGAGATTTCCAGCAGTTCTTGATCCAGTTGCCACTGTTTTCCCGTTGCTACTCTTCTTGATGGCAAACCCATTCTTTGTGAAGATAACTTCATGACCCTTGTCACAGATCTGGCTCACACTAAGCAGATTGTGTCTCAATCCAGACACATATAAGACTTCTTCAGATCTGATCTTGTTTGCCATAAGTTGAATAACACCTTTTCCGCATATTTTGGCACCATCATTGTTGCCAAACTTCACTGAACCGCCTTCATAGTGCTGTAATTTGATGAATTTCTCTTTATCACCAGTCATATGGCTTGAACAACCACTATCAAGGACCCATGGTGCTGTCTTCTTTTGTGCATTGAATGCCGTTTGCACAATGAGAGATTCTTTGAGACTTTCTGCACTTTTCTTTGCTCTCCAAGCCTTGACTAACTTGGGTTTCTTTTCAACCTGAAATTTGTTAGCAATATGCAACCTACAATCCCTAGCCAAGTGTCCATAATTATGACACATATAGCACTCAATTTTGTGGCTACTTAGGATTGAAAAAGGATTCCTAGTCACAAATGGACTGTTTCTTACATAGAATTTGCAATCAGCTCTTTTATGTCCAAACATATTACAATGAAAGCAATAACCATAGAATTTATATCTTCTTTGTGGCTGGTTAATCTTCATTACCTTTCTAAGAGGAATGGACTCCTTTCTAGGTTGAGTGGGCTTCATAGAGTTAGACGGTGCAGTGACTTGCTTCACAAGCTCTTTCTTTTTAGGAGGTGCAATCTTAGAGGATTCTCCTTTCTCAAATCCTAGACCAAATCTGAAGTGGGCTGGTCTTTGAACTTTCAGTAGTTCATTGAGTTTCATAGTCCCTTCAATCGCTTGGAGCGCTTTGAGTTTTTTGCTATTTTCCAAATTTTCAGCCTTTGCTCTAGCGATCTCAGTTTCAAGTTTCATAGCCTCTTCCTTTTTGATACTTATTTGGTTTTCAAGGACTTCTACCATTCTTTTATATTCTTCTACTTGAGTTTTCAAAGAAATAATAGAACTTTCAGATTCATGGAGAAGTTTCAGATTTTTCTTACTTGATTTGCGTTCCATGCTTAGCTCCTCAAGTGCGGCTATGAGTTCCTCTTCAAGATTGACTTCAGCCTCCTCATCCTCTTCAGGATCTAGCTCTTCTTCTTCTTCAACAGTGACCATGAAGAGAGCTTCGGTTGATTCATCATCGTCTGAAGTTTCAGACGTGCTGTCATCTTGTTGACATAGAAAGTTTTTAGCTTTGCCCCTTTTTCTGAAATTTCTCTTTCCTTTACTCTTTTTAGCATAAGAGTCATTATCATTGTCTTCTTTTAGGGGACACTTCGCAGCAAAGTGACCAATACCTCCACAATTGAAGCATTTAAAGGGTAGCTTCCCTTTGTACTTGCCGATGCTTCCTTTCTTCAACTTTCTAACAAATTGAGCCTCAAGCTCATCATCATCAGAATCAACATCATGACCAGCAGTCTCTTTTGCCTTTTTCTGAACTTTGAAGGCCGCTTCTTTATCAGATGAAGACGTCTTTCCTATGCGCATCTCATAGGCAGTTAGAGAACCATGTAATTCATCCATGGAGAATGCATTCAGATCTTTGGCTTCTTCAATGGCTGAGACTTTTGAAGCAAACCGGGGAAGAAGAGATCTTAGAACCTTTTTGACGATGACCGGCTCTTTAATCTCCTCCCCTAGTCCACGAATGTCATTCGTGACTTCATTCACTCGTTGCATATACGAGTCAACATTCTCGCTTTCCTCCATGCGAAGAGATTCAAATTGAGAGCGATGAGTTTGCAATTTGGCTTCTTTAATCTTCTCATCACCTTCATGTATGCTTTGCAACTTGTCCCAAATTTCCTTGGCTGTTTTGCATGCAATTACTTTGACAAGCTCGCTGTCCACAAGGCCACTAAAGAGTGCATTCTGCGCCTTGGAGTCGTTGTCTGCCAACTTCTTCGATGCAGTATCATTGGGTACGTTGGCAGCATTGTAACCGACTCTGACAGCCTCCCAAACATCATAGCCAAGAGATTTGATGAAGGCTTGCATCCTAATCTTCCAGAAGGAGTAATTAGAACCGTCAAACAGAGGTGCTTTCATATTCCCTGTATTGACTGCCATGTGATTTGACAAGAGATCACCCTTAGCGTTTTAAACTGATCAAGGGAGCCTCGCTCTGATACCAATTGTTGGATACCACGATCACTGAGAGGGGGGGGGTGAATCAGTGATTTCTAAAAACAGGTCCAATTCAACAAAAAAACAAGTCAAATCACACTATGACACCAGATTTAACGTGGTTCACCGAAAGGCTACGTCCACGGTTCAAAGACTGTCCGAACACCAATCCGGGACAGATCTGAATCTTATTTAGTCGCACCAACGACAAAGAGCACCAACCCTTAGTTTTAGATAGCACCAACTATCTAGGAAGCACCGACTCCCTTGAGTTTCAGATAGCACCAACTATCTAGGAAGCACCGACTCCCTTTACAATTTATCTGCACCCACAGATAGGATCACCAAACCCCAAACACCAAGCACCAACTTGATGTAAGAACAGAATAGAAATAAACTCTGTCTACAGCCCTTCCCCTCTACAATTCTCTCTCTCTCAATCCCTTACAAATTGAATTTAAAGCATAAACAGAGAGACACTTAACTCATGGACGAAACACCATCTTCTAGAGCACAATCCCGTCCATAATTGCTGTAGAAAGATGCAGCACAACAGCACACAGCAACAGCACCAGCACACAGCACACTCTTCTCTCTTCTCTTCTCTCTTTTCTCTTCTCTTCTGGTGTCTTTTCTTGGTGTCTTTATGAACGACCCAAGCATGCCTTTATATAGGTTTTAATAACCCTTAATTGTATTCAAAACGGGCTACAATTCGTTTAGAAAGATTCCCAAACGAAATAGATAACTGTGCTGAATTTTCGTGCAAAACTTCTAATTCTGCGCAACTCTGATTCCCGTGCTCGGTCGACATCCTGCTGTGCTCGGTCGACATCATACACTGACTGGAAATAGTCACTTATCGAGCTCGGTCGACATCCTGATGTCCCGGTCGACCGAAGACACACTGTGTCACGAAAATAACTGAGAGGTGCCTTTTTGCAGGTTTCTTCTTGCTCGGTCGACCGCATGAAGAGCCCGGTCGACCGCGTGCTCTGCATCAGGAATTCTTAATTCCTGGCTGTTTCAATTCTGTTTCTCCTTTTCAAGCTCTATCAACACCAGCTTATTATCATCATGTTTGTGACAATGTGTTGACAAGAATTCCAACTCAAAACCATACTTGAGATACTAATTACTTTAATTCTTCAAAGACTACTTAAGTCATCTCAAATTCATCTCAAATTCCAACACATCTGTCCTGTCGATTTCTCGATCGGTCGGGTAGAAAGCACACTTTTTTTGGTTGACCGGGTGGCGATCAATATTGTTTTCGATACTCTTGATGATTGACCCGTGTTTTGGACGGATGTCAGAGGACTTGGTGTCTCAAAAGCATGAATTTTGGAAAGTACCAGAGGCTGGGCTCTTTGAATCGCGAAAAAACGGCGAAAACCGGGGTTTCCGGGGCCTTCCCGGCGACCCCGGGTTCCAAGGTCGCCGGCGACCCTGGCCCAGGGTCGCAGGGGCCTGCGACCCTGGGGGGGTTTTCCCCCTTTCGTGTCCCGTTTTGTGTCCGTTTTTGCTGTTTTTTTATTCTTTTTTCTTCTGTACTTTTCCTTGACATTTTGACCATTTATTGGCCTGATTTCTTTGTAGGAAACCTGATGAGAATCCTTGCATTTTATTTTGCAAAGTCTCCAATTTCCTGAGAAAGCCGAAGACTTTGTCGCGCAGAGCTGCCAATTTTCCGTCAGAAGCTGAAACTGGGTCAAACGATGTCGGAATGACCTGAAATTTGGTGTGAAGCCTGCTGAGCAATAAATAAGACCAATCATAGGCTTTTGTTTGAGTTTTGAAGCCGTTTGGGGTCCTATCACCTGTAGACTTGCTTTTTGTCGCGATGAAGATGTCGCGGTTTGATGTGCGGTCAATCGATGTCCGATTGACTTGAAATTTGACAGGGAACCTATTGGAGTCATTTTAAGATGATCCATAGGCTCTGTCTTGGAAACCATGGTCTCGGAGAGCTTTGCCGCCGAGAGGCCTAATTTGGCTTCCGAGCGTCAAACTATGGTCAGATGTTGTGGAAATGACCTGAAATTTGACGTGTAGCCCTTTATAAGCATTTTGAAGCCGTCCATGTGCTCTATCTGATGAGTAATGGCCTCGGTGGTTCTCGCCGTCGAGAGGCTTGATTTAGCTGTTCGAGGGTTGATGTAGGGTCAAACGTTGTCGGTTTGACTCGGAACTTGACGTGGAGCCTTTTGGAAGTATTTTGAGACTATCCATCGGCCCTGATCGAAGATTTGGTGTCTCCGATGCTTTTGTCGTCGAGAGCTCCTTTTCGGCTGTCTGAGAAGCGAAGTTAGGCCAAATGATTTTGAAATGGCCCGAAACTTCTTGTGTACTCCTCTTTTGGCTGTCTGGAAGAATCTTGCAGTTTTTGTCTGATTCTGACAAGATTTGATTTTTGGAAGCAGCATTGCCTATTTATGGCAGGTTGCGACTTCATGTAGCTCTTTGGATCTTGAAGAGGCAAAGTGACATTTTTGGTGTCAACAATGGAATTGAATGGTATTAGTATGGTTTGCTACACGCTTCCGCAATATTGAAAATATGTTTGATATGGTTATATGTGAGATGATGTGTAAAGATAATCCTCACCGCGGAACCCTGTGGGAAATCACGTGCACGGACAAATGTTCTTTTAACTCCGTGTGCGGTGTAGCCAAAGAGATGCACGTGGCGCGGCATCACCCCACCACTGTCCCGATTCCCGGACTCGGATCCTCTTTTTCCCTAGTTTCCCGGTCCGGGGTCGCGACAGGACTGGTATCAGAGCGGGACATGTTTCAAGCAATTAAAAGAAACTAGAAATCTTAAGTACGTGGCGAGGATTCGTTAGATAGAATCGTGTGAGCAGTGTGTGACCACCCTGTACTTGATTTATATGTGCTAACAATTTGTTTTGCAGCATTATGCCACCTCGCAAAAGGGCAGCAAACAGTAATCACGTTGCCAGTAACAGTGAAAATACAGAGCCTATTGTAGAGGAACCACAAGACAACAACATGCAGAACCAATTCCAACAGATGATGCAGGCTATGATTGACCAACAACGCCAGGCAAATGAGAACCAGGCTAGGCTCCAAGCACAAGCATATGAGACACAGACCAGACTACAAGAACAGATGCTTAAGAAAGACAAGGATCATGCAAGGGAGATAGCTCAAATGCAGGCACAGTTGTTGGGGATATTAGAGAGGAGACCAGAACCAATCCCAGTTGCACCACCTGGTCCGGTAAACATTAGAGGGAATGATCCTAATGTGTTGTATGAGCGGTTCAGGAAGAGAGGACCGAAAGAATTTTTGGGGACTGAGGATCCAATGGCAGCAGATGATTGGCTTGAGCACACAGAAAACATATTTAAGATATTCATATGTACCGGTGTAGAACGTGTACAGCTTGCAGCCTCTATGTTTGTGGGTTTAGCAGATATTTGGTGGAAGACCGTCAAGGCAGAATACAGGACAATAGCTGATGCAGAAGCTTGGGTTAACTTCAAGAGACAGTTTGGAGAGAAATATGTACCTGCACATGTCAAGAGACAAAAGGCAGCAGAATTTCAGCAACTTGTGCAAGGGAACATGACGGTCCTCGAATACCTTACCAAATTCGAGAGATTGTCAAGGTATGCTCCAGATTTGATAGATACGGTTGAAAAGAAGATAACCAAGTTCCTTGAGGGACTTCACCCGATTATTGAGAGGGATGCTACCGGGGTTGTACCACCCGTTACCTTTGAAGAAGCTGTCAAGAGAGCATACAAATTTGAGAACTTCCACAACAAGATCATCAAGAACCAAGGAAAGGGTCAAGGCCAGCAGCAAAACTATCAGCAAAGAAACAATCAGAACAAAAGGCCAAGGCAGGAGCAGAATGCACAGAATCCAGTGGCTTGTATCCACTGTGGGAAAAACCATGAGAGTGCCAATTGCCGTTTTATTACAGGAGCGTGCTTTAGATGTGGCTCCATGAACCACCAAATGAAGGATTGTCCAAGGCCTGATAGACATAACAGGCAGCAGCAAGGAGCACAGCGTCAGGCACCACCTCAGAATGCATTAGTGGTCCAGAATCAAGCAAGACCACTACAACAACAGGCACCTCAACCACAGTTTAGGCCACAGCAACAACAGCAACAACAGGCCCGTCAGCAAGGGCAGAATCAAAATTAGAATCAGCGTCCTCAGAATCAGAACAGGAATGCACAACAAGGCAGGCAACAGCAAGGACAAAACAGGCCACCACAGAGGGCACAACTCTATGCTGTCAATAGAGCTGATGCAGAGGCTGAAGGCAATGTAATGGAAGGTACACTTCTCGTCTGTGGTTTTGATGCTAAGGTTTTGTTTGACCCTGGCTCTACTCACTCATTCCTATCTCCAAAATTTGCTAAGTTGATTGATATGCATGCTAGAGAGTTGAGTTTCATGTTGACTGTGACTACCCCTTTAGGTAAGGAAGTTGTTTGTAGAACTTTTTACCCTAGTTGTCCAGTCATGATAGGAGAAGTAGTATTACCGGCAGATCTCATTTTATTGGAGATGCAGGATTTTGATGTCATCCTAGGGATGGATTGGTTAGCAGGATACCATGCTACTATGGATTGTTTCCATAAGACCTTAACTTTTAAGTTAGAGGAGACCCAAGCAGGGGTGTTGTTTCAGGGAGAGAGGAGAAATTCTGGTGCAGGGTTTATTTCAGCGTTGAAGGCTGATAGACTTCTAAAAAATGGTTGTGAGGGTTATTTGGCGTTTATCACGGAGGATAAACGGTCCCAAGGGGTGGAGGAGATCCCAATCATTTGTGAATTTCCGGATGTTTCCCCGGAGGAGATACCAGGATTGCCACCCATTAGAGAAATAGACTTCACTATCGAGTTGTTACCGGGGACCGCTCCGATTTCTATTGCACCTTACATAATGGCTCCGGCAGAATTGGGAGAGTTGAAGATACAGTTGCAAGAACTTTTGGACAAAAGGTTTTGTGAGACCTAGCGTGTCACCGTGGGGAGCACCAGTTTTGTTTGTGAAGAAGAAAGATGGTTCCATGAGAATGTGCATCGACTATAGAAGATTGAACCAAGTGACAATAAAAAACAAGTATCCATTGCCAAGGATAGATGAATTGTTCGATTAGTTGCAAGGAGCTGCTTACTTTTCGAAAATTGACTTGAGCTCCGGCTACCATCAGTTGAGAGTCAGAGATTCAGATGTACCAAAAATAGCCTTTCGTACAAGATATGGGCACTATGAGTTTCTAGTAATGCCGTTTGGTTTGACTAATGCACCGGCAGTTTTCATGGCATTGATGAACAAAATATTTACGGAGTATTTGGATCAGTTTACAGTGGTGTTTATTGATGATATTTTAGTGTATTCCAAGACCAAAGAAGAGCATGAGGGACATTTGAGGATAGCACTCCAGCTGTTGAGGGAGAATCAATTGTTTGCAAAGCTTAGTAAGTGTGAATTTTGGTTGGACCAAGTCACATTTTTGGGTCATATCATCTCGAAGGAAGGATTATTAGTGGACCCGTCCAAGATTGAGGCAGTCATGAATTGGGATAGACCGAAGAATGCATCAGAAATCAGGAGTTTTCTTGGATTGGAAAGATATTATCGGAGGTTTGTGCAAGGATTTTCGTCGATTGTGTCACCTTTGACGAAGTTGACGAGGAAGAATGCACCATATGTTTGGACAGACAAGTGTGAAGCTAGTTTCCAAGAGCTGAAGAAGAGATTGACTACAGCTCCAGTCCTTACTTTGCCATCTGGGAGCGGCGGTTTTACCATTTTTACCGATGCTTCCAATGTTGGACTTGGATGCGTGTTAATGCAAGATGGGAAGGTAGTTGCATATGGATCCCGGCAGTTGAAGGATCATGAGAAGAACTATGCAACACATGATCTCGAGTTGGCCGCAATTGTTTTAGCTTTGAAGATGTGGAGACACTACCTCTATGGAGAGAAGTTTGAGGTTCACTCCGATCACCGTAGTCTACAGTACTTGTTTTCTCAGAAGGAGTTGAACATGAGACAGAGGAGATGGATGGAATATATTAAAGACTACGATTTTCCAATCAAGTATCACCCGGGGAAAGCGAATGTAGTTACAGATGCCTTGAGCAGAAAGTCAGTTAGCATGGCGAGTCTTCGTGGAACTTATGTAGTACAGCAGTTAGAAGAGTTGGGTGTAGATTTTCAGCCACTAAGAGAGGGTGTCATGTTAGCAAACATGTCAGTATCAGAGCCTTCTTTCATTCAGAAGATCAAAGAGAATCAGTTGCAAGACCTAGAGTTGGCTAAGATCTCTGAGCACTTAGCAGATCGTCCGGATTTTCGTGTTGTAGATGGAGTTTTGTATTACCGAGACCGTCTCTGTGTGCCTAACTTGGAGGACTTGAGGAATGATATCATGTCTGAGGCTCACAATACCAAGTATTCCATACACCCGGGCAGTACGAAGATGTACCAGAATTTGAAGGGCAGATTTTGGTGGAATAACATGAAGAGAGAGATAGCAGCTTTCGTCTCTCGTTGTATGACATGTCAGTTGATCAAGGCAGAACATCAGAAGCCTCCAGGGTTACTACTGTTGGAATTTGAGATGAACTTGAGATGACTTTAGAGTTTTTTGATGAATTAAAGTAATTAGTATCTCAAGTATGGTTTTGAGTTGGAATTCTTGTCAACACATTGTCACAAACATGATGATAATAAGCTGGTGTTGATAGAGCTTGAAAAGGAGAAACAGAATTGAAACAGTCTGGAATTAAGAATTCCTGATGCAGTGCACGCGGTCGACCGGGCTCTTCATGCGGTCGACCGAGCAAGAAGAAACCTGCAGAAACAGAAAAAAAGGCACCTCTCAGTTATTTTCGTGACACAGTGTGTCTTCGGTCGACCGGGACTCCAGGATGTCGACCGAGCTCGAAATTGTCTGTTTTCCCAGTCAGTGTCTTCGGTCGACCGAGCAAGCCAGGATGTCGACCGAGCACGGGAACCAGAGTTGCGCAGAATTAGAAGTTTTGCACGAAAATTCAGCACAGTTATCTATTTCGTTTGGGAATCTTTCTAAACGAATTGTAGCCCGTTTTGAATACAATTAAGGGTTATTAAAACCTATATAAAGGCATGCTTGGGTCGTTCATAAATACATCAGAAGAGACACCAGAAAGAGAAGAATAGAGAAGAGTTTTAGAGAGTTCTTGAGAGAAAGAAGAAGCTGCTGGTGCTGTGTTGCTGTGTGCTGATGTGGTGACGTTTTCTACAGCAATTGTGGACGAGATTATGCTCTAGAAGATGGTGATTCGTCCATGAGTTAAGTGTCTCTCTTTTATGCTTTAGATTTCAATTTGTAAGGGATTGAGAGAGAGAGAATTGTAGAGGGGAAGGGCTGTAGACAGAATTAATCTTCTACTCTGTTTTTAACATCAAGTTGGTGCTTGGTGTTTAGGGTTTGGTGATCCTATCTGTGGGTGCAGATAAATTGTAAAGGGAGTCGGTGCTTCCTAGATAGTTGGTGCTATCTGAAACTCAAGGGAGTCGGTGCTTCCTAGATAGTTGGTGCTATCTGAAACTAAGGGTTGGTGCTCTTTGTCGTTGGTGCGACTAAATAAGATTCAGATCTGTCCCGGATTGGTGTTCGGACAGTCTTTGAACCGTGGACGTAGCCTTTCGGTGAACCACGTTAAATCTGGTGTCATAGTGTGATTTGACTTGTTTTGTTGTTGAATTGGACCTGTTTTTAGAAATCACTGATTCACCCCCCCCCCTCTCAGTGATCGTGGTATCCAACAATTGGTATCAGAGCGAGGTTCCCTTGATCAGTTTAATACGCTAAGGGTGGTCTCTTGTCAAATCACATGGCAGTCAATACAGGGAATATGAAAGCACCTCTGTTTGATGGTTCTAATTACTCCTTTTGGAAGATTAGGATGCAAGCCTTCATCAAATCTCTTGGCTATGATGTTTGGGAGGCTGTCAGAGCCGGTTACAATGCTGCCACCGTACCCAATGATACTGCATCAAAGAAGTTGGCAGACAACGACTCCAAGGCGCAGAATGCACTCTTTAGTGGCCTTGTGGACAGCGAGCTTGTCAAAGTAATTGCATGCAAAACAGCCAAGGAAATTTGGGACAAGTTGCAAAGCATACATGAAGGTGATGAGAAGATTAAAGAAGCCAAATTACAAACCCATCGCTCTCAATTCGAGTCTCTTCGCATGGAGGAAAGCGAGAATGTTGACTCGTATATGCAACGAGTGAATGAAGTCACGAATGACATTCGTGGACTAGGGGAGGAGATTAAAGAGCCGGTCATCGTCAAAAAGGTTCTAAGATCTCTTCTTCCCCGGTTTGATTCAAAAGTCTCAGCCATTGAAGAAGCCAAAGATCTGAATGCATTTTCCATGGATGAATTACATGGTTCTCTAACTGCCTATGAGATGCGCATAGGAAAAACATCTTCATCTGATAAAGAAGCGGCCTTCAAAGTTCAGAAAAAGGCAAAAGAGACTGCTGGTCATGATGTTGATTCTGATGATGATGAGCTTGAGGCTCAATTTGTTAGAAAATTGAAGAAAGGTAGCAATGGCAAGTACAAAGGGAAGCTACCCTTTAAATGCTTCAATTGTGGATGTATTGGTCACTTTGCTGCGAAGTGTCCCCTAAAAGAAGACAATGATAATGACTCTTATGCTGAAAAGAGTAAAGGAAAGAGAAATTTCAGAAAAAGGGGCAAAGCTAAAAACTTTCTATGTCAACAAGATGACAGCACGTCTGAAACTTCAGACGATGATGAATCAACCGAAGCTCTTTTCATGGTCACTGTTGAAGAAGAAGAAGAGCTAGATCCAGAAGAGGATGAGGAGGCTGAAGTCAATCTTGAAGAGGAACTCATAGCCGCACTTGAGGAGCTAAGCATGGAACGCAAATCAAGTAAGAAAAATCTGAAACTTCTCCATGAATCTGAAAGTTCTATTATTTCTTTGAAAACTCAAGTAGAAGAATATAAAAGAATGGTAGAAGTCCTTGAAAACCAAATAAGTATCAAAAAGGAAGAGGCTATGAAACTTGAAACTGAGATCGCTAGAGCAAAGGCTGAAAATTTGGAAAATAGCAAAAAACTCAAAGCGCTCCAAGCGATTGAAGGGACTATGAAACTCAATGAACTACTGAAAGTTCAAAGACCAGCCCACTTCAGATTTGGTCTAGGATTTGAGAAAGGTGAATCCTCTAAGATTGCACCTCCTGAAAAGAAAAAGTTTGTGAAGCAAGTCACTGCACCTTCTAACTCTATGAAGCCCACTCAACCTAGAAAGGAGTCCATTCCTCTTAGAAAGGTAATGAAGATTAACCAGCCACATGAAGTCAAAACTCCCTATGAGCTATGGTTTGGGCGAAAAGCAACAGTCAAGCACTTCAAAGTCTTCGGCAGCAAGTGTTACATCAAGCGGCTCGAACAAAATCCGGGCAAATTTGAAGAAAGAGCTGACGAAGGTATATTTCTGGGTTACTCCTCTACTAGCAAGGCATATAGGTGTCTTAACAAAAGAACCAGAAAAATCATAGAAAGTGCTGATGTGAGAATAGATGAGAATGTTGAACCAAAGAATGGAACTCATTATGACAGTCCAGTTTATGAGGACTCGAGTGAGATTGATGATGAGATGGCTGAATCTAATGATTCTGAGAAATCAAAGGATGACTCAGAAGATACTTCACCTAAGAAGCACAGCACTTGGGTAGAGCAACACCCTAAGGATCAAATCATTGGAGATCCTAAGGCAGGCGTTCAAACTAGACAAAGTGTAGTTAGCAATTACTCACTTGTGTCCACCATTGAACCCAAGACTGTGGCTGAAGCCAGTCTCGATGATAGTTGGTTGAAATCTATGCATGAGGAGTTGGAGCAAATTGAGAAGAACTCCACATGGGAACTTGTTCCTAGACCTACTGATAAGAATGTTATTGGTACTAAATGGGTCTTTCGGAATAAGCTGAATGAAGATGGTCAAGTCATTAGAAACAAAGCAAGGTTGGTTTGTAAAGGCTATGCTCAAGTTGAAGGCATAGATTTTGAAGAGACCTTTGCACCGGTGGCTCGTCTGGAAGCTATTCGAATGTTTCTTGCATTGGCAGCATACAAAACCTTCAAGGTATTTCAGATGGACGTAAAGTCAGCTTTCTTGAATGGTTTACTTGAAGAAGAAGTCTACATTGAGCAACCTGATGGTTTTCTCATCAGCAAAAATACAGATCTAGTGTGCAAGTTGAAAAAGGCTCTTTATGGGCTGAAACAAGCGCCAAGGGCATGGTATGCAAGGCTGGATCTCTATCTCCGCAAGATCGGTTTTGGAAAAGGACTTGTTGATAGCAATCTATATGTCAAAACTGAGATAAGCAAACAGCTGGTTGTCATTGTTTATGTTGATGACATAATCTTTGGTGGCAATGATGAGGAGATGTGCAGGAATTTTGCTGAAGCAATGAAGAAAGAATTTGAGATGTCAATGCTTGGAGAACTAAAGTTCTTTCTTGGTTTACAAGTTCAGCAGCTGAAACATGGTATCTTCATATCACAGATGAAATACATCAAGGAAATGCTGAAGCGATTCAATATGGAAGACAGCAAGCCAGTAAGCACACCAATGACAACGAACACGAAGCTTAGCAAAGATGATAAGGCCTCGTCCGTTGATCATACCACCTATCGCTCTATGATAGGAAGCTTGCTCTACTTGACTGCAACAAGACCAGATCTTCTACAAGCAGTATGTATGGTTGCACGTTTTCAAGCAGCACCAACTGAAACGCACCTTACAGCAGTGAAAAGAATCTTTCGATATCTGAAAGGTACTATGGAGCTTGGTATCTGGTATCCCAAAGGCAAATCCTTCACTCTAGTTGCATATTCTGATGCCGATTGGGCTGGATGCGTAGATGATCGCAAGAGTACTAGCGGCGGCGCATTTTATCTTGGAGAAAGATTAGTTGCTTGGCATAGTAAGAAGCAAGACTCAGTATCCCTTTCGACAGCGGAAGCGGAATATATTGCAGCGGCAACTTGTTGTACGCAAGTGTTATGGATGCGGCAAATGCTCTCTGATCTAGGAGTTCCTACAACGGATCCTACGCCGATCCTATGTGACAACACGAGTGCAATTCATATATCTAAGAATCCTGTTCAGCACTCTCGAACAAAGCATGTAGCAATTCGTTATCATTTTCTTAAAGATAAAGTTGCTGATGGAGAGGTCAAGTTGGAATATGTTCCAACAACTGAGCAAGTGGCTGATATTTTCACGAAACCTCTGCCAAAGGAAGTCTTCGAGTATCTCCGGAAAAAGTTAGGAGTTACTCACTCTCCTAAACCGTAGGAGTTGTGCTTCAAAGGGGGAGCAATGCATTCATTGAAAATCCTATTCGCTCCTCGGTTTGGTCCCTTTGGACTTGTTGTCAAAGGGGGAGAGATGTTATTATGCTATGAAAGCTAGGAAGAGATGTTATGCTATGAAAGCTAGGGGGAGATTGTTGACAGTGCATGGTTGTTATTTCAGAATTTTAGAATTGGTTCCAAGTGAGTGTTGAAAAGAACTTGGAAGAGCTGCAAGCTGGAGTTGAAAGTGTTGAAGTTCCAATAGTGTTGCCAACAATTCCAAAGGGGGAGATTGTTGGAATTTGAGATGAACTTGAGATGACTTTAGAGTTTTTTGATGAATTAAAGTAATTAGTATCTCAAGTATGGTTTTGAGTTGGAATTCTTGTCAACACATTGTCACAAACATGATGATAATAAGCTGGTGTTGATAGAGCTTGAAAAGGAGAAACAGAATTGAAACAGTCTGGAATTAAGAATTCCTGATGCAGTGCACGCGGTCGACCGGGCTCTTCATGCGGTCGACCGAGCAAGAAGAAACCTGCAGAAACAGAAAAAAAGGCACCTCTCAGTTATTTTCGTGACACAGTGTGTCTTCGGTCGACCGGGACTCCAGGATGTCGACCGAGCTCGAAATTGTCTGTTTTCCAGTCAGTGTCTTCGGTCGACCGAGCAAGCCAGGATGTCGACCGAGCACGGGAACCAGAGTTGCGCAGAATTAGAAGTTTTGCACGAAAATTCAGCACAGTTATCTATTTCGTTTGGGAATCTTTCTAAACGAATTGTAGCCCGTTTTGAATACAATTAAGGGTTATTAAAACCTATATAAAGGCATGCTTGGGTCGTTCATAAATACATCAGAAGAGACACCAGAAAGAGAAGAATAGAGAAGAGTTTTAGAGAGTTCTTGAGAGAAAGAAGAAGCTGCTGGTGCTGTGTTGCTGTGTGCTGATGTGGTGACGTTTTCTACAGCAATTGTGGACGAGATTATGCTCTAGAAGATGGTGATTCGTCCATGAGTTAAGTGTCTCTCTTTTATGCTTTAGATTTCAATTTGTAAGGGATTGAGAGAGAGAGAATTGTAGAGGGGAAGGGCTGTAGACAGAATTAATCTTCTACTCTGTTTTTAACATCAAGTTGGTGCTTGGTGTTTAGGGTTTGGTGATCCTATCTGTGGGTGCAGATAAATTGTAAAGGGAGTCGGTGCTTCCTAGATAGTTGGTGCTATCTGAAACTCAAGGGAGTCGGTGCTTCCTAGATAGTTGGTGCTATCTGAAACTAAGGGTTGGTGCTCTTTGTCGTTGGTGCGACTAAATAAGATTCAGATCTGTCCCGGATTGGTGTTCGGACAGTCTTTGAACCGTGGACGTAGCCTTTCGGTGAACCACGTTAAATCTGGTGTCATAGTGTGATTTGACTTGTTTTGTTGTTGAATTGGACCTGTTTTTAGAAATCACTGATTCACCCCCCCCCCCTCTCAGTGATCGTGGTATCCAACAACTACGGCCATTAGAGATTTCGGAATGGAAATGGGAGCACATTACCATGGACTTCATATCGGGTTTACCGAGGACTAGTAAGGGCAATGATGCTATTTGGGTCATAGTGGACCGTCTCACCAAGTCAGCTCATTTCCTACCGATGAAGACTGGAAAGAAGATGCATATGTTACCTTTGGCACAGTTGTTTGTCACAGAGATTGTTAGTCGTCATGGGCAGCCAGTTTCCATCACATCCGATAGAGACAGTAGATTTGTCTCGAGATTTTGGAAGACACTGCATGAGTCTATGGGTACGAAGTTACAGTTCACCACAGCCTATCACCCACAGACCGATGGCCAGTCAGAGAGGACGATTCAGACACTTGAGGATATGCTACGAGCTTGTGTGTTAGATTTCAAGACTCAGTGGGATGAAGCCTTACCGTTGTGTGAGTTCGCTTACAACAACAGTTTCCACTCGAGTATCGGTATGGCACCTTTTGAGGCTTTGTATGGCAGAAGGTGTAGAACACCTGTTTGTTGGGAAGAAGTTGGTACTCGCAGTTTCCATGGACCGACCATTGTTAGTGAGACAAGTGACAAGGTCAAGTTGATCCAAGAACATCTGAAAGTGGCTCAGAGTAGACAGAAGAGTTATGCAGACTCTCACAGAAGGGATTTACAGTTCAAAGAAGGGGATAAGGTTTTCTTGAAAGTGTCACCTACTCGTGGAACTTTGAGGTTTGGACAGAAGGGCAAATTGTCTAGGAGATACATTGGACCGTACGACATTGTGAGTAGGATTGGTGATGTGGCTTACAGGGTAGCCCTACCACCCGAACTTTCCGGCGTACACAATGTTTTCCATGTGTCTATGTTGAAGAAGTACGTTCCCGACAGGCTGCACATACTCCGTTATGAGCCGTTGGAAATTCAAGAAGATGCGACCTATGTTGAGAAGCCTAAGCAGATCATTGACACCAAGGAACAAGAATTGAGAACTCGGACTATTCAGTGGGTCAAGGTACTTTGGGAGAATCATGGACCGGAAGAAGCAACTTGGGAATTACGGGATCAAGTTCAGAAGAAGTACCCACATCTCCTACCGGAGGTGAGTTTTAATTTCCATTTGGAGGACCAAATGTCCTAAGGGGTGGAGGATGTAAGACCCCGACCCGAGAGACCTCGTTTAGAGTTGTTTAAGTTGTGTTTTAGTTTAAGTGTGTTTAGTGGTTTTTGGACTAGTTGGGGATTAGAATAGCTTTTATAATAGCTATGGGGAGTTTGGAGAGCCCTTTTTATTTGTGGGACCCTTTGGGGGTTCTTGTTACGCATTGTGTGAGATTGGGGGTTTACCGATGATTTCCAAGAATCGTGTTTTTAACCCCATTGGACTTATCTTGCTAATCCCTACAAATTTCATGTTGACATTGTTTTCATTCGAGGACCTTAAACCCGACTTTTCACTAATTGGGGGCAAAATGGTCTTTTTACCCAAAATCTGGACACCAATTTCAATGTCACCAAAATGTGCAAAATATATAGTTTTTGGAAACTAGAAATTTTGCCGATCAACTTTGTCTTCTTCGTCGAATTCGTTTGAAGCCCCGAAAACCATGTTTTGAGCCCGAGAAGTCTTTTAAGTTGTGGGCCCCATCCTCACTTACTATATATAGAAAGCTTCTTCTCTTTTTTCCCATTTCTGGCAAAAACCCTAGAGGAGAAGAGAAATCCCAGCCCTAAGGGTTTTCCCTTACCTTTTTCTTGCTTCTTCATCTTCAATCCCCCACTAAGCTAGTGCTAATGGAAAATTAGAGGCTACAATCTTCTTCCTCATCTCAAGGCCTTCATCTTGACACAATTTTTGAAGAAAACCGCCCACTCCAAGACTTCCTTTGGACAACACCTTGCCTTTTGAAGAACTTCTTTGTAAGTGATTTTCCTAAAAGTTTTATAATCTTGTTTGTTTAGCCATAGGGAAACTCCATTTCAATTATTGGAATATTCCGTTTTGTTTTAATTGGGTTTTTGGTTAATCTAGGGTGTGGATTTGGGGTTTTTGTGCATAGGTGTTTGATTGTGGACTTAAGAGGTGATTAGAGCTCGAATTGATTTGCATTGGACCCAAGGCAAGTGGATGAATGGATTGATTTCTTGTTTTCTTGCTATTAAAGATTTGAACCCTCATTTATTACTTTTACCTAAGTCATCTTTATGAGTTTTCATGGTTTTGGAAACATGCATAATGTTAGGCTATTAATGGTTCTCTTGGAAAACATGTGTTTTATTGTCTTGCTTTTAGATCATTTATGATCTATTTATGGATTTGCATTTTTGGAGATGTCTTGCATTGAATGAGGTGGAAGTGATGGATAAATGAATGATTTATGGGAGTGGTTGTTAGAGGAGTTGATGATGAATTGAATGGGGTTAGAAGGAGGGTTTGAGACCCTTAATTGTATATGTACAAGGATGTCCAAAGGAGGATGAAAGGAGGATGAAAGGAGGAGAAAATGAAGGAACGGACTGTATTCAGAAAATGAGTTTCTGGACAGTTCGCTCGAGCGACCGTGACACATCGCTCGAGCGAACCCGTCACAGAACCTCGTTGGCTCGAGCCAACCCCTCTGATCGCTCGAGCCAACAAAATCTGAGCAGGTCCGTTCGAGCGAACCCCAAACAGAGAGTTGTTCGCCCGAGCAAACCTCCCAGTTCGCTCGAGCGAACTGCCTGTCTGTCATGGGTTAATGCCTAAGGGCTTGAAACATATTTTTAAGCTTGGGGAGGTATCATATGGAGCCCCAATGCCATGTAAGGCGTTATATGAAGTCCGGAAGAAGGAGGAACCTCATCATGGAGATTCCATGAGGTCTTCTAGATTGACCAATGTGTATAAGGACCCGGAATGTCCCTAACTCTTAAAGAGTACCAAAATTTCATCATAACCGACATACGGGACCCTATTCGCACTGATTCAATTCTAGAAACCCTTTTGTTAGCCTGTAAAGATATTGGAAACTATTTGTATTTGATTTGCAATCAATCCCCTACTTCGAGATTTCAACCTGTGATTTGTGAGCACTCTCGAACCGAGAACATTGTGTTACCATGTTGTTAATTTGTTTAGACCCGTCCCGACTTTTATACGTTTTGTACATATGAGTTCCCGCCCCGTTATGTGTAATTAGTTGTTTTGATTTTCGCATGTTACCTATGAGTCGGCACCACTCAGCTTGGATAACCTTATCGGTTTGATCCACCGGTTTGGATATCCCCCTTCAGTTATACCCGCTGCAGCACGGTTCCCGCCTCGCCCCGATATACCCGGTTCGCTACCGTGGTCCCGCAGAGTATTATATGTATTTATTATATAAAAATCATTGATTCTCCTCACCTCGTGTGACTGAGGTCAACGTCGTTGATTCTCCTCACTTCGTGTGACTGAGGTCAATGTCCCGATGTGCTCTTATCACTTTTGTGAGAGTGGATTTAGCTTTGTGTGGTTGCCATCTTGTTAGTCCCCGAATCATTGGTACCTTTACATGATTTCATCGTATACGAATATCTTTTACATGAAGCATCATTCTTTATGAAAATTCATTGTTTATCTAGATTTTTCTATGTTTCTAAAGGCATCATTATTTTGAATTGATGTTATATCTTTTCACCCACCTGCCAGACCGTCGTGTCTGATCCATTTATTTTGGTACTCAGGTCCCGAGCTTATTGCCTTTGAGGAGGAGCAAGAGGAGGCGGTCGGTGAACCACAGCGAGTGATTGAGTGGCAAGCCGATGATGTCATGTAGACATTCGGCCTTGCCTTGAGGACGATACACTTTGGGAACTTATGACATCTTTACTTTAGGTTTCATTTGGTTGTACGGTCTTTGTTGACCGTTATTTTAGGGGAATTAATCAACGGATACTTTGTAAATATACTTAAATTTACTTTTGGGGAAATATGCTTATGATCATTGCTCATTCTGATATCATGTCATGATTAATCATAAATCAGTCTTGTTTATGGAATTGAATGGTATTAGTATGGTTTGCTACACGCTTCCGCAATATTGAAAATATGTTTGATATGGTTATATGTGAGATGATGTGTATGTTGGATACCGCGATCACTGAGAGGGGGGGGGGTGAATCAGTGATTTCTAAAAACAGGTCCAATTCAACAAAAAACAAGTCAAACCACACAATGACACCAGATTTAACGTGGTTCACCGAAAGGCTACGTCCACGGTTCAAAGACTGTCCGAACACCAATCCGGGACAGATCTGAATCTTATTTAGTCGCACCAACGACAAAGAGCACCAACCCTTAGTTTCAGATAGCACCAACTATCTAGGAAGCACCGACTCCCTTTACAATTTATCTGCACCCACAGATAGGATCACCAAACCCCAGACACCAAGCACCAACTTGATGTAAAAACAGAATAGAAGATTAAATTCTGTCTACAGCCCTTCCCCTCTACAATTCTCTCTCTCTCAATCCCTTACAAATTGAAATCTAAAGCATAAAAGAGAGACACTTAACTCATGGACGAATCACCATCTTCTAGAGCATAATCTCGTCCACAATTGCTGTAGAAAACGTCACCACATCAGCACACAGCAACACACACCAGCAGCTTCTTCTTTCTCTCAAGAACTCTCTAAAACTCTTCTCTATTCTTTCTCTCTTCTGGTGTCTGTTTAGAACGACCCATACATGCCTTTTTATAGGTTTTAATAACCCTTAATTGTATTCAAAACGGGCTACAATTCGTTTAGAAAGAGTCCCAAACGAAATAGATAAGAGTGCTGAATTTTCGTGCAAAACTTCTAATTCTGCGCAACTCTGGTTCCCGTGCTCGGTCGACATCCTGGCTTGCTCGGTCGACCGAAGACACTGACAGGAAACAGACAACTTTCGAGCTCGGTCGACATCCTGGGGTCCCGGTCGACCGAAGACACACTGTGTCACGAAAATAACTGAGAGCTACCTGAAACTGTTTTCTGCAGGTTTCTTCTTGCTCGGTCAACCGCATGGGGTGCTCGGTCGACCGCAGACTCTGCTTCAGGAATTCTGAATTCCTGACTGTTTCAATTCTGATTTCTTCTTTTCAGCTCTATCAACACCAGCTTATTATCATTATGTTTGTGACAATGTGTTGACAAGAATTCCAACTCAAATCAATACTTGAGATACTAATTCTTCAATTCATCAAAAGACTTCTCAAGTCATCTCAAATTCCAACAATCTCCCCCTTTGGAATTGTTGGCAACACTATTGGAACTTCAACACTTTCAACTCCAGCTTGCAGCTCTTCCAAGTTCTTTTCAACACTCACTTGGAACCAATTCTTAAATTCTGAAATAACAACTATGCACTGTCAACAATCTCCCCCTAGCTTTCATAGCATAACATTTCTCCTTGCTATCATAGCATAACATCTCTCCCCCTTTGACAACAAGTCCAAAGGGACCAAACCGAGGAGCGAATAGGATATTCAATGAATGCATTGCTCCCCCTTTCAAGCACAACTCCTACGGTTTAGGAGAGTGAGTAATTCCTAACTTTTTCCGGAGATACTCGAAGACTTCCTTTGGCAGAGGTTTCGTGAAAATATCAGCCACTTGCTCAGTGGTTGGAACATATTCCAACTTGACCTCTCCATCAGCAACTTTATCTTTAAGAAAATGATAACGAATTGCTACATGCTTTGTTTGAGAGTGCTGAACAGGATTCTTAGATATATGAATTGCACTCGTGTTGTCACATAGGATCGGCGTAGGATCCGTTGTAGGAACTCCTAGATCAGAGAGCATTTGCCGCATCCATAACACTTGCATACAACAAGTTGCCGCTGCAATATATTCCGCTTCCGCTGTCGAAAGGGATACTGAGTCTTGCTTCTTACTATGCCAAGCAACTAATCTTTCTCCAAGATAAAATGCGCCGCCGCTAGTACTCTTGCGATCATCTACGCATCCAGCCCAATCGGCATCAGAATATGCAACAAGAGTGAAGGATTTGCCTTTGGGATACCAGATACCAAGCTCCATAGTACCTTTCAGATATCGAAAGATTCGTTTCACTGCTGTAAGGTGCGTTTCAGTTGGTGCTGCTTGAAAACGTGCAACCATACATACTGCTTGTAGAAGATCTGGTCTTGTAGCAGTCAAGTAGAGCAAGCTTCCTATTATAGAGCGATAGGTGGTATGATCAACGGACGAGGCCTTATCATCTTTGCTAAGCTTCGTGTTTGTTGACATTGGTGTGCTCACTGGCTTGCTGTCTTCCATATTGAACCGTTTCAGCATTTCCTTAATGTACTTCATTTGTGATATGAAGATACCATGTTTCAGCTGCTGAACTTGTAAACCAAGAAAGAACTTTAGTTCTCCAAGCATCGACATTTCAAATTCTTTCTTCATCTCTTCAGCAAAATTCCTGCACATCTCCTCATCATTGCCACCAAAGATTATGTCATCGACATAAACAATAACGACCAGCTGTTTGCTTAACTCAGTTTTGACATACAGATTGCTATCAACCAATCCTTTTCCAAAACCGATCTTGCGGAGATAGAGATCCAGCCTTGCATACCATGCCCGTGGCGCTTGTTTCAGTCCATAAAGAGCCTTTTTCAACTTGCACACTAGATCTGAATTTTTGCTGATGAGAAAACCATCAGGTTGCTCAATGTAGACCTCTTCTTCAAGTAAGCCATTCAAGAAAGCTGTTTTTACGTCCATCTGAAATACCTTGAAGGTTTTGTATGCTGCCAATGCAAGAAACATACGAATAGCTTCCAGACGAGCCACCGGTGCAAAGGTCTCTTCAAAATCTATG
Organism: Litsea cubeba; assembly: GCA_012931725.1. Taxonomy (NCBI): domain Eukaryota; kingdom Viridiplantae; phylum Streptophyta; class Magnoliopsida; order Laurales; family Lauraceae; genus Litsea; species Litsea cubeba. The sequence continues at coordinate 56,428,640 of CM022949.1, forward strand.
CCTTCAACTTGAGCATAGCCTTTACAAACCAACCTTGCTTTGTTTCTAATGACTTGACCATCTTCATTCAGCTTATTCCGAAAGACCCATTTAGTGCCAATAACATTCTTATCAGTAGGTCTAGGAACAAGTTCCCATGTGGAGTTCTTCTCAATTTGCTCCAACTCCTCATGCATAGATTTCAACCAACTTTCATCGAGACTGGCTTCAGCCACAGTCTTGGGTTCAATGGTGGACACAAGTGAGTAATTGCTAACTACACTTTGTCTAGTTTGAACGCCTGCCTTAGGATCTCCAATGATTTGATCCTTAGGGTGTTGCTCTACCCAAGTGCTGTGCTTCTTAGGTGTAGTATCTTCTGAGTCCTCCTTTGATTTCTCAGAATCATTAGATTCAGCCATCTCATCATCAATCTCACTCGAGTCCTCATAAACTGGACTGTCATTATGAGTTGCATTCTTTGGTTCAATATTCTCATCTATTCTCACATCAGCACTTTCTATGATTTTTCTGGTTCTTTTGTTAAGACACCTATATGCCTTGCTAGTAGAGGAGTAACCCAGAAATATACCTTCGTCAGCTCTTTCTTCAAATTTGCCCGGATTTTGTTCGAGCCGCTTGATGTAACACTTGCTGCCGAAGACTCTGAAGTGCTTGACTGTTGCTTTTCTTCCAAACCATAGCTCATAGGGAGTTTTGACTTCATGTGGCCTGATCAAGCATCGGTTTTGAATGTATACAGCCGTATGAATTGCCTCTTTCCAATACTTGTCAGCCATCTTGCTTTCACTTAGCATCGTACGAGCCATCTCTTGTACGGTGCGATTCTTCCGTTCCACAACTCCATTTTGCTATGGAGTTCTAGGGGCTGAGTACTGTCTTTGAATGCCATGATGTTCACAATATTTAGTGAACTCTTTAGATGTGAACTCGCCTCCACGATCAGACCTTAAAATCTTGATACGTTTTTCCAATTGATTTTCAACCTGTGCTTTAAACACTTTAAAACGATCAAGTGCTTGATGCTTATGCTTAAGAAACAATACCCATGTCATACGAGTATAATCATCAATGCATAACATGAAATACTTATCTCCATTGGTGCTTTGAGTTCGCATCGGTCCACAGAGATCAGTGTGCACTAGCTCAAGAGGTTTCTTGGAATGATGCTCCTTTGACTTGAACATAACCCTCGTTTGCTTTCCCTTTTGGCAAGAGTCGTAAATGGGATTGGAAGGCTTTTCAACTTTAGACATGCCTCTTACAGCCTTTGAATTGCAAATCTTTGACATGTTATCAAAGCTTAGATGCCCAAGGCGTTTATGCCACAACTAACTTTCCTCTGTCCGACTCATCAAGCAGGTCTTTTCAGCTCCATCTGACAATGTATAGAGATTTCCAGCAGTTCTTGATCCAGTTGCCACTGTTTTGCCGTTGCTACTCTTCTTGATGGCAAACCCATTCTTTGTGAAGATAACTTCGTGACCCTTGTCACAGATCTGGCTCACACTAAGCAGGTTGTGTCTCAATCCAGACACATATAAGACTTCTTCAGATCTGATCTTGTTTTCCATAAGCTGAATAACACCTTTTCCGCAGATTTTGGCACCATCATTGTTGCCAAACTTCACTGAACCGCCTTCATAGTGCTGTAATTTGATGAATTTCTCTTTATCACCAGTCATATGGCTTGAACAACCACTATCAAGGACCCATGGTGCTGCCTTCTTTTGTGCATTGAATGCCATTTGCACAATGAGAGATTCTTTGGGACTTTCTGCACTTTGCTTTGCTCTCCAAGCCTTGACTAACTTGGGTTTCTTTTCAACCTGAAATTTGTTAGCAATAGGCAACCTACAATCCCTAGCCAAGTGTCCATAATTGTGACACATATAGCACTCAATTTTGTGGCTACTTAGGATTGAAAAAGGATTCCTAGTCACAAATGGGCTGTTTCTTACATAGAATTTGCAATCAGCTCTTTTATGTCCAAACATATTACAATGAAAGCAATAACCATAGAATTTGTATCTTCTTTGTGGCTGGTTAGTCTTCATTACCTTTCTAACAGGAATGGACTCCTTTCTAGGTTGAGTGGGCTTCATAGAGTTAGAAGGTGCAGTGACTTGCTTCACAAACTTTTTCTTTTCAGGAGGTGCAATCTTAGAGGATTCTCCTTTCTCAAATCCTAGACCAAATCTGAAGTGGGCAGGTCTTTGAACTTTCAGTAGTTCATTGAGTTTCATAGTCCCTTCAATCGCTTGGAGCGCTTTGAGTTTTTTGCTATTTTCCAAATTTTCAGCCTTTGCTCTAGCGATCTCAGTTTCAAGTTTCATAGCCTCTTCCTTTTTGATACTTATTTGGTTTTCAAGGACTTCTACCATTCTTTTATATTCTTCTACTTGAGTTTTCAAAGCAATAATAGAACTTTCAGATTCATGGAGAAGTTTCAGATTTTTCTTACTTGATTTGCGTTCCATGCTAAGCTCCTCAAGTGCGGCTATGAGTTCCTCTTCAAGATTGACTTCAGCCTCCTCATCCTCTTCCGGATCTAGCTCTTCTTCTTCTTCAACAGTGACCATGAAGAGAGCTTCGGTTGATTCATCATCGTCTGAAGTTTCAGACGTGCTGTCATCTTGTTGACATAGAAAGTTTTTAGCTTTGCCCCTTTTTCTGAAATTTCTCTTTCCTTTACTCTTTTCAGCATAAGAGTCATTATCATTGTCTTCTTTTAGCGGACACTTCGCAGCAAAGTGACCAATACCTCCACAATTGAAGCATTTAAAGGGTAGCTTCCCTTTGTACTTGCCATTGCTTCCTTTCTTCAATTTTCTAACAAATTGAGCCTCAAGCTCATCATCATCAGAATCAACATCATGACCAGCAGTCTCTTTTGCCTTTTTCTGAACTTTGAAGGCCGCTTCTTTATCAGATGAAGACGTCTTTCCTATGCGCATCTCATAGGCAGTTAGAGAACCATGTAATTCATCCATGGAAAATGCATTCAGATCTTTGGCTTCTTCAATGGCTGAGACTTTTGAATCAAACCGGGGAAGAAGAGATCTTAGAACCTTTTTGACGATGACCGGCTCTTTAATCTCTTCCCCTAGTCCACGAATGTCATTCGTGACTTCATTCACTCGTTGCATATACGAGTCAACATTCTCGCTTTCCTCCATGCGAAGAGACTCGAATTGAGAGCGATGAGTTTGCAATTTGGCTTCTTTAATCTTCTCATCACCTTCATGTATGCTTTGCAACTTGTCCCAAATTTCCTTGGTTGTTTTGCATGCAATTACTTTGACAAGCTCGCTGTCCACAAGGCCACTAAAGAGTGCATTCTGCGCCTTGGAGTCATTGTCTGCCAACTTCTTCGATGCAGTATCATTGGGTACGGTGGCAGCATTGTAACCGGCTCTGACAGCCTCCCAAACATCATAGCCAAGAGATTTGATGAAGGCTTGCATCCTAATCTTCCAAAAAGAGTAATTAGAACCATCAAACAGAGGTGCTTTCATATTCCCTGTATTGACTGCCATGTGATTTGACAAGAGATCACCCTTAGCGTATTAAACTGATCAAGGGAACCTCGCTCTGATACCAATTGTTGGATACCGCGATCACTGAGAGGGGGGGGGGTGAATCAGTGATTTCTAAAAACAGGTCCAATTCAACAAAAAACAAGTCAAACCACACAATGACACCAGATTTAACGTGGTTCACCGAAAGGCTACGTCCACGGTTCAAAGACTGTCCGAACACCAATCCGGGACAGATCTGAATCTTATTTAGTCGCACCAACGACAAAGAGCACCAACCCTTAGTTTCAGATAGCACCAACTATCTAGGAAGCACCGACTCCCTTTACAATTTATCTGCACCCACAGATAGGATCACCAAACCCCAGACACCAAGCACCAACTTGATGTAAAAACAGAATAGAAGATTAAATTCTGTCTACAGCCCTTCCCCTCTACAATTCTCTCTCTCTCAATCCCTTACAAATTGAAATCTAAAGCATAAAAGAGAGACACTTAACTCATGGACGAATCACCATCTTCTAGAGCATAATCTCGTCCACAATTGCTGTAGAAAACGTCACCACATCAGCACACAGCAACACACACCAGCAGCTTCTTCTTTCTCTCAAGAACTCTCTAAAACTCTTCTCTATTCTTTCTCTCTTCTGGTGTCTGTTTAGAACGACCCATACATGCCTTTTTATAGGTTTTAATAACCCTTAATTGTATTCAAAACGGGCTACAATTCGTTTAGAAAGAGTCCCAAACGAAATAGATAAGAGTGCTGAATTTTCGTGCAAAACTTCTAATTCTGCGCAACTCTGGTTCCCGTGCTCGGTCGACATCCTGGCTTGCTCGGTCGACCGAAGACACTGACAGGAAACAGACAACTTTCGAGCTCGGTCGACATCCTGGGGTCCCGGTCGACCGAAGACACACTGTGTCACGAAAATAACTGAGAGCTACCTGAAACTGTTTTCTGCAGGTTTCTTCTTGCTCGGTCGACCGCATGGGGTGCCCGGTCGACCGCAGACTCTGCTTCAGGAATTCTGAATTCCTGACTGTTTCAATTCTGATTTCTTCTTTTCAGCTCTATCAACACCAGCTTATTATCATTATGTTTGTGACAATGTGTTGACAAGAATTCCAACTCAAATCAATACTTGAGATACTAATTCTTCAATTCATCAAAAGACTTCTCAAGTCATCTCAAATTCCAACAGTGTAAAGATAATCCTCACCGCGGAACCCTGTGGGAAATCACGTGCACGGACAAATGTTCTTTTAACTCCGTGTCCGGTGTAGCCAAAGAGATGCACGTGGTGCGGCATCACCCCACCACTGTCCCGATTCCCGGACTCGGATCCTCTTTTTCCCTAGTTTCCCGGTCCGGGGTCGCGACACAAGTGACTTGATTTCCTTGTCAAAACGGATGTTCCTGTTTCGGGATACCTGCTCTAATCCATAAATGAACTTATGCAGCCTGCAAACTCTTTGCACTTGGTTATTAGCTATAAAACCGTCTGGCTGCATCATATAGATGTCTTCCTCAAGATTGTCGTCGTGAGACGCTGTCTTGACATCCATTTGCCAAATCTCGTCACCGAGATGAACCGCAATGGATAAGAGTACCCGGATGGAACTTTTCCATCTGGCTCTCTTTTTCTCTTGTAGACTCACTTGCACCCAATAGGTTTGCTATTGGCAGGCAAGTCCACAAGTATCCAGACCTGATTAGAGTACAAAGACTCCACCTTAGCTTTCATAGCATCTAGCCAACGTCCCGAAACTATGTCATTAACTGTTTTATCATAGTTACAGGGATCTTGTTCCGGTTCTTCCGGGATTGCTTCGTAAGACTTTCCCTAGATCGAGAACTTGTCAAGGGTCCTGACAATACTCCCACTACGACAAGGCACTGGTGTAACTACTGGGTCAAGTATGGGCGGATTTTCATAAAGTTTGGTTATTCTTGGATTTGGAATTGATTTCTCTTGAATTTCTTCTAAGATAACCATTTCTAAAGATATCCAGTTAATCTTATAATCTCCCTCCAGAAAACCGCATTGGTGCTGCGAAGCACTTTTTGCTCTTGGGATTATAGAGCAACCAACCTTTAGTTCCTTTTGGGATTGAATATAAACATATATACTTCCGACTTCGATTCCAACTAATCCGTCTTATCCTTCAGCACGTGTGCCGGACAACCCTGAAAACGTTGTAGACTAGGCTTTCGCCCTGTCCATAACTCCCTGGGAGTCTCACATATAGACTTAGATGGAACGAGGTTTAGTATATATATTTCAATTCCCATATCCCAAAATATAGGTAATCCGTTAGAAACTCAATCATGGACTTGATCATATCTAAAGGAGTCTTGTTCCTTCTTTCTACTACTCCGTTCTGTTGAGGCAAACCAGGAGCAGACTACTGGGATCAAATCCCATTTTCTGATAAGTATCCCATAAATTAGTGGAGAGATATTCGCCTTATCGATCTTATCGAAAAGTATTAATACTCTTACCTTATTGCTTTTCCGCTTCCGCTCGAAAACTCTTTGAACTATTCAAAAATCTCGGACTTGCGGTGCATAAGGTATATGTATTCATATCTCAAGTAATCATCGGTGAAAGTGATGAAATACTCGTATCAATCTCTCGCTCTAATATTATGGGTCCATACACATCAGTAAACACTAACTCCAATAAATCTTTGGCCCTACTGCCCTTAGATGAATAAGGGTCTATTGGTCATTTTGCCTTCCAGACAGGATTTGCAGACAGGCATTGATTCTACCACCAATGAAGGCAAGATACAATCTTTCACTAGCATGTCAATCCTGTTTAGGTTTATATGACCTAGCCTCTTAGGTGCCAAAGTTTGTTGGATTAGATGAAGGTGACTACCTTTTTAATGATGGTCTATTATTAACATCAGTGTCATGTATCTCATACATTGTGGGAGTTAACAAATAAAATCCATTGATTACCTTGTCAGAAAATATAAGAGTACCGCTCCTCTTTAAGATGATTTAATTACCAAAAGTAACTGAATAACTCTTATTCATCATACTAGAAATTAAAATTCCGTCTTAAAATGGTACATATAATGTATCTGACAAAATCAACTTAATATCTGAAAATAACTAAGTTACTACTCCTTCTGACACTGCTTCTGCCTTGGCTTCCGATCCCAGGTTAACAATGATTTCTCCGTCATTAATCCTCCTAGTTACCTGTAACTCCTACAACATATTACTGATGTAATTAGTTGCACCGAAATCTACATACCGGGATTCTGAAGTACTAGTTGCAAAACTAACTTCAGAAACAAGTGACTCAATCATACCTGAGGTCTTTTCCTTTGACAGAAATCGTGGACAATTCCTCTTCCAATGTACTGTCATACCACAGTGGAAACACTTTCCCTTTGCTCCCGTACCCTTGACCTTGGCCACACCACTAGTGGAACCATACTCCACCTTAGGATCTTTGATGACTGGTTTCTTCTTGCTATCCCGGTCTTTGCCTTTCGGTTTAGACTTAGCAAATGACTTTTCTGTCATGAGGGCAGTTGGTCTTTTTTTCATGATTTCCTCAAACACTACCAACTGGCGAGACAGCTCAGCTATGGTCATTTCCAATTTACTATAATTGATCTCGAAATGTTTGAATGAGTCTGGTAGTGATTGAATGATCATGTCGATCTGCGTTTCTGTATCAAACGTAGTCCCCAGTACATCTAACTCATTCAATGCCAACTTCATTTGTAACAAATGTTTTTGTACTGGGGTTCCCTCAGCCATCTTTGTCTCCATCAGCACTTTTATAGCAGCCTGCCTAGCAGGCCTAACCTGTTCTACAAACATCTCCATTAAGTTCGATATAATATCGTATGCTGACTTATAGAATTGATGTTGTTCCTGCAAAACAGTAGACATGGATGCCTGAATAAAACATCTGGCCATCTCATTGTCTTTGGTCCACTTGGTGTAAAAGTTTTTCACAATCTGTGGTGCATCAGGCTCAGGCTCAGGAAGGGAGGGTATAATAAGGACATATTTGCATTTTGAAGCTGTCAAGATAATATCCAGGTTCCTTTTCCAGTCTACATGATTGGATCCCATCAACTTGTTCTGGTTGAGGATGGTCGCAAGTGGATTGAAAGTATTTGAATTCATGCTGTATAAATTAAAACACATAACCATACATTCAATGAAAGAATATAAATGACATTAGGGTTTAGTATTCTACCAAATTCATATGGGAATCCTCATAAGCACTGAATTTAGAATACATCGGAATCCCAATCCCCTAGGGCATGCCTCCTTGGGGAGTGCAAATGCCCCATAGATTGGTGCGGATCAAAGTCGTCAAAATTAAGATTAAGACTAACTATCCTTGATCCCCAATCATTCACTATCATCTAGGTATCTCATACCAAATAATGTATGACTCCTGATTATCTTTGGTTTCTAAAATACATGAGGCAAATCCTTGGGGATACTACATCATTATTTTAGTTAAGTGTGACCCACCAACTAATATTGCATGACAACCGCGATGGGCAGCTCCTCCTTGGGGAGTGAACCCCCACCACGTCTCATCAATACTATCCATAGGAGATCCATATCTAGTAACCAGATAAATAAAAGCCCTCCGTGGGGAACGGCCACTCTCTTGGTGGCGCGAGGCTAATACTTTCCTTACAATGGACCTATGGTGGAAAACCATGGGGATTAAATGCCCCGCTCCCACTTAATATTTTAAAATTGAGGATTTCCTTTTAAGGTATTAGGGCCCACAAATATAAATATATGAATCATCAAATCATCTCATGATGTGATCTAAGATTGGTTCCAAGTCAAGTTATTTTAAGGAAAGTCCAGTTTCTTAAATTAGTGTTACCAATGTGTCCATCTCATGGGTCATCAACACTAATTAGAACTCTTTCCAAAAATTAATTTGATTTAACCAATATTAGTAACTTGCTATGTTTGGATCAGATTTGGAAACATTCTAAATAAAGCATCCAACTATAAATAGAAAACGCTAAAATTAGAAACTAGTCCTCTCCTCCACATGGCCAAAGCGGAATAGACTTCTTGGACTTCTAGACTTTCCAAAAATTTGGAATTCCTCAAACTCTTTGGGAAACTCCAAAACACCTTTGGTAATCTTCAAACTCTTTGATTAGGAGTCCAACGTCACTTTCCTTCTTTGTCTCGGACATTGCCAGAATTTATAAATTTAGAAAATTACATAAATTCCTATGTCTCTACGATGAGACTTACATGATAATCTATTAATGGAAATAAAAGGCTCATAGGGAATTTCACCATGCCTTGCCCTAAACCGGGAAAACAAGAAAAACAAGGAAACCATAATGCCCTTTACAACTTGCCAAAAATAAACATTCAACCATAAAAGAAAGTAAAAGACTTGTGGGCCATATGGAGAGGACATGATAACCTGCATGTTAGTATCTCATACTAGCAAAGCAACTCACAAAGCCGGGTTACCAAACAATAATGGAAAGACAGGATGCCAAATATTGCCACTACTACGATTCATGCCCCCTACGCAGAGGGGGTCCGGGGGTGTCCCCCGGCGGGGGCTCGGGGGCAGCGCCCCCGAAACAAAAACAAAAAACTGTGATCTGCTATGTCAGTCTGTTCGGTCGACCTACTAGAGGATTCGGTCAACCGGCTTGAGTGTCTTCGGTCGACCTACCAGAGGGCTCGGTCGACTTGCCTGACGGAAATCTGCAAGTTGGGTTTTTCTATTTCGTGTCCAACCATCTCCAGCACTCTTCTGAAGACTTCCAATGCTGTTCGGGACTTGTTCCCGGAAAATGCTCCGTGCAACACAATCACTGAGGATGACAACTCTGCTAAAGATACATCCCCAGTAAATAAGAAACGACAGCCTCTTGACCCTGAAGACAATCTTCCAAATGAAGATCCTTCTCAAGAAGCTCTCGAAGTTGGTAGAGGCACCCGCTCTGGCCGGGACTACCACAAGAATTACAATCAATCTTCCTTTACAAATGTAAATCCTTCGGGAAAAGATGTTGTAAGCACCCCTAGTGGCAACAATGATGAACATGCATGCCCCAAGGAGGCTTTCAAGTATGACTTGGTTGAGCACTTCAAACATCTACTTGCACGTCTGCACATCCTAGACTTATTGCGAATGTCTCCGCGCACTCGTAATAATCTCATTTCAGAATTACAAAAGCTGAATGAGGATGTCGACAAACATGCCCCACAAGTCCTCCAATTGAAATGGACTACCGGGTCAAAAATTCAGAAACTTCCTTAAAAGGAGAAAAGAAGAAAACTGAGGGAACATGCATCGAATGCCCTCGGTTCAAAAAGCAGCAAGTGCAACCATCGCCTTCACAAAGGAAGACCTCCTACTTGGCAAAACAAGGCAGAACCGACCCCTGTACTTCACAGGGTATATCAAGGAAATGTCTATACACAGAGTTCAAATCGACCCAGGTTTTGCACTCAACCTCATCTCCACTTCCGCTCTCGAAGAGTTAGGCATCCCACCCAGCAAGCTAAGCCACACATCTGTATCTATCTATGGATACGATGGGAGCTCTAAAGACCTATTGGCAAAATCCAATTTAACTTGTAAATCGGTGATCTTATCTCTGAGGTCACTGTGCATGCAATAAAAACCCCTTCATGCTACAACATCCTTCTCGGACACCCCTACATACACGAGAATGGTGTTGTCCCTTCAACTCTACATTAATGCATCAAATTCGTCGGCGACGACGGTATGATACATCGAGTCTTTGCGGACAGAAAACTGTTCAAAGGTAAACAAGTCCACTTCACAGACTCCCAAATGTATGAAGGTCAAAAGGAAGAAGAGGAAATATCATCCTTTGCCGAGAATCTCCAGAAAAATAAAGGCAAGGCTCCTCAACAATCACCGGAAGAAAACAAACCCTCTGGCAAATCCGAAGAGAGCAGTCAACCTCCCTTCGTCATCTCCCTCAAGACTTCAAAGCCTTTGGACATCACAACTAAAGTGAAGAAGGCGAAACAAAAGTCTGGAGGCAAATTTATTGTCTCTTTTGTGTCTATCATGCAAGACACAAATTCGGTTTCACAGCCAGAAGATGACTCATCGTCAAGCCAAGCTGACACTCAGCAAGTTAAGCCTGTTCTTACTCCAATGGAGACACCTGCTGACGTAGAAGATCCTGCATCTGCTTCTTTTATTGTTCCAGCAACATCATCAAGGGAAATGTCAATCTTCTTCCATAGATCGGATGCTTCTTCATCAAACTCTCTGGTTGAACCTTTCCAAAATGAAGGTATGTCTCAGCTATCTCTATATAGTCTTGTGGCACAAGCTATTGTGAAGAAAATGGGCTATGACGCTCAAAACCCAGTCGGTTTGGGAGAAGGCCACGGTATTCTCACGCCATTGGGGCCCGCCTTGACCAAAAGCCAGCTAGAAAATTGGAGACTCTACGGCCATGTAGAAAAGTCTTCACACGGGTTAGGGTAAGATCCCGACACTCCTCTGAGACAGTTGACATAAAGGCTTAAAAGTCGACTTAACGACCAAGCCTCAACATCTCATGTCCATGAAGACATTGATCTCCCTGGATATCTCTTCGATAAGTCACCGGACAAGGATCCAGGAAGCTCATCCAATTGGTATGATTTCTCTGAAGATGAAGAGGAGTTGTTTGATGGCACAGACATGTGGTCTTCTAACCCAGAAGAACCCTCGTCTCCAAACGAAGTACCTTACTTCGCCCAGTTTCAACAGGCGATTGGGACCATCTCATAGCATGCCTTGAGAAGATCATCGATCAAGAAGACATATGGAAAAGAACAAAACCTTGGTTTGGAAATGCCCTTGAAACCCCTGAAGGTTTCGTTGAGCTGGAAGCCTCCAAAAATATTGTGGAGGAACCACCTACGAACCTTCCAATAGAAGATCCTATTAAAAAGATAGACTTGGGAACACCAGATAACCCACGTCATGTATTCATAAGTAAGAATATAAATGATGATGAGTTACCCAAGATAATCGCTTTTCTTCGTGAGTTTGTTGATTGCTTTGCATGATCTTACGCTGAAATGCCTGGCTTAGACCCCAAAATAACAGTCCACAAGCTTAATCTTCAAGAAGACATCAAGCTTGTCAAGCAGGGTCAAAGAAGATTACGTCCAGATGTGACGGATAAAATCGAACAAGAAGTTCAAAAGCTCAAAAGCATTGGCTTCATCCGAGAGGAACAACATCTTGAATGGTTGGCCAACATTGTCCCCGTGACAAAGAAAAACGAGCAGATCAGGGTCTGCATTGACTATAGAGACCTGAATGGCGCTTGCCCTAAAGATGAATTCTCGCTCCCGATACTGGAGGTAATGATTGACATTACCTATGGATTCGAGCGAATGACATTCATGGATGGCTTCTCTGGATAAAGATGCATCCTGAGGATGAAAAACACACTTCCTTTCAGATCCCATTTGGCGTGTATTGCTACGCTGTCATGCCATTTGGTCTGAAAAATGTTGGTGCCACATATCAGAGGGCTATGATGAAAATATTCCAAGATATGCCGCACAAGACGGTCGAATGTTACGTTGATGACTTCGCCGTCAAAAGCAAAAGAAAAGAAGATCATCTCAAAGACCTTGGAGAAGTCTTCCTCCGGCTTCCCAAATACAAATTGCGGATGAATCCCCTAAAACGCATCTTCGGCGTCTCGTCGGGTAAGTTCCTCAGATTCCTAGTTCGGAAAGCTGGAATAGAACTTGACCCCATCAAAGTTAAGGCTATTCTAGAAATGCCCTCTCCAAGAACCTTGAGAGAACTCAATGGACTTCAAGGAAGATTGGCCTACATCAGAGGGTTCATCTTCAACCTTTCGGGGAAGTGCTGTCCATTCTCCTCGGTTGATGAAAAAAGGTGTAAACTTTGTCTAGGATGCTGATTGTGAAGTTGCATTCCAAGATATCAAGTCATACCTGACCAAACCTCCAGTGTTAGCTACTCCTACAACTGAGAAACCATTCATCTTGTACACATGAGCCCTCAACCATTCTCTGGGCGCTCTACTCGCACAAAAGAATGATGAGAGAAAAGAAACTGCTCTATACTACCTCAGCCGCATGCTGGTAGGTGTAGAGCATCGCTCCTCTCCAATCGAAAAAAAATGCCTTGCAGTGATATCGCCGTACAAAGCTACGTCAATTACTTGCTTTCCAACACAGTTTACCTGGTCTCGAGGATCAGCCTCTTGAAGGTCCTTGTCACAAAAGCAGGTTCTCTCAATGCCCGACTGGCAAGATGGTCCATCCTTCTGTCACAATTTGATCTTAGGTATGTACCACAAAAAGCAATCAAAGGCCAAGCTCTAGCAGACTTTCTCCCAGAGCGACCATTGCCTAAAGATTCTCTACTTAGAGATGATCTCCCAGATGAACCTGTCTACAACGTGGAGACTTCCTCACAAAATGTCTCTTGGGACATGTACTTTGACGGTGCAACCATGACAAATGAAAAAAGACAGCTGATCTCGAGAGTTGGCATCCTCTCTGTTAGCCCCGACAAATACATGATTCCACACGCTTTCTCGCTATTGGAACCATGCACAAACAATGCAGCTAAATACCAAGCTCTGATCCTAGGATTGGAACTCGCAATCGAATCTGGCATCACCATGCTGGAAGTCTTTGGAGACTCTCAACTGATCGTCAACCAGATGAATCAGAAATTTGAAGTCAGGAAGCCTGATTTGTTGCCATACTACAACAAGGCGCAATCGCTTCTGTAAAAGTTTGTCATCTGTCACATCACCCATATCCGTAGAGGTGAAAACATCCGTGCAGATACCCTGGCTGGACTTCCGCATTTATGGCGATCCAAGAAGGGGAAAACATGCAAATCACAGTGTGCGAGAGAAGGATCCTCCCTCCTTTTAACACAAACCAAGCAGTTGCTGAATGCCACTGAGTGGTTGGAAGCCGGATCTCTATCCTTCAACCTTCAATTGGCGACTGGAGCGATCCGTTCATTGATTACATTATATTCGGAATCCTACCTGAAGATCCAAAAGAACAGGTAAGCGTTCAAAGGCTAGCCCCAAACTTTCATTTGGATATTCCTTCAAAAATCCTTTATAGGAAATCCTTCAACGGAGTACTTCTACGCTGCTTGTCACAACAAGAGGCTGAAGAAACACTCAAAGATGTTCATGCTGGTCTTTGTAGAGCCATCAGGCTGGTCCTAAGCTTTATGATCAGATAAAAATGCTAAGTTATTATTGGCCTACCATGGTAGCTGACGCAATGCAAATTGCTAAGCGCTGCCAACAATGCCAAATTATCGGAGATTATGTTCACATGCCTCCATAATAGCTGCATCCTACAACGATCTCTTGGCCTTTCGAAGCCTGGGGTATGGACATCATAGGTCCTATTTCTCCCTGTTCAAGCAAAGGCCATCGCTCTATGGACTGTTTCTCCAAGTGGTTAGAAGCATTGGTGTTCAACGAAATGAAGACCTCATCGGTCCTTCAGTTCCTACGCACCAACATCATTTGTCGTTTTGGCATACCCAAAAGATTCCTCAATGATAACGGACCACAATTCTGGGATCATCGATTCTACAATTTCTACGTCAAATTCAAAATCCAAAGCTGTCCTTCGACTCCATACAAACCGGCAGCAAACGGATTAACAGAAGCCTTCAACAAAGACACTCCACAAAATCCTCAAGAAAATGGTCTCTAGTCACAAAAGAGACTGGAGCGACAAACTATCTGAAGCTTTTTGAGCCTATCGAACCACCGTTCGAGGACCAACCCATAGCACACCATTCTCCTTGGTCTATGGATGCGAAGCTATCGTACCCTTGGAAGTACTAATTCCTTCTTTGAGGGTATCTCTGCAAAATGACATGACTCAAGAAAGCAATGTCAAATTGTGACTCCATAAGCTGGACAATCTCGACGAGAGATAGCTCGAAGCTCGACAAAGCATTGAACTTTACCAAGCACGCATGGCAGGATCTTTTGATAAGAATGTCAGGCAACGCACCTACAAAAAGGGTGACTTAGTTCTTATGGTAAAAATACCAATGGTCTTCGCTCACAAGTCCAAAGGCAAGTTTGAGCCAAAATGGGAGGGAACCTATGTCATCGTAAAGGTTTTCTCCAACGGCGCACAGGCACTCCTAAATATGGAGGGTGACAGATGTATGCTGTCCATACACATCAGTAAACACTAACTCCAATAAATCTTTGGCCCTACTGCCCTTAGATGAATAAGGGTCTATTGGTCATTTTGCCTTCCAGACAGGATTTGCAGACAGGCATTGATTCTACCACCAATGAAGGCAAGATACAATCTTTCACTAGCATGTCAATCCTGTTTAGGTTTATATGACCTAGCCTCTTAGGTGCCAAAGTTTGTTGGATTAGATGAAGGTGACTACCTTTTTAATGATGGTCTATTATTAACATCAGTGTCATGTATCTCATACATTGTGGGAGTTAACAAATAAAATCCATTGATTACCTTGTCAGAAAATATAAGAGTACCGCTCCTCTTTAAGATGATTTAATTACCAAAAGTAACTGAATAACTCTTATTCATCATACTAGAAATTAAAATTCCGTCTTAAAACGGTACATATAATGTATCTGACAAAATCAACTTAATATCTGAAAATAACTAAGTTACTACTCCTTCTGACACTGCTTCTGCCTTGGCTTCCGATCCCAGGTTAACAATGATTTCTCCGTCATTAATCCTCCTAGTTACCTGTAACTCCTACAACATATTACTGATGTAATTAGTTGCACCGAAATCTACATACCGGGATTCTGAAGTACTAGTTGCAAAACTAACTTCAAAAACAAGTGACTCAATCATACCTGAGGTCTTTTCCTTTGACAGAAATCGTGGATAATTCCTCTTCCAATGTACTGTCATACCACAGTGGAAACACTTTCCCTTTGCTCCCGTACCCTTGACCTTGGCCACACCACTAGTGGAACCATACTCCACCTTAGGATCTTTGATGACTGATTTCTTCTTGCTATCCCGGTCTTTGCCTTTCGGTTTAGACTTAGCAAATGACTTTTCTGTCATGAGGGCAGTTGGTCTTTTTTTCATGATTTCCTCAAACACTACCAGCTGGCGAGACAGCTCAGCTATGGTCATTTTCAATTTACTATAATTGATCTCGAAATGTTTGAATGAGTCTGGTAGTGATTGAATGATCATGTCGATCTGCATTTCTGTATCAAATGTAGTCCCCAGTACATCTAACTCATTCAATGCCAACTTCATTTGTAACAAATGTTTTTTGTACTGTTGTTCCCTCAGCCATCTTTGTCTCCATCAGCACTTTTATAGCAGCCTGCCTAGCAGGCCTAACCTGTTCTGCAAACATCTCCATTAAGTTCGATATAATATCGTATGCTGACTTATAGAATTGATGTTGTTCCTGCAAAACAGTAGACATGGATGCCTGAATAAAACATCTGGCCATTTCATTGTCTTTGGTCCACTTGATGTAAAAGTTTTTCACAATCTGTGGTGCATCAGGCTCAGGCTCAGGAAGGGAGGGTATAATAAGGACATATTTGCATTTGAAGCTGTCAAGATAATATCCAGGTTCCTTTTCCAGTCTACATGATTGGATCCCATCAACTTGTTCTGGTTGAGGATGGTCGCAAGTGGATTGAAAGTATTTGAATTCATGCTGTATAAATTAAAACACATAACCATACATTCAATGAAAGAATATAAATGACATTAGGGTTTAGTATTCTACCAAATTCATATGGGAATCCTCATAAGCACTGAATTTAGAATACATCGGAATCCCAATCCCCTAGGGCATGCCTCCTTGGGGAGTGCAAATGCCCCATAGATTGGTGCGGATCAAAGTCGTCAAAATTAAGATTAAGACTAACTATCCTTGATCCCCAATCATTCACTATCATCTAGGTATCTCATACCAAATAATGTATGACTCCTGATTATCTTTGGTTTTTAAAATACATGAGGCAAATCCTTGGGGATACTACATCATTATTTTAGTTAAGTGTGACCCACCAACTAATATTGCATGACAACCGCGATGGGCAGCTCCTCCTTGGGGAGTGAACCCCCACCACGTCTCATCAATACTATCCATAGGAGATCCATATCTAGTAACCAGATAAATAAAAGCCCTCCGTGGGGAACGGCCACTCTCTTGGTGGCGCGAGGCTAATACTTTCCTTACAATGGACCTATGGTGGAAAACCATGGGGATTAAATGCCCCGCTCCCACTTAATATTTTAAAATTGAGGATTTCCTTTTAAGGTATTAGGGCCCACATATATAAATATATGAATCATCAAATCATCTCATGATGTGATTTAAGATTGGTTCCAAGTCAAGTTAATTATTTTAAGGAAAGTCCAGTTTCTTAAATTAGTGTTACCAATGTGTCCATCTCATGGGTCATCAACACTAATTAGAACTCTTTCCAAAAATTAATTTGATTTGACCAATATTAGTAACTTGCTATGATCAGATTTGGAAACATTCTAAATAAAGCATTCAACTATAAATATAAAATGCTAAAATTAGAAACTAGTCCTCTCCTCCACATGGCCCAAGCGGAATAGACTTCTTGGACTTCTAGACTTTCCAAAAATTTGGAATTCCTCAAACACTTTGGGAAACTCCAAAACACCTTTGGTAATCTTCAAACTCTTTGATTAGGAGTCCAACTTCACTTTCCTTCTTAGTCTCGGACATCGCCAGAATTTACAAATTAAGAGAATTACATAAATTCCTATGTCTCTACGATGAGACTTACATGATAATCTATTAATGGAAATAAAAAGGCTCATAGGGAATTTCACCATGCCTTGCCCTAAAACCAGGAAAACAAGGAAACCATGATGCCCTTTACAACTTGCCAAAAATAAACATTCGACCATAAAAGAAAATAAAAAGACTTGTGGGCCATATGGAGAGGACATGATAACCTGCATGTTAGTATCTCATACTAGCAAAGCAACTCACAAAGTCGGGTTACCAAACAATAATGGAAAGACAGGATGCCAAATATTGCCACTACTACGATTCATGCCCCCTACGCAGAGGGGATCCGAGGGTGTCCCCCGGCGGGGGTCGAGCTGCTATGTCAGTCCGTTCGGTCGACCTACTAGAGGGTTCGGTCGACCGGCCTGAGTGTCTTCGGTCGACCTACTAGAGGGCTCGGTCGACCTGCCTGACGGAAATCTGCAAGTTGGATTTTTCTATTTCGTGTCCAACCATCTCCAAAACTCTTCTGAAGATTCTCAATGGCTTCCTACCATCATTCCATCATTGTTAGACCCTTTTGTGACTATCCAAACATAGACTTACTAATTATCCAAGCAAAACCATCAAAACTGATCCGTACTTAGCCCTTGATCTATCCTCTTCGCATCTCATGTAAAGATTAGATCAAGCTTACTGATCTAACATGATAAGAGATGAGGTAAGGCTCTGATACCAATTGTTGGAAAAAGGGTGGGCCTCTAGGATAGGTTTCAAAAACTTTTGACTCACTTGACAGGGATCAACTATCCAGAAGGCTATAAAACCCAGTCCAAGATCTATGTCCTCAATCTCAGTCATCATGATCAGTAAAACAATCTATCTAAAGATAGAACCAGCAACATATAAGCTACAAATAAATCTACAACATGCAAGGAAGTAGATTATACCTTTGGAGCAACCTCAAAGCCAAAGAAAAAAGAGGTCCTCAATGTGCAAACCAAGTCGGCTCCTCAGCCGCCAAAGAAAGCCGAAAACAAAGCTGCAGGTAAAAGACCTGAACTCTCAGATGCCTTCAAAGAATGAGTAGAAAAGAAATACTCATTCGATGAAGATGTTGATGAGATCTTTGGGGCTCTCATGGAAAATGGCAAGCTCACCTTGCCTGAACCCAAAAGACCAAGGGATGTTGGCAAAACCAATTATCCTCGGTACTATCCATACCACCAGATGATTTCGCATCCTCTCAATCAATGCTTCGTTGTGAGAGAGAAACTAATCGAGATGTGGAAAAATAGAGTCATCACCTTCGACAAAAACTACTGGTCTGCCTCCGTCAACATGGTGTCATGTGGACAAACATCAAAATCACCGAAGAAGAAGATCACTACTTCCTTCAAGGTGATAAACACAATCAAAGCGTCCGAAGAACTGGTTCCTTACCCGACTCCGGGTTCGCCCCGGAAAGGTCCATTTTCCATCGTTTTTCGCGTTTCAAAGTTTCCAACTACTGTGATTTTTCAAAATTCATACTTTTGAGGCACCAAATCCTTCGACATCCGTCAAAATCACGGGTCCGTCTTCAAGAGTATCAAAATCAACATTGATCGCCAACCGGTCGACCAAAAAAGTGCACTTTCTACCCGATAGATCGAGAAATCGACAGGACAAATGTCAGCGGCCTGCTGTTAGCTATAAATGTCTGAAGTTACATGGTCATGTGATGTTGATCAGCATGTAGATCCATCGATGATCATCGCCAAAAGAACTCCAAAAGACGCGGCACGGCCCGCGACTCTTCAACTGCTCGGCGACCACTTAATGCAATTAATTGGCTAGCTTTATTGCTGTCATTAATTCATTTCTTTGGACGGCCCAATCAGAAGCAAGCAAATGGCAGTTACAAGTCAAGAGATTCATGGCATTTAAACCATGAAACTCCTCCCAACATGGCGATTAAAGGCGATTAAAGGTGATTAAATGCCCTCAGTCTCCACCGGCAAATCAGAAGCCAAGAAAAAGGAGTTACAAAATAAAGAAATAAATCCTGTAACTCCTCCCATTATGCGGTTTAATGACAATTAAAGCCCATAAACCCTCATAAATGGCTACCAAGAGCCTATAAATAGGAAAACACTCCAAGCATTCAACATAACTTCCAAAGATCAGAATCAGATCAGCTTCCAAGCACAGAAAATCCAGAGAAAGAAAGAGAGAAAACTCTGTTGAAGTTCTACATCGGCCACTACTGCAAAGTGACAAAAGTCCCTTGGGGGGTATCCCCCGAAGGTCCTTGCCTTCTCCTTCTGCCTCTAATGGCTTAGACGTGGCTTTTCAGCCCGTCTACTTAGCTTCTTATTGGACATAGGACCTCCTCTTGGTCTTCGTCCTCTAAAAATCCGAGGTTATAGCCAAGCCAAGCGAGTCAATAGCATCTTCTATTCCCATCTGCATGGATGTTGGCGAAATCCACACATGGCTTGCGACCGTCAATCTGAACGAGTCCCCCACAATCTCCTGAGAAGTTAGATCCTCCTTTTCTTGCTTTTCATTGTATTTTGTATTTTTTTTAAAAGAGACAAAAATCATAACTCTTGTCTTTCATTATTGATAAGAATTGGAAATTGGCTATAAACGCCAAAAAATTGGCTATAAACGCCAAAAATCGGCTATAAATGCCAAAAAATTGCCTTTCACGGAAAATAAAGAAAATGTCTCTTTTCTTAAATATATGTGCAATGGAAAACTTGAAAGAGGTTGATTTCCTTTTTACTTGCGAAGGTCGATCTCCAGACACCACTTGCAATTCCAAGTAAAATAGAAAATCTGGCACACCCACATAAAAAAATGTTGATACCCGCTTTTGCCACCGGTTATGAAAGGGTCCTACCCCACGGGCTCCCACGTCCGCTGACCTTAGTAGAACAGCGGGCGGATAGCGCGGTCCATCAGCCCCTAAAAGAGTTCTGATAAGCGGATGGAGCTCTCCTCGATAAGAAGAAGGGAAGTCATCCAAGAAACAAGAGAAGAGAAAGTGACTACACATAGAGACGAAGAAGAGGGAGGCTTGTCGCCACCAATCAACGGACTCCGGTAGAATTCGTGTAACACCACCCAGTTAGTTGAGTCCTCCTCTCAGACAGGCGTCTCGCCAGAGTAGAAAACGCGAGACGAATAACTATGAGGGTAAGAAAAACACTGACCTTCCTCGGAGGACGAACTGTGAGTAATCGATCCCCATGACGAATGGAATCTAGGTAAGAATCCCTAAAAATGTAGTCGGTCAGGGGAGACGAAGAAGGAAATCCCTCCGTCATCAGAGCATGATAAAGCGATAATGGGCGCACTTGAGGGGTCTCCTTTGCACGATCAGAAGTATCAGGAAACAGACACCCGGCCACTGAGGGATTCATCCTAATGAAGGGAGCTGTGATCCGGGAGGACGAAGAAGCCTTGCCTAGAGCAGGGGTAGGGGAGGACATGGCAGAAGCACACCCTAGGAAACCGTGCTAAAACCCCAACCAGTCACATAATCCTTCGCCTAAGAATCAAAAATCTTCCTTGACTGATTGGAGGGAGGAAATATGTAGGCACATAAAAAATCTACAGCGAAAAATAAACTATCGTCAGGACCCAATACCTCTGATAGGTCGGAACAAAGGAAGGAAAGGAAGAGTCCCACCTTTGTCAAGTTAGCGAAGGCAGGGTTCTAATCCTGCCTTTGTCTTTGAGAAAAAGAAAAGGGTCAAAGAGAGGGAAGTCGAGAAGGTCCCTCGACTATCGTGCCTTATTTTAGGAATATTGCTTAAGGTAAGGAGAGGAAGGCAGGTGATGCAACTGACTCTGGGAACCTGCCTTCGTCCCTATACAGAGGCAGGGGGAATGGCACGTGCGAAAGAAATTATAAAAGGAGATGCAGCTCCGATCCCAAGGGGCAATAAAAAAAAAGAGAAAAGAAAGGAGAGAGTAGAAAGGAATGTCATGTAGGAGAAACCTTTTTTTAGAGGGGAAAAAGATGTTCTTAACGACCTTCTTCCCCTCCAGAAATAAAGACCATGCTCTGTGATTTCTCTGTAAACAGGAGTACTGGCAGTCCACATACGGGACAGACTAGAAGCTTAGTGTCATGCCCGGGATCTTTAGCTGTTGAAATAGAATTTCCATACGCACACACCTTTTTTTCCACTTTAGCTCTTTATACTTTAAGTTTTGTTCCACACCATCCATAGGCTCTGATTGAAGATTTGATGTCTTCGATGCTGTTGTCGCCGGGAGGGCTGACTTTGCTGCATAGAGAATGCGACTATTTGCATTTTGGGCCAAATAGTGTCGGAATGGCCAATAATTTGATGAAGAGCGTGCTCTATTTTGTGAAACAAGGCCTCCAACTTCGCCGCGGCCGAGATCTCCTGTTCAGTTGGTGGAAGAGTTAAGTTAGGTCAAACGATGTCGATATGGCCCAAGACTTCATGTGTACTCTTCTTATCACTATTTTGAAGGATCTTGCAGTTTCAAGATGATTCTGATGAGATCTGATGCTTGAAGTAGCATTGCCTATTGTGGTCGGATGTAGCTTCATTTATCTTCTTGATATTTGAAAGGGTATGAAGAGTCAAAGTGACATTTTTGGTGTCAACAGTTGTCATAGAGTTCTTCACCAATTCTTTTCAGGGCGCTCCATCTTTATTAGACCAACAGCTTTTCTAGGTGCCCATAAACCATGTTTCCCCTACCCAAAACTCTATGCTATCCTTCATTCCCAATGGTGAAAAGACTCATGCTACTGTCTTTGGCCTCAAAAGGTGTAGTGCGCCTAGTCCAAATGGATTCTTTGGACTTTTTTCTTTTTGCAACTACTTGAACATTGTGGTTAATTCAGTTATAGCCATTGTTAGAAGTTTCTTCGTAACTAGAAAAATATTGACGGGCATGTTTCTCAACAAGATCGCCGGGATGAAGTTTCCCAATTTCCATAGGATCAAGAAAGATCCACGTTTGGGCAACTTAAATCCCTAAAATTTTTGGCCGTGCAAGATCTTTTCTTAAGCGGATTTCAGAGTCCACGCCCCCTCCCTCCCCCCTTTGGATATAAAATATGAAAGCCACACGGTCAGATTTACGATTCATAATCCCGTCTTCGCATTCGTTTCTCCCGCGAAAGTCTCTCATGAAGGAGTCTCCCTTGTGATTGTCTCTTTCTCATCGATCATCTCTCTCGTCGATCATCTCTCTCTACTACGTACACTCTCTCTCAACTAATCTCTGTTCTATTACTCACTATCTCCTTATGAATTTCTTTTTTCTCTCTATGTTTGTGCCTTGATCCTGATATCACGAAAAATCCAAATGAAAAAAGGGGAAACCAATCATAAAACTTAAACCCCCAGACTTACCTTCTGGATGTGAGCTTCAGGGTCACACATACATTTTGAGGAATAGTCTTGTTTGGTAAAAATACGTCAAGGATTTTTACCAAAAGAATTATAGAAAATCCCACTAATTGCTAATTAATGACGAAATTTTGAATTTTTGCCAAAAAAAAGGATGACATGAATCTTAGGAGTATTTTTAGGGGCATTCGGTGACAGGTCCCTCGTTATTTTACTTTTTGGCCTTAGATCCACAATCTTTTTTCACAGTGTGGTAGGTCATTTTTCCAAATTTGAAGACCTAAAATGTCCAAGTTATCCATTCTTTAAAAGTTCTTATTTATTTAAAGATAAATCATATCCCATGAATAGTGGTATATGCCATTAATTATGGTCAACTACCATTTAATAGGCTACTATTAGTGAAAATCCCATTAATGAGATTATCAAATAAATTTAGAAAAAAACACATGTAAATTTCGAAAAATGCAAATAAATTTCAAAGGAACGTAAATAAATTTTAAAAAATGCAAATACATTTAAAAAAAAACTTAGATAAATTTGACAGAAACTCAGATAAATTTGATAAAAACTCAGGTAAACTTCACAAAAACTCAAATAAATTTCATAAAAACTCTGATACATTTGCCAAAAATGATATAACTGCCCTGCTGCCTTCCTTCTTTGGCTATTGTACGGCGTCATCGATTGCATTCAGTAACGATTGAAAAAATGCAGTGCCCAACAACGAGACCGACAGTCTTCTCTGACAATGGCAAGTCGCAGATTTGGCGACGACGCCTTTCTTCTATGACCAGAGAATCACATTCTCTGCAAAAGAAAAGTCTTTAGATTTTTTAACCAAGTCTTTTCTCTGTCTTTAGAATATAAAACAGAGATGTCTCTAATTCTCTTCAACAGGAACTAACATCCAAGAATCGCCCCAGACAAGATTCTCTGCCCTCTCCACCCGCGGTGAGGCAATAACGACTGACCTCTGCTCCGGTCTTCTTCCGTAGCAATGGCAGAACCATTGAATCTGAATCCAGGTGGCAGCACCCGACGGAGAGGGATGGCGATATACCGTCCAAGCCTCCTTCGGCAACTGTGAGGAGTAGCAACTGTGCCACACGTGTTCCTGGCAGAACCCAGGTACCGCTCACAGCCTTTGTGGGCCTTTTTTTCCCAATCGCATACATCTTGGAAGTAATCTTCATTTATTTGAAATGGATATTCATCTTTCGCCAAACTTAAATATTGTCCCCTCCAAACTTCAGACAATTAGGTATAGAACAATCAAAGAAAAAGAAAAGTCTAAGAAGAAGAAGAAGAAAAGTTACAGGAGGTTGATGAACAAGTTGACAGTATCATCAATTGAATTGATGATATCGCCAACTAGGGTTATTTTCTCCAAAAACATATACGAACAATTATCGTTTTTCTTCATAAAACCGTTTAATTATGGCTTAAACTTAATTTTTTTTTGTAAAAATCCATTTAAAAAATTAATGTTGGTCATAACAAAAACAAGTTTCATGATCTTCATATTCGAGAAAAATCGTAGAAAGTGGCACCACCCGATGGTCCATGTTGAAGGTTCACATTATCCATTACCAAGTAGAATGTGTCTCCCAATAATAGGCTGACCCATGTCTAAAAAAGGAAATGTTTGCAGTGCCTTGCAGACACAAAAGTTATCCGATTGTAGCTTGCAGTGCATGATGTAGGTCGAGTCACTATCCGGCAATGATTGACAATGCCGCCTACTCGCTGTTTCTTCTTTCTCCAGCGATTGTTGTATGAAACTATAGGGAGTTTTGAGTGTTATCAAACTCAAGGTGGATAAACTTAATCATATTTTTACTATGAAGCATTACACATGCCATCTCCTAGACAACATGATTTTTCCTCTCAACTACGCCATTCTGCTGTGGCATTTTTGGTGCAGAAAACTTATGTTTAATTCCATTTTTGGGGAAAAAAGAATTAAAATCTGAGCTTTCAAACTTAGTGCTATGGTCTGAACGAATTCTAACAATACAACCAAATTCTTTTCCTTTGTCAGCAATGAGTAAAGTCCATAGGTCAAAGAAAGCTTCAAAGGTTTCAGACTTTTCTCTTAAAAATCTCACCCAAGTTAGTCGTGAGAAGTCATCAACGATTAGAAATATGTATTTCTTTCCGCCAATGCTTTCCGTTTGAGTTGGATCCATAAGATCCATATGCAATAATTCCGATGGCCTGATGGTTGTTATAGTGTCAACTTTTTTATGTGATGATCTAACTTGCTTTCCCATCTGACAAGGGCCGCACACACTGCTCAGGCTTTCAAACGTTTTGGTAGCCCATGAACCAATTCATATTTAGAAAATCTTTCCAGGTCCTTACGATTACCATGGTCCAAACGTTGATGCTACAAATCAATGTCACTAATTCTGGCAGAGTACACGTTAAATTGCTATCCGTGGCTACAACATAACAGTTGTCAGATGTTCTTTTGCCATGGAGTACATTTTTTCCTCTCTTGTTAACAATAACACATTCATTCAAGGAAAAGTGCACTTCGTGTTGAGAATCACACAATTGATTGATACTCAAAAAATTCGCATTTAGACCACTTACTAGGAAAACATTAGAAAGATTAGACATATCTAGTATGGAGACAGTTCCTTTACCAATAATTTTTTATTTACTGCCATTTCCAAATCTAATGCTACCACCATTGTAGCTCTCGAGTGACATGAAAAGAGATTTATCACTTGTCATATGTCTCGAGCAGCCACTATCTAAATACCACACATGCGAATCTTGAGCACTAAGTGCTGTAAGGACCACATTGCAGCGTAGGTCAGACTTGCATACCTAGATAGATTTAGTCTTAACCTATTGAGGAGAATAGTTCTTATTCCTCCGCAGATTTCTTAAGAGATTTATCGATTTTTTACAGTGTGGTCGAATGTGCCCTTTGATCTCACATAAATAACAAATGGGAATGAATCTGGGCTTAGGCACATTCTTTTTATTCACAATGTTCGCATGCGCAGTGTTTGCATGAATGGGTGTAGTGTAAAGTGGGGCCTCATACAAATACAAAGTTACCTGAGTTCTTGGAAGTAGAAGCTTCATATTTGCAGCCTAGACCTGTTTTAGACAAGTCACTTTTCTGGCTCTTCAGAATTTCATCGAGTGTCATAGAGTCGTTGTTCATGCATTTGATTGTGGATTTGACAGAGTCCAACTCAGTCGGTACCATCTTTAACTTACCATTCAGGTCACCCTTTTCCGCTTTACACGTTTTTAATTCAGTGCTCGAGGTCTCCAATTCTTTTGCAACTTTCTCACTTTGACCAGTCAACCGGTTCATTCTTCTTCCTTGCATCAATTAGATTATCAGACAAAATTGTACGTCGGGATTCTAATTGACTTACCTTCGCACGTGCATCTCCTAGTTCTGAAGTCAGGGATGAATTTTGAGATTCCGTGATTTTTAGCTTGTAAGAGAGATTGTCATTGATGCGAGACAAGTGCATAGAGTCTTTCAGAAGTTTCCTATACATGGCTTCCAAATCTTTTTCATCATCAGAAAACACGTGAAGATTTAAATCCTTATTTGACTTGGAATCCCTATCAGATGAGCCCTGCACAGAAGATGAGCTAGTCCTAGTCATAAAAGCACCAAATTTAGCGGACTTGGATGCGTGAGTAGGAGACTCATCTTCACTATCTTCTTCCTTTAAATCATCATCTCATGAGATGTTCAAAGCCTTTCCCTTGCTTCTTTCTTTCCGATTGGCACACTTGGAGGCAGTGTGGCTAAACCTTGACATTTAAAGCATTGGATGGGCTAAGAGGAAGTCTTAAGAGGGTTTTTCTCAAACTTAGGCACTGTTTTGGGTTTTGTCGAAACGTTATTTTTCTTAAAATTCTTTTTGGAGTTACCCTTTTTATTTTTCAAAAAGCGCTTGGACTTTTTTCACAAATAGGGCTTCAAAACTAGCATCATCCGAATTGCACTCAGATTCATCATCTGAACATTCCTCTGTAGAGTTAGAGGACATGAGGGCAATGGCATGAGGGCAATGCCTTTTGACTTCTTAGTTGAGCAACTGTTAGCTTTAAAGGTTTGCAGATTGCCCACCAATTCCTCAGCCCTAAAGGTATTCAAAGTCGTGTGCTCTTCAACAGCCACAACCTTAGCATGAAACCTCTCGGGTAGAGACCGAAGTATTTTCTTAATGCTCTTATTTTCATCAATCGGCTCACCTAGATTGAAACTCAAATTGAATATTTCACTTAGTTTCGTGTGGATAGTTTCACGTGGAAATCATCAAATGATTTTGTTTCCTTCATACGGAGAGTTTTGAATGCAGTAGTCACATCTTGAATTTTTGTCTACTTGATAGTATCTGTGCCCTCATGCATAGTCTGTAGGATGTCCCAAGCCTCTTTCGTAGAAAAGAAAGTGGAAATTCTGTAAAATTCAGAGGCAGTCACACCATTGTAAATGGCATTGATTGCCTTCTTGTTGTAATTCGCAAGACACTTTTCACCTTGGGTCCAATGTGCCTTAGGTTTGGGAAGGGTTTTCCCATCCGTTACCATAATGGGTCTAGAGTAACCATCTTCAACGCGGCCCCACACACCATCATCAATAAATGATACCACGTGAAGGTTGTGTGTTTAAGCCTTCATATGGGCTAAGGTCCCATATCAGACTCCTTTATAGATTCCATAAAAGCAATTATTCTTACCTTCCAGTAAGCATAATTGCTTCCATTAAGCAATAGGGGCTTGGTGGTTAACGTGCCTTCCTTGTTAAATTCTATTAGGAAAATCTGTTTGACTTACACAATAATTTAGTGCAACCCGCTCTGATATCGCGTGAAGGTTGCGTTTAAGCCTCAATACAGGCCAAGGTCCTAGATCAGATTCCTTTATAGATTCCAATTCCAATTAATCAATCTATATGATTAAACTAAATATAAAAAAAATTACTCAACCACAAAAGAAACAAGAGGCACACGATTTTTACGTGGAAAACCCTACTTAGGAAAAACCATGGCGGGTATTTTCGTCTAGACCAATAGACAACCAATCACTATAATTAAAAAAAGGTTACAATAACACTCACAGAACTTATAACCAGTTGTAACTCAACCTAAGAGCTGCGATAGACTTGTCGACGATTCGCCGCTCACCTTTACCGTGCTTGAGATCACCGCCTTGAATGCCTCTTCAAGGTGCCTGAGAGAACATAATGAATAAACTTTTCTTTAGCGCAACACTCTTGCATAGCAACACTTAATGATCTCTTAGAGGAAATCTTGATTGAATGAATAGGAGAGAGTTTTTGGTTTTAGGGTTACAAGAGTGTCTTTATATAAGGATAAATGGTCGTGCAAGGATTTCTTTTTTCGTGTGGAATAAGAATAGAAATTTGAAAGAAACTTGGAGAGGGGTTACAACTAGAATGGACTGAAATGCAAACCAATTGTTTTTACACCCATTTCATTTTGGCCGAAGGACAAGAACAAAAAAATAACCAATTGTTTTTACCCCTATTTCATTTTGGCCGAAAGACAAGAACAAAAAAATTCAGTGTAGATGAAATGAAATTTACTAATATGTATAACATTTAGGGCATGTTTGTTTACCACTTTTCCGTGGAAAAGTGTGTGGTTTTCCTGTGTTTGGTGTAGAGAAATTCCATGGAAATTTCTTTGAAAAGTGAGGAAATGAATTTCTCATTTGGGGGGGGGGGGGGGGGGGGGGGGGGGGGGATAGGAATTGCTTTTCCTCATAAAACTCATCACAACTATTTAAGATCATTTCCACACTCTTTTCTCTACCCCAACCAAAACCCTGTCGTTCTTCACTCCGTGGAGCAGTTCGATCTTCGTCAACCAAAGAAACCCATCTTCGTCGCCGATCTGCACCAGGTATGCTCCCCCCCTCTCTCCCTGTCTCTCTCTCACCTCCCCCCCCCCCCCAGCCACTTCCCAACCCGCCCAAATCAACCACCCCGCCCAAAAAAAACCAGAATAGGAGAAAGGCAATTAACAGTAGATGATATTCAAGACATCAGAGCCTTTTTTCTGATATTTCCTCTCATAAGTAGTTTTCTTTCCCACCCAGATCAAGCAAAAATAAAATAACATGAAAGTGGAACATGGAACAAAAGAAAATCTACTTCTAACCCTTTGCTTTTCTTTCTTCTATCTTCTTTTTAATTCTTTTTAGTCAACGTGTGAGATGCATTATTGCATTTCTCATCCATTTAACAATGGTAATATCTCATGTCTCGTTTCTGCAATGTTAGTTTGAAGGGCACCATTCTCCATTCTTTCTTCTAATCTACCCTAAGATGAGCACTTCATTTATGGGGCTTCACTAATTTGGAAATGGGTTTTGGAAGAAACAGGGGCGCCTCAGGCATTGCCACCCCATTCAACCCCCCTCCTCTCTAGCACGCCCCAACCTCATTTTCCTTATAAATCATGTAAAAAGAAGCAGCCATATCTAGTGGCTAAAGAATACAAAAGAGGAAACCAGTTAATTTCATGGAATCTATTTGAGGAAGCCTCAATTTATTTGAGGTTTAGTTGTTCGATTTAATTTCAATTATTGATTAGAGATTACTATTGCTACTCATAAAATACTAGGATAGAGGGCTTGTAAAACCAGTTCAAGTTTATTCTCCAAATAACTTTCCTTGAATTAAAATTTTTGCTTGGATGAGTTTTGGAAGATGGGTTTTTGTTTGGTGATGCTTTTACATATGATTAGGTTAGTTTCAATATTTAAAATGTGCTTGCCACAATTTGAATGTCAATGAAGTATGAACTATGTTGCTATATTTTGTATTCATTAGATCTCATGTTCTATATTGATTTGAAACCCTATTTGAGTGAATTAATTTTTTGATGTGTTTTTAATGGGGCTATGTTAATCCTAGTTGCTTCATTTCTCATAGAATTTCTATGTCTTAATATTTGGATGGGTTTTGGCAAATGGATTTTTAGTTTGGTGATCATCATCATTATCATCATGATGATGTTTGCTGGGCATTGTCACAAATTTGGACCAAAATGTCTCATATTAGTAAAATGACTTGTGTTGCTTTATTTTGGAACCATTAGATATGATGTTCTATATTGATTTGGAACCTAATTTGAGTGAATTAATTCTTTTATGGGTTTCAAATGGGATGATGTTAATCTATTATTATGTGTGGATCATGTTGAATCCTTTTTTAATGTTATTCAATGGATGCAACTCTATATCCATTTAACGGATATATTCTACACGTATCGTCCGGCTAATTTGTAGGAATGGGAGATCAAGACTTAAATGATAATTCCGGTGTCTTACCAAAGAATTTGAAATGGACCCCACCCCATGATGAGAAGCTCATCGAAGTCATGGTAGATCAATGCAGGGAGGGTCGTGGTATTAAGGGAGGTTTCACATGCGAAGGATGGAACCTTTTGACACGAAACATGCAATCTGAATTTGGTGAATCATTTACTAAGGATAAGCTTAAGAATAGATTTAAGACTTTGAAGAAAACATATGCAAACATGAAAGCCATGTTGGATCTTAGCGGATTCAGTTGGGATGATACTAGAAAAATGGTCACTGCTGAACCTGAAGTCTGGAAACAATATTTGGCGGTGAGTCATATCCCATAAGTCTAATAAAAGTTTATTTATTAACATAGTGATACATAAACTTATTAAAAATATGAACGATTTATAATTATTTGCAGGCACACCCTAAAGCCATTCAATATAAGGGCAAGAGCTTGCCGGACTGGGCATCCTTGGCCATCATCTTTGGGGATAGTGTGGCGGATGGTAGGGATGGGTTTGCAAGCAATGATCCTGAGCCAATGGAAGCAGAAGCGGATGATGACATAGGGTTGACACAAGCTAATGAAATGGATAATGTATTTGAAAATGGATTAGAAGATAATGACGTATCGGTAGGCAATGCAAGGAAACGACAGTTTAGTTCTATATCGACCTCTCGTCATTCTGCAAAAAATCGTGCCAATACGGGTTAGGTTATAATTGGTGCAGTTAAGACTATTGCAAATGGATTTTCTGAATACGCTAACAAACGTTCTAAAGAACGTCCATTTGTCGATAAGTGCATCAACAAACTAGCTGAGCTTGGACTCCCAAGTGGTTTATACTACAAAGCACTCCGTCTTTTGGAGAACGAAAGAAAGGCCGAATTTTTTGTGGCGTTGCCTCCAATGGATCGTGAAGGTTGGGTGATGGATCAGCTTGGATTTGAGTTTTGAAGGACACTTCTAATGGTTTGAAGATATTTTGGAATTCAGAGTAGTTTGAATTATTTTGACACAAGCTCTAACTGACATAGTTGACATATAGAATTGTCAATAGCTCTAAATTTGAATTGTCAATAGCTTGACTTTTGGAATTGTCAATAGCTCTAATTTTGAATAGTTATAGTTGACATATAGAATTGTCAATAGCTTTACTTTTGGAATTGTCATAGTTGACTTATGGACCTTAAAGAATGTTTTGAAACTTAAATGTAATTGTTGCTATATGAATATGACAATGTTTAATTTTGATATGTCACAGTTGTTTTAATTATTTGGCAATCTTTTTCCATTTGAGATGTCATCGTTGCTTATATTTTCTTCATGAGCATAATTTTACATGTTCTTCACTTAATTATGGTGTTGCAGATCCTTACTTTGTTTCAAAATGGATGAAGATATGGAATTCTTTATTTCTGTGCCCAGTCTATAGCTCTTATTTGCATCCTTGGATACTACTATTCATATGGCTATAGGGATAGGGTCCACGACTCTATCCTCCGTGGTGATTCTTTTGTTAATGAATTACTGATTGGACATGAACGTAGTTGCTTTGATTTGTTACGGGTGAGCAAAGGTTGTTATATAAATCTATCCAATGAGTTAAGAGAAAGAGGTTTACTAGCACACTCACGAAATGTTACGGTGGAGGAACAAGTTGCGAAATTTTTGTTCACCATAGCTCATAATGAGCGCAATCGAGTGATGCATAATAGATTCCAACACTCCACTGAGACTATTAGCAGGTACTTCAACAGAGTTTTGAGTGCAATTTTGCACCTTTCTCCTCATTATATTAAGCCCGCAGGAAGTGACACTCCACTGGAAATTGCTATGAATCCTACATTCTACCCTTACTTGAAGGTAAACTTTACTATAATTTTGTATAACTTTGTTCATTAAACTTTGTTAGAGATGTTATAATAAATTTAATATAACTTGTTTACCATTAGGATTGTATCGGAGCAATGGACGACACACATATACCGGCATGGGTTCGTTTAGAAGACCAAGTGTGTTACCGAAACAGGAAGGGGTTCCTATCACAAAACGTTATGGCTGTTGTCTCCTTTGACATGAAATTTCAATATGTATTCGCTGGCTGGGAAGGCTCGGCTTCTGACTCAAAAGTTCTGCAAGATGTGTTGTCAAGACCATATAATAGGCTTCAAGTTCCAATGGGTAAATATGAAACCTTAAAAATGTTATATTGAATTAATATTTTCAATTTTCCATTTAAATTTGAAAAAATATTTTTTCTAGGCAAATACTACTTGGTGGATGGGGGTTATGAGAACACCCGTGGATTTGTTGCACCCTACCAGGGCATTCGCTATCATCTGAAAGAGTGGTCAACGACACAAGCCCCACAACCACGCCATGAACTTTTCAATCTACGACATTCGAAAGCACGCAATGTAGTGGAGCGCACTTTTGCCGTATTGAAGCAACGCTTTCCAATCTTAAATAGGAATTGCTTTTCCTCATAAAACTCATCACAACTATTTAAGATCATTTCCACACTCTTTTCTCTACCCCAACCAAAACCCTGTCGTTCTTCACTCCGTGGAGCAGTTCGATCTTCGTCAACCAAAGAAACCCATCTTCGTCGCCGATCTGCACCAGGTATGCTCCCCCCCTCTCTCCCTGTCTCTCTCTCCCCTCCCCCCCCCCCCCCCCCCAGCCACTTCCCAACCCGCCCAAATCAACCACCCCGCCCAAAAAAAACCAGAATAGGAGAAAGGCAATTAACAGTAGATGATATTCAAGACATCAGAGCCTTTTTTCTGATATTTCCTCTCATAAGTAGTTTTCTTTCCCACCCAGATCAAGCAAAAATAAAATAACATGAAAGTGGAACATGGAACAAAAGAAAATCTACTTCTAACCCTTTGCTTTTTCTTTCTTCTATCTTCTTTTTAATTCTTTTTAGTCAACGTGTGAGATGCATTATTGCATTTCTCATCCATTTAACAATGGTAATATCTCATGTCTCGTTTCTGCAATGTTAGTTTGAAGGGCACCATTCTCCATTCTTTCTTCTAATCTACCCTAAGATGAGCACTTCATTTATGGGGCTTCACTAATTTGGAAATGGGTTTTGGAAGAAACAGGGGCGCCTCAGGCATTGCCACCCCATTCAACCCCCCTCCTCTCTAGCACGCCCCAACCTCATTTTCCTTATAAATCATGTAAAAAGAAGCAGCCATATCTAGTGGCTAAAGAATACAAAAGAGGAAACCAGTTAATTTCATGGAATCTATTTGAGGAAGCCTCAATTTATTTGAGGTTTAGTTGTTCGATTTAATTTCAATTATTGATTAGAGATTACTATTGCTACTCATAAAATACTAGGATAGAGGGCTTGTAAAACCAGTTCAAGTTTATTCTCCAAATAACTTTCCTTGAATTAAAATTTTTGCTTGGATGAGTTTTGGAAGATGGGTTTTTGTTTGGTGATGCTTTTACATATGATTAGGTTAGTTTCAATATTTAAAATGTGCTTGCCACAATTTGAATGTCAATGAAGTATGAACTATGTTGCTATATTTTGTATTCATTAGATCTCATGTTCTATATTGATTTGAAACCCTATTTGAGTGAATTAATTTTTTGATGTGTTTTTAATGGGGCTATGTTAATCCTAGTTGCTTCATTTCTCATAGAATTTCTATGTCTTAATATTTGGATGGGTTTTGGCAAATGGATTTTTAGTTTGGTGATCATCATCATTATCATCATGATGATGTTTGCTGGGCATTGTCACAAATTTGGACCAAAATGTCTCATATTAGTAAAATGACTTGTGTTGCTTTATTTTGGAACCATTAGATATGATGTTCTATATTGATTTGGAACCTAATTTGAGTGAATTAATTCTTTTATGGGTTTCAAATGGGATGATGTTAATCTATTATTATGTGTGGATCATGTTGAATCCTTTTTTAATGTTATTCAATGGATGCAACTCTATATCCATTT
Organism: Litsea cubeba; assembly: GCA_012931725.1. Classification (NCBI taxonomy): domain Eukaryota; kingdom Viridiplantae; phylum Streptophyta; class Magnoliopsida; order Laurales; family Lauraceae; genus Litsea; species Litsea cubeba. The sequence goes on from CM022949.1 coordinate 56,462,682, forward strand.
AACGGATATATTCTACACGTATCGTCCGGCTAATTTGTAGGAATGGGAGATCAAGACTTAAATGATAATTCCGGTGTCTTACCAAAGAATTTGAAATGGACCCCACCCCATGATGAGAAGCTCATCGAAGTCATGGTAGATCAATGCAGGGAGGGTCGTGGTATTAAGGGAGGTTTCACATGCGAAGGATGGAACCTTTTGACACGAAACATGCAATCTGAATTTGGTGAATCATTTACTAAGGATAAGCTTAAGAATAGATTTAAGACTTTGAAGAAAACATATGCAAACATGAAAGCCATGTTGGATCTTAGCGGATTCAGTTGGGATGATACTAGAAAAATGGTCACTGCTGAACCTGAAGTCTGGAAACAATATTTGGCGGTGAGTCATATCCCATAAGTCTAATAAAAGTTTATTTATTAACATAGTGATACATAAACTTATTAAAAATATGAACGATTTATAATTATTTGCAGGCACACCCTAAAGCCATTCAATATAAGGGCAAGAGCTTGCCGGACTGGGCATCCTTGGCCATCATCTTTGGGGATAGTGTGGCGGATGGTAGGGATGGGTTTGCAAGCAATGATCCTGAGCCAATGGAAGCATAAGCGGATGATGACATAGGGTTGACACAAGCTAATGAAATGGATAATGTATTTGAAAATGGATTAGAAGATAATGACGTATCGGTAGGCAATGCAAGGAAACGACAGTTTAGTTCTATATCGACCTCTCGTCATTCTGCAAAAAATCGTGCCAATACGGGTTAGGTTATAATTGGTGCAGTTAAGACTATTGCAAATGGATTTTCTGAATACGCTAACAAACGTTCTAAAGAACGTCCATTTGTCGATAAGTGCATCAACAAACTAGCTGAGCTTGGACTCCCAAGTGGTTTATACTACAAAGCACTCCGTCTTTTGGAGAACGAAAGAAAGGCCGAATTTTTTGTGGCGTTGCCTCCAATGGATCGTGAAGGTTGGGTGATGGATCAGCTTGGATTTGAGTTTTGAAGGACACTTCTAATGGTTTGAAGATATTTTGGAATTCAGAGTAGTTTGAATTATTTTGACACAAGCTCTAACTGACATAGTTGACATATAGAATTGTCAATAGCTCTAAATTTGAATTGTCAATAGCTTGACTTTTGGAATTGTCAATAGCTCTAATTTTGAATAGTTATAGTTGACATATAGAATTGTCAATAGCTTTACTTTTGGAATTGTCATAGTTGACTTATGGACCTTAAAGAATGTTTTGAAACTTAAATGTAATTGTTGCTATATGAATATGACAATGTTTAATTTTGATATGTCACAGTTGTTTTAATTATTTGGCAATCTTTTTCCATTTGAGATGTCATCGTTGCTTATATTTTCTTCATGAGCATAATTTTACATGTTCTTCACTTAATTATGGTGTTGCAGATCCTTACTTTGTTTCAAAATGGATGAAGATATGGAATTCTTTTATTTCTGTGCCCAGTCTATAGCTCTTATTTGCATCCTTGGATACTACTATTCATATGGCTATAGGGATAGGGTCCACGACTCTATCCTCCGTGGTGATTCTTTTGTTAATGAATTACTGATTGGACATGAACGTAGTTGCTTTGATTTGTTACGGGTGAGCAAAGGTTGTTATATAAATCTATCCAATGAGTTAAGAGAAAGAGGTTTACTAGCACACTCACGAAATGTTACGGTGGAGGAACAAGTTGCGAAATTTTTGTTCACCATAGCTCATAATGAGCGCAATCGAGTGATGCATAATAGATTCCAACACTCCACTGAGACTATTAGCAGGTACTTCAACAGGGTTTTGAGTGCAATTTTGCACCTTTCTCCTCATTATATTAAGCCCGCAGGAAGTGACACTCCACTGGAAATTGCTATGAATCCTACATTCTACCCTTACTTGAAGGTAAACTTTACTATAATTTTGTATAACTTTGTTCATTAAACTTTGTTAGAGATGTTATAATAAATTTAATATAACTTGTTTACCATTAGGATTGTATCGGAGCAATGGACGACACACATATACCGGCATGGGTTCGTTTAGAAGACCAAGTGTGTTACCGAAACAGGAAGGGGTTCCTATCACAAAACGTTATGGCTGTTGTCTCCTTTGACATGAAATTTCAATATGTATTCGCTGGCTGGGAAGGCTCGGCTTCTGACTCAAAAGTTCTGCAAGATGTGTTGTCAAGACCATATAATAGGCTTCAAGTTCCAATGGGTAAATATGAAACCTTAAAAATGTTATATTGAATTAATATTTTCAATTTTCCATTTAAATTTGAAAAAATATTTTTTCTAGGCAAATACTACTTGGTGGATGGGGGTTATGAGAACACCCGTGGATTTGTTGCACCCTACCAGGGCATTCGCTATCATCTGAAAGAGTGGTCAACGACACAAGCCCCACAACCACGCCATGAACTTTTCAATCTACGACATTCGAAAGCACGCAATGTAGTGGAGCGCACTTTTGCCGTATTGAAGCAACGCTTTCCAATCTTAAATAGGAATTGCTTTTCCTCATAAAACTCATCACAACTATTTAAGATCATTTCCACACTCTTTTCTCTACCCCAACCAAAACCCTGTCGTTCTTCACTCCGTGGAGCAGTTCGATCTTCGTCAACCAAAGAAACCCATCTTCGTCGCCGATCTGCACCAGGTATGCTCCCCCCCTCTCTCCCTGTCTCTCTCTCACCTCCCCCCCCCCCCCAGCCACTTCCCAACCCGCCCAAATCAACCACCCCGCCCAAAAAAAACCAGAATAGGAGAAAGGCAATTAACAGTAGATGATATTCAAGACATCAGAGCCTTTTTTCTGATATTTCCTCTCATAAGTAGTTTTCTTTCCCACCCAGATCAAGCAAAAATAAAATAACATGAAAGTGGAACATGGAACAAAAGAAAATCTACTTCTAACCCTTTGCTTTTTCTTTCTTCTATCTTCTTTTTAATTCTTTTTAGTCAACGTGTGAGATGCATTATTGCATTTCTCATCCATTTAACAATGGTAATATCTCATGTCTCGTTTCTGCAATGTTAGTTTGAAGGGCACCATTCTCCATTCTTTCTTCTAATCTACCCTAAGATGAGCACTTCATTTATGGGGCTTCACTAATTTGGAAATGGGTTTTGGAAGAAACAGGGGCGCCTCAGGCATTGCCACCCCATTCAACCCCCCTCCTCTCTAGCACGCCCCAACCTCATTTTCCTTATAAATCATGTAAAAAGAAGCAGCCATATCTAGTGGCTAAAGAATACAAAAGAGGAAACCAGTTAATTTCATGGAATCTATTTGAGGAAGCCTCAATTTATTTGAGGTTTAGTTGTTCGATTTAATTTCAATTATTGATTAGAGATTACTATTGCTACTCATAAAATACTAGGATAGAGGGCTTGTAAAACCAGTTCAAGTTTATTCTCCAAATAACTTTCCTTGAATTAAAATTTTTGCTTGGATGAGTTTTGGAAGATGGGTTTTTGTTTGGTGATGCTTTTACATATGATTAGGTTAGTTTCAATATTTAAAATGTGCTTGCCACAATTTGAATGTCAATGAAGTATGAACTATGTTGCTATATTTTGTATTCATTAGATCTCATGTTCTATATTGATTTGAAACCCTATTTGAGTGAATTAATTTTTTGATGTGTTTTTAATGGGGCTATGTTAATCCTAGTTGCTTCATTTCTCATAGAATTTCTATGTCTTAATATTTGGATGGGTTTTGGCAAATGGATTTTTAGTTTGGTGATCATCATCATTATCATCATGATGATGTTTGCTGGGCATTGTCACAAATTTGGACCAAAATGTCTCATATTAGTAAAATGACTTGTGTTGCTTTATTTTGGAACCATTAGATATGATGTTCTATATTGATTTGGAACCTAATTTGAGTGAATTAATTCTTTTATGGGTTTCAAATGGGATGATGTTAATCTATTATTATGTGTGGATCATGTTGAATCCTTTTTTAATGTTATTCAATGGATGCAACTCTATATCCATTTAACGGATATATTCTACACGTATCGTCCGGCTAATTTGTAGGAATGGGAGATCAAGACTTAAATGATAATTCCGGTGTCTTACCAAAGAATTTGAAATGGACCCCACCCCATGATGAGAAGCTCATCGAAGTCATGGTAGATCAATGCAGGGAGGGTCGTGGTATTAAGGGAGGTTTCACATGCGAAGGATGGAACCTTTTGACACGAAACATGCAATCTGAATTTGGTGAATCATTTACTAAGGATAAGCTTAAGAATAGATTTAAGACTTTGAAGAAAACATATGCAAACATGAAAGCCATGTTGGATCTTAGCGGATTCAGTTGGGATGATACTAGAAAAATGGTCACTGCTGAACCTGAAGTCTGGAAACAATATTTGGCGGTGAGTCATATCCCATAAGTCTAATAAAAGTTTATTTATTAACATAGTGATACATAAACTTATTAAAAATATGAACGATTTATAATTATTTGCAGGCACACCCTAAAGCCATTCAATATAAGGGCAAGAGCTTGCCGGACTGGGCATCCTTGGCCATCATCTTTGGGGATAGTGTGGCGGATGGTAGGGATGGGTTTGCAAGCAATGATCCTGAGCCAATGGAAGCAGAAGCGGATGATGACATAGGGTTGACACAAGCTAATGAAATGGATAATGTATTTGAAAATGGATTAGAAGATAATGACGTATCGGTAGGCAATGCAAGGAAACGACAGTTTAGTTCTATATCGACCTCTCGTCATTCTGCAAAAAATCGTGCCAATACGGGTTAGGTTATAATTGGTGCAGTTAAGACTATTGCAAATGGATTTTCTGAATACGCTAACAAACGTTCTAAAGAACGTCCATTTGTCGATAAGTGCATCAACAAACTAGCTGAGCTTGGACTCCCAAGTGGTTTATACTACAAAGCACTCCGTCTTTTGGAGAACGAAAGAAAGGCCGAATTTTTTGTGGCGTTGCCTCCAATGGATCGTGAAGGTTGGGTGATGGATCAGCTTGGATTTGAGTTTTGAAGGACACTTCTAATGGTTTGAAGATATTTTGGAATTCAGAGTAGTTTGAATTATTTTGACACAAGCTCTAACTGACATAGTTGACATATAGAATTGTCAATAGCTCTAAATTTGAATTGTCAATAGCTTGACTTTTGGAATTGTCAATAGCTCTAATTTTGAATAGTTATAGTTGACATATAGAATTGTCAATAGCTTTACTTTTGGAATTGTCATAGTTGACTTATGGACCTTAAAGAATGTTTTGAAACTTAAATGTAATTGTTGCTATATGAATATGACAATGTTTAATTTTGATATGTCACAGTTGTTTTAATTATTTGGCAATCTTTTTCCATTTGAGATGTCATCGTTGCTTATATTTTCTTCATGAGCATAATTTTACATGTTCTTCACTTAATTATGGTGTTGCAGATCCTTACTTTGTTTCAAAATGGATGAAGATATGGAATTCTTTTATTTCTGTGCCCAGTCTATAGCTCTTATTTGCATCCTTGGATACTACTATTCATATGGCTATAGGGATAGGGTCCACGACTCTATCCTCCGTGGTGATTCTTTTGTTAATGAATTACTGATTGGACATGAACGTAGTTGCTTTGATTTGTTACGGGTGAGCAAAGGTTGTTATATAAATCTATCCAATGAGTTAAGAGAAAGAGGTTTACTAGCACACTCACGAAATGTTACGGTGGAGGAACAAGTTGCGAAATTTTTGTTCACCATAGCTCATAATGAGCGCAATCGAGTGATGCATAATAGATTCCAACACTCCACTGAGACTATTAGCAGGTACTTCAACAGAGTTTTGAGTGCAATTTTGCACCTTTCTCCTCATTATATTAAGCCCGCAGGAAGTGACACTCCACTGGAAATTGCTATGAATCCTACATTCTACCCTTACTTGAAGGTAAACTTTACTATAATTTTGTATAACTTTGTTCATTAAACTTTGTTAGAGATGTTATAATAAATTTAATATAACTTGTTTACCATTAGGATTGTATCGGAGCAATGGACGACACACATATACCGGCATGGGTTCGTTTAGAAGACCAAGTGTGTTACCGAAACAGGAAGGGGTTCCTATCACAAAACGTTATGGCTGTTGTCTCCTTTGACATGAAATTTCAATATGTATTCGCTGGCTGGGAAGGCTCGGCTTCTGACTCAAAAGTTCTGCAAGATGTGTTGTCAAGACCATATAATAGGCTTCAAGTTCCAATGGGTAAATATGAAACCTTAAAAATGTTATATTGAATTAATATTTTCAATTTTCCATTTAAATTTGAAAAAATATTTTTTCTAGGCAAATACTACTTGGTGGATGGGGGTTATGAGAACACCCGTGGATTTGTTGCACCCTACCAGGGCATTCGCTATCATCTGAAAGAGTGGTCAACGACACAAGCCCCACAACCACGCCATGAACTTTTCAATCTACGACATTCGAAAGCACGCAATGTAGTGGAGCGCACTTTTGCCGTATTGAAGCAACGCTTTCCAATCTTAAATACAGCACCACGATATCCTCTTAACACACAAGCAAAAATCGTAGTCGCTTGTTGTGTCGTGCACAACTATATCAAACAGTGGAATTATAATGATGAGTTGGAAGAAGGTTCGGTGCTAGAGATGGACGTTGATGAAAACATAAATGTCGAGGAAGATATGCAAGTTGGATCAGTGCCGAGTGATGCGAACACCCGATTTGCATGTGCACTTCGAGATGCAATTGCTCAACAAATGTGGGATGATTATTGATCTTTAATCAGTTCTCTTTTTTTTCATGAAGTTTATGCACTTTTTCTGGTTTAATAGCTAAGTTTGTGAGCATGGAACAATATATGTATTTGCCAATGGTTATATGTTAGATGTGTTTTCATGGACTGTAGAATGATAGGATGTTAAGACATACTGTCTTGAAAATGACATACTTTTTTTGTGGTATTGTGAGATTTTACACACGTGGATGTTGGATTATATACAGGTATTGGTGAGCTTTACACATGGATTGTAATATTCTGTTGTGGGCATGATGACACTTGCCATGTTGAAAGCCATGCTAGTGTGTGGAATAAGTTTCTGTTTCAATCAGGAAATACTCTCTTCCTCTATGATATTGGATTCAATGGTAATTGTTCAATGTGATTTCTTCAAGTATCCATGCAATGCATTTTGGTTTATTGTGGATCTTACGAATGTCTGAAATTTTGAGGTGATTCTGTAGCTTGTTTATTTGCATTCTATGTCGTTTATTTGTCTTGCAATTAGGCCTTGGTTTAGAGTGATGATGTTTTTCTCTTTGGTTTATTTGAGGTGATTCTGTAGTATTCGGGCTAGATAGATGTCCATGGAACTTTCAAGCTATAGCTACTTTCATGGTCTTAGTGAATCTCTTTGGCCATATGCTGGTAAGTCAGCCTTCTCCAATCTGACGAAGCATGCTTAGAGCAAGGAGAACTTGTATTGATCTTGGCTGAATGTTTCTCACTACAAAATTTGTCAGAATTACCCTTATACATAAACATATTCTATATGACCAATGGCGGAGATCAACCCTGCCATTAGCCCATCATGTGTTTTAATTGCCTCGCATATGAGCTGTGAGCATGGCACGTCATTCTCCACCTACTGCCGTTTCACTCGGTAGATGAGAGCTTTATTTTTCAATTTGAGTTGCAACTTTTGATGATTTCAGTAGCCATCTTCGGTATATGGCTACTTTGCTTTTACTTTGGGCACAATAGCTTGTCTACGTTCTCTCCTGAACCTTTCATACTAGGAAAAGGTGTTCCAAATGCTCTAATATCCACACTAGATATGGACTTTACAAGGGTTTGAACCCATGTCATGTTGAATCCCACTTCAATGAATGTACAGTCCAAATGGCTAATCAAGGGTGTCCATTGGAATGGAAAATTTAATTATAAACTGCTTATGTTATTTTTCCGTAGAAAACAGTTGCACCAAACAAGGAAATTTGATTTTCAGCAAGGAATCTATACCCGCACCAAACATCATTAGCACCAATTCAGCGAGGAAAAAAAAATCGCACCAAACATGAATTTTTAAATTCTATGAAAATTTTTTTCTGAGGATTCCATTTCTATGGATTTTGCTGACGTGACAATTTTCCCTTTCCGCAGAAAGGGTGTGTACACAAATATATCCTTAAAATTCTCCAAGTGCTCCGGAAAAAAAAAAAATGCTTGAAAATAAAGAGGCCTTATTTTTGGTCCCCAAGTTCTAACCATCCATTCCCAGGGTTCAACCATTAAGACAAGTCTTCACAAAAAAAGGAACAAAAAACCCCATCAACACGAAGGACAGAGTGATCGATAAGCAGGAGCGTCAATCCCCATCTTGCTGAAGTTCCAGACAAAACTGGGAGCCTCTGGTGAAAGACAATAACCCGTCCTCCCTCGCCAATGGATCCGATCCTCTCTCTTTCCCGTCCTCATTCCAAGGGCGGGTTTTCCAACGGACTCCTCCTCCCCTCCTGCTCGTTATATCTTCCGCACCGGCTCTTCTTCCCACAAACCATCAAGAGAACGAGAAACTTCCGTCTCAAACGTTCGGTTCCCAGGGCTGCATCTGCTTCTCCTGGTCTCGACGGAAGCTCGAGACGGGTGCGTCAGGGTCAGAGAGCGTATCAACAGTCGCAGGGCGTAGGCTCGTCTTTTCGCCTCCCCGTAAATGAGGTCATTTCAGTTGTCGCCCCGGCCGGTGTCTTTCTCGCTGTTACATTCGGTGCGGCTGCTTTTAACTTTATGACTGCATGTGTTTGTTGTATGTTCTGGTTATTGGTTGTTGGATTTTTGGACACTTTTATGCTTTCAAATTGCATACTCGCTGTGTTTTTGTTTGGTTAGTAGTTTATCCGTTTGGGGTTCTTGGATGTCTGGTGTTTTTATGCATGTTGCATTTATTATCAAATTTGATGAAGTCTACAGTTGAGTATGACTAGCTATTTTGTTTTGAGACTTTTATTTTTATTTTTTATCCGGTGCCGCCGCCCCTGCTGTGAGTGGGTCATGGCAGGAGATCACCATGTATCCTGTTTGAGGAATTTTCTTCCTCCTGCTTGCGGACCACTGTTAACCATCCGTTTGGAGGCCTACGATGATGGAAAAATAATTGTGGAAATTGCTGACAAATTGTATAACTAAATAAATAGGTAGAGAAGGGAAAGAAAGAACCTGAATGATTGGCAACCAAAGCACGTCAAAGAGGACACTTTCTTTAGATAGATTTTTCCCCACAATTGTGCAGTGGACTTGTGGACGTCTATCTTAGGATATAACTGCTTCTTGATCGGATATCTCCACCACTCGTGCACTCAAATGGATGAAGAACTCGAACCCTACATACCACTATTTTAACTTGCTTGCAGCAATAGCGACAATCAGAGAGCATAATGGGGAAATATTTTGTTGTGATAGTGGTGTTTTGTGTGTTCTATCTGAGCCATTCCACATAACCTCTATATAATAAGGAGCCCAAACGAAAACAAAAATATGTCATTGCCACCTGGCAGTAACGTACATGCTTCCGTGGAGGTAATGTATCCTATAAGCCCATGATGGTGGTGTACCATTACTACTTCCGTGGAAGTAGCTCCCCAATGGTAATAATGCATAAATACATTATTGCGCATGACAATAACGTGTCATAAAAAGAGGAGACGCGTTGTGAGCACTTTACATGATCGCTAATGGGCCGGGCCAGACAAGGGTAATGGGCCAGGACCTGAATTATCCAAGTTAAAAAATAAATACACACAAAAGAGAGAACTTTCCTATGCTTTAAAGCATGAAGCCACCAACAATCTCCCACACTTTAGAGTATAGGACTGCAAGGTAGTCTGATGAGGTTGTGCATAGATAGAGGTGAACTGACATTCACTTGGTGTAATAAGTTTGAAAATACCATACCTCTATAGTGATCTAGGATTTTGAACCAAGAGTTCATCTGGTAAATCGCACTTATTACATGCACAACCTTAGGGTCACTTTGGTTCCCAAATAATCGTGCACAGTAACGGCTTTGTGCTATCCCAATTTTCATGAGTGCTCTAGAGAGTAGCCTAATTTCTCATGGGAAGCAGCTTGACTTCCACACTCACATAAGTCTGCTCTTTGAATGATCTTCCTATATAATACCCCGCTTATATATTCTTCATAGAGTTTATATCAACTATTATACATGAAATGAACACTTCACATCATAGGAGTGGGTTTTACACATATTGGGGTTTGAATTGTTCTCACAGTGTCACCGAAAGATAACTTCATTATTCCCGTTGAACCCGTCCCATGGGATCTCCAATCAAACGGGTTGGGTATCCGATATTTGTATTTGTCCTTTTTAGGCTTAAGTCTCATTTCCCTTGATGTGAAGGAAACTCGCTCTCTAGCAAGTCCTTTGGTTAATGGATTGGCTTGAGTAACTGTCTCAATGGATTATGCCTCAGACAAATATTTCTTGATTTATCATTCTAAGTTCTGTTATATACCTTATCAATTGCAGACTTAGAATCACTGTGGAGAGGGATGACTAGAATTGGTTTACCCCACATGGGTATAACCGGCAACAAGTTGTTCGGCCATTCTGCTTCCTTGCCAGCTAATGCCATGGCAATAATAGCCGAATCCATTGTAGGTCGGGATTACACGATTGTTTCATTGATTTCCATGAGGTGGCTGCATTACCACATTTAAATACATAGCCTGTTCATGGACTTAGATTTCTCAGAATCCGATATCCAGTTAGCATCGCAGTGTCTTTTAGTACCACGAGATTCATAGTGCAGGCCATAATCAATTGTCCTTGTCAGATATTTGAATACCCTGATCACAACCGTCCAATGCTCATTACTGGGATAAATCCTTTACCTGCCTAATTTACTTACTGCATATGCAATGTCAGGTCTAGTGCAGTTTATGATATACATTAAACATCCAATAGCTTTAGAGTAGTCTAATTGAGATGCACTTACTCTTTTACTTTTACACAATTTGACACTAGGATCAAAGGGTTGGATACACCATTGCCTTCGAGCATATTAAACCTCAAAAGCACTATATCAATAGAGTGTGATTGTAATAAGACTATCCCTTCTTAAGTATCTCTGGATTTTGATTCCAAGAATCACAGCTGCCTTACCCATGTCCTTCATGTCAAACTTTGAACAAAAGAACCTCTTTGTGTCATGGTTTTAAGTTCCGGTGCTAGTTGCCGTGTCGGCTAGGACCGGGATGAGTCCATACCACCTGTGCTGGTGTGTGCCATCTGTGCAAGACCCGTACGGTTGTGCCAGTCCTACAAGTATTAAAAAATTCTAAAAAAATTCAGAAAAATAGAATATAATAGAAAACTAGTAAAAATGTGAAAACTGGGCTATTAAATAGTACCCAGCTCATATATAGTGATTTTTAGTATTGTCGAACGTTGAGTTGCTGGTGGTGTAACATATGACTGCAAGCTTTTTATTGACAAATGATAAAATACCCATTATTGAAGCTTAACAAATTTCACTAATGACTTTATTGAAGCTTAACAAATTTCACTAACTCAAGTTACTTTTATTGCTTTCACCAAGATGCATGAAGACTAAGGGAGCATTGCTAATTCGCTATTGAAAGGCTTGAATATGGATTAGAAAATATGTAATTACAAGCCAATTCAAATGATTCTAACATTTGGTTTTCGATTCTCATAATATCAAACCATTCCAATAATCCTAACCTTTGGTTTTTGGTCCTCATATAATATCAAGCCATTTCTATAGTCTTAGCGTTTGGTTTTTGGTCAAATTTTTAGGGACAAAATTGCCCTTTTATCATTTTAACTCACAAAATAGGTAAATTGAGTTTTTCTTAATGGTAAATTGGTACTAGAAAAAATAGAGGGTTTTAGTTACCTTATTTTTAGTTTAATAGTTAGTCAAGAGGGGCTTTACTTAAAGAAAAAAGAAAAAAATAAAATATAGGCATCTTTTTCAATTGTGTGAAAATATTGGGGGTTATTCATAAAATTTACTTTAAAGAAGAAAAAGTTTTGTATTGACTGGGACAAGATTCAAACTCTAGTGTCAAACTCAAGCAGTCATGTACCGACAAAGTGAAACGATGCCTTGTATGAGTGAAACCATGCGCTAAATAAGATAAAATCTTTCGAAACTGAACGATTATCACGCCGTGCCCCAACGCGTCTCGGACCTGATCGGCACCGAGTTGACTTGGACAAGTTGATCCGGTGCCGACCGGGATTTTAAACCATGTTTGTGTTCTCAACTGATTTTAAATCAGTTTAAAAAATAACCATATGACATACAAGCAAATTATAATGCAAGAATTTTTAACGCATTTGAAATAAATACATTTATTTGATTCATTTATTCTAAAACCATCGGATATCAACACCCAATCAAATTTCTCATGCCACTGCTTAGGAGCTTGTTTTCAGCCATAGAGAGATTTAACAAGTCTACAAACTTTTATGTTCTTGCCCTGATGCAATAAATCCCTCGGGTTGTTCCAGATAGATCTTTTCATCTAAATCTCCAGATAAAAATGCGGTTTTCACATGCATATGATGGATAACCATGTTAAGTATAGAAGCTATGGCTATTAACACTCTAATGGTAGTAATCCCGGTTACCGGGGCATAGGTTTCAAAGAAGCCAACTCCTTCCTTTTGTTTGAACCCTTTTGCAATCAGTCTAGCCTTTAACTTCTCAATGGACCCATCATTCCTTAGCTTATTTTTGAATATCCATTTACAACCCATTGGTTTAGTTCCTAGAGGAAGATCAACAAGTTCCAAAGTATGATTTGCAAGTATAGATTCTATCTCACTATTAAGGGCTTCTCTCCAAAAGGCAACATCTGGAGATTGCATGGCCTCACTATAAGTAGTAGGGCCATTCTCCAAAATATAGGTATAAAAGTCAAGACCAAAGGAAGACTCTTTCCTGGATCTTTACTTCTATGGGGTTCAAAAATCTTAGGTTTGGGCTATGAGTATTATTTAAGAAGAAACAAATACAGCAATTGGGAATTTTTTAGAGTATCGATGAGAGGGCTCACGATCTCTTTATGCCTAAAGAAGTATGTTACAATCGTTACAACAATTCCCTATGGTATAAGTCCTACATATGACCCGGTTTGGGTAGTTTTACATGGATTTCACACCCCCCTTCAAGCTCATGATGGGAACATCGAGACATTGGATAAAAGAATCTTGAATCGAGGAGACCTATGTGATTTTGTGAAGAAATCTGCTAGCTGCTTTGTGGATGAGATAAGATTTTAGGTTAATTGTTCGAGATTTGACGTGCTGACAAACAAAATATTAGTTGATTTTGATATGTTTGGTGCGTTCATGAATGACATCATTATGGGTAATATAGATTGCACTCTTGTTATCGCAATAGAGAGGGGTGGGATGTTTGATATAGATGCACATATCACGTATGAGATGTCAAAGCCATACTAGTTCAGATGTGGTGTGAGCAAGGGCCCGGTATTCAGCTTCGGCGGAGGAGCAAGACCATAGACTGTTTCTTGCTTTTCCATGAGATGAGAGAGTGGCAATGAACACATAGTAACCAGTGGTGGATTGGCGATCGTGGATGTTGCCGGCCCAATCAGAATTTGAGTAGGCAATGAGTGTGAGATCACTTGATGATGATAGGATTACTCCCTGAGTGGTAGTGTGTTGAAGATAGCAGAGTAGCCTACACACAATGGCCTAATGAAGCATGGTTGGGGCTGCGACAAAATGATTGATAGCATGAACTGTAAATGAAATTTCCGGACGAGTAATGGTGTAGGAGACGAGACTGTTAACAACCTAGAGATAGTGAGTAGGGTCTGGCAGGGGGCTGCCATCCGTAAGTCCCATCTTAGCATTCACTTCTATTGGTGTGTCGACCGATTTAGTGTTAGTGAGAGCATCCCTTGAAAGGATGTCACGAATATATTTCTGTTGAGTAAGTAGCAACCCCTTTGGAGAAAAGACGACTTCAGTGCTTAAGAAATAGTGGAGAATGCCCATATCCTTCATCTCAAACTGGGTATGATGAAATTCCTTTGACCTCTAAATGCCAACTTGATCGTTGCCAGTAATGATCACATCGTCAACATATAAGAGCAGAAGAATACATCCAAAAGAGGTAATACGGTAAAAAAGGGTAGAATCAAAAGCATTTTGGATATACTCAATGCTGTAGATAGCATCATTAAATCTGGTGAACCAAGCCCGGGGGGGCCTATTTTAAGCCATAAAGGGCTCGACAAAGACGATAGACATATCCAGATGGATGACGTAAAGTGGGAGGATGCTTCATAGAAATTTCCTCCGAGATCAACCCATTGGGGAAGGCATTTTTGGCATTTATTTGAAAAGGATGCCACTGCATAACAGTTGAAACAACAAGGAGAGTATGGACAGTGGTCATTATGGTAGCCGGAGCAAAAGTCTCTTCATAATCAAATTGTAACCTTTCACAACCAACCGGGCTTTATATCTTTCGATAGTGCCATCAGCCTTAGTTTTAATTTTAAAAACCCACTTGCAACTAATGGTGGACTTTCCTGGAGGGAGACAAAAGATCCCAAGTATGAGTTTTGTTAAGCGCTGCTAAATCCTCAGCCATTGTCTGCTGCCATTGGGGGTCAGAGGAAGCTACGTTGTAGGTTTTAAGTTGTGTGTGAGAGTGAATTGAAGCCAAAAAGGTCAAATTTGCTGAGGAAAACTGGTTAGATGCAAACCCATATTTTTCCACAGGTTTTCGGGTATGTACTGGATACGTACGAGAGGGTTAAGGCTTAGAAGCAGGGGGCTGAGGTGCATCATCAGGCAGCTGTATTGTAGGAACCTGAGTTTGTGATCGTCCACTGTAGACCACTAAAGGAGTGCCAAGAGTGGTAGGAGTAGGAAAAAGATCAGGAAATGGGTCGATTGGAACCAGAGAAGGTTGATTAGGGAAACGAGACTAATCAGGAAAAAGAGTAAAATGGAATGCGTTCCAAGAAGGTAACATGGTGCAAAATATGGAGGCGATTCGCTTTGGGGTCATAGCACGAAACCCTTTCTGTTCAATGCTATGGCCAAGAAAGATACAGATGGCAGATCTGGGTGACATCTTTGTCCGTTCATGGACTGGAAGTTGAACCAAACATGTGGAACCACAGACATGAAGTTCATCATAATTTGGTGTGATATGAAACAGTTTTTCAAATGGGGTAATGTCGGAGAGAACTGAAGAAGGCATCTGATTGATGAGATAGAAGCAGTGAGGATAGACTCACCCCAAAAGCAAATAGTTACAGAGGAGGAATGTAGTAAGGCCCGAGCAGTATCTAATAGATGTCGGTGCTTGCGTTCAACAACCCCATTTTGTTGGGGAGTGTAAGGGCAGGATAGTTGTTGTAAAGTGCCTTATGTAGATAGAAATTGGCAAAAAGGGGACGAAAGGTATTCCCTCCTAAGTTAGATTGAAATTTTTTGATTTTGGCTGAAAATTGGGTAGCAACTAGCAACCATAGTGGCAAAGGAAACATAAATATATAAAAAAAATTCATGTTTGTGTTTCATTAAGTAAAGCAATGTGTAGTGAGTGCAATCATCAATAAATAGGATAAAGTAGGAAGAGATGCCTTTAGTAGGCTGTGAGGCGGGCCCCCAAATTTTTGAGTGAATTAAATCAAACAGGGCCTTTGCAATAGAAATACTATTATTAAAAGGTAAAGCAATATGTTTGGCCAACTTACAACCAACGCAATGCGAAAAATTATTAATAGCAACATCACCCAATACACCAGTGTGAATCAAATGTTTTTTAAACTTGAAAAAGAAAGTAGTTCTAGTCTAGATGCAATGGATGAAATTTGGAATTAGAGGAATGAAGAGGATGAGAACTGGGTAGCTGCAACTGATCCACATGGCACAACCCTCCAGATTTATGCCTTGTCCCAATATGCTTCCTGGAATGTGGGTCCTGAACAAGACAATAAGTGTTAGTGAATGTACCAAGTAGGTGGCTAAAGGGTCGGGTTGGGTCAAAACAGGTCGGGTCAATAGGTGACAGTGATGGATTGGGCCTCAACCTGTTACCGACCCGTTTAAAAAACGGGTTAAATTTCCTTGGCCACACTCGATGTGGGTTAACCCAACTTGACCCGGCTGGCCAGTAATGCTGAAGAAGAGTGGGAAAGTTCTCGCCCAGACAAGTGACTGAGTGAGTCACATGCTTTCTTTCACGTCCATCAGAGGTAAAAATGCATGAAAAGTCTTTGATGTAAGCAAACCATGATTTCAAGGAGAGAAACTGTGGAGCCCCACTTCTTGAAATTAAAACTATTCAAACTAAATGGCTTTGCATTGCATGGCGTACCTGGAAATTTCAATTCATTCCGAGTTAGTCACACCATCGGATTGAATATTTGATAAAAACATGCAATCTTATTCATATTCATTATCTTGTTTTATAAAACAATAATAACTGTAGGATCAACTCTGAGGGAGATGAAATCTAGGATTATCGTATATAATTGAACTGAAGAAACTTTATTTTAAACTGTTCAGATCTCAATAGTTGGGCCCATTGTGACATCCCACTCCTTTTGACTTACGATCTGTGTAAGTCAAAGCCATGAAAGATCTGAAACAAAAGGAGGGAGCAACCTTTTTTTGTTGTCAGCATGAGGTCAACAAGTGTCCCCTCATCTTATATTGCGTGGAGAACTCTTTCTTCCTCTAGCGTTGAGGCTCCTCATCTCTCCTCCCTTCATCATAGAAATTGCAGAAATCCCAGAGGAAGTAGTGAAAAAGCGAAACCTCAGATCTATTCATCCAAAGCTTTATTGCACGATACCGTTGAATCGCACCAAAAGAATCAAAAGACTTATATGGTATAAATCTCTAATATCTATTTTGGAAATAAATATTAAAATCTAATGGGAGTATATGCAGGTCACGTTGGGTAGACGAGTTAACCCTAGCCTGACCCTTTTCATTGCGGGCCAAAAGAACTGACCTGTGATGACCCGCATTTTATGCGGGCGGGTCTAATGCGCGTTGGGTTAGGGTCGGGTTAACAGGTCAGGTAAGGTTTTGCCACCTCTAGTAACAAGGTACCCGGCAGCAGTCAATTGACTAACGGATAAGAGATTTATGAAAACATAGGGAACGTGTAATACCGATGGAATACATAATAAACCAGAGGATGTAGCAGGTGTGATGGAACCCACTTTTGTGGCAGTGAGAGTGGTACCATCAGCTGTGCGAATGGTGATGGGTCTAATGGGCTTTGACAATCAATAAGTATGGATTCATCAGGTGTCATATGGCAGGACACACCAGAGTCAAATATCCATGGTAAGGCAGACGTACCTGAGGTATTGGCAGTAGTCATGGTAGAAGTGGCAGTGGGTGGAGGAGGAGCCATTGGAGGCACGAGCATCATCTGTTGCATGTGTTCATCAACGAGCTGTTGGATGTGAGCATTAAGATCCGCAGGAACTGGAAAGGCATCAAAAAGTGCCGCAGAGAGAGGAATTGGTGGACCCCTATTAGGAGTGACGATGCTGGTTACCTTGTCAATTGCGGCGGATTTTTGGCTGAATTGGACAGTCCCGCTTCCAATGGCCTGGCCTTTTGCAGTAGTTGCAGATGCTTGGGTGTGCTTGTCCATTCTGAGTAGCAGTATAACAGGTAAGAGATTCTGTCTGACTGACCGACGAAGACGGACTGAGGATCTGTTACATACTTCTTGTGCAAGGAATTTTAAGTTTCTGATGAGGCAGAATCAACCGATGGCAGAGGTGAAAGATGCAAAAGCAAACCACAGACATGTTCAAATTCTGACAAGAGAGCAATGAG
The DNA here is from genome assembly GCA_012931725.1 of Litsea cubeba. Lineage (NCBI taxonomy): Eukaryota > Viridiplantae > Streptophyta > Magnoliopsida > Laurales > Lauraceae > Litsea > Litsea cubeba. The sequence continues at coordinate 56,480,634 of CM022949.1, forward strand.
AAATTGGACCGGTTGAGTTTCTTGTCTATAATTATGAAATGTGGCAGTATCAGCCTTACAAACAATCTAAGGATCCATGAGGGCTAGCTGATCCCATAGCTCAGTCATATGAATATAGAAATCATGATTCCTATTGGTCCCTTGTTCAGCATTCTTGATTTCACATTCGAGTTGATACCGCTTAACTGAGTTGCTTTGCGTGTATAACTGAGACAAATAATTCCAGGCTTCTTTAGGACCTTTGAATTTGGATAATTGTTTACAATAGTAGGGTCAACGGTATTCGCAATCCGTGAATTAATTATGCCAATGCCAGCATCATATTCTTCAAATTTTGAATCATTCTCGGCAGGGCCTGTGACTTTTCCAGTGATGTATTTCCAAAATGTGAGGCCTTTAAGGTGATTATGCATCACATGAGACCAATATGTGTAGTTAGTTCCATCTAAACGAACTGTGAGTTCCTGCGGTTTCTCCATTTGAATGAACAGAATAAGCTGGAAAACAAAAAGAAAAAACTGCTGGTTGACCAGTTTTCTGGAACTGGAAGAATGAAAGGGCCATAAAATAGGTCCCGAATCCTGGATCCAAGTATGTCGAATGAAAGATACCTTAAGACAGTACCATCAGGTAAACTATCTGTACTATAGGTGTATAGATCCCAAAGATGGACGGTGGAGATGATAACTACTTGCAGAAAAATAACCGGAAAAGACAACTGATAAATACCTCTGAAATGCTCCCAAAAAAATCCAGAAAAAAATACACAAAAATTCTATAAAAGATAGTCGACCAGATAGGAACTGATTTCTGAAAGAGAAGATTACAGGAAATGAGACCTGCAGTTAATTCCACAAGACTGCATATCGCCTGAGATGTCTATTGTCACGAAATGGCTCCAGAAATCTTTGAAGAACGACAGATAGGTTCGCCTGAGAGGATCAATTGGAGCAGAGTGGGTAGTGACTGAACTTAAACAAATTAGATGGGTCCCACATCAGATTGACAACCTGATGTGCAACATCGACAACCATAAATGTAGAATCGAGATTCTGAGATGCAGATGGGTTCTGAATAGCTTTCAGATTGGATTGGCTTACTTTCAGAGAGGATCGCCTTGCCTTGAGCACGAGGCTCTGATACCATATTATTTGAGAAGAATCGAGCACAGCGAAATTTCCAGAGTATCAATGAGAGGGCTCACAATCTCTTTATATATTGCCTAAAGAAGTATTTTACAATGGTTACAACAATACCCTGAGGAATAGGTCCTACATATGACCCGGTTTGGATAGTTTTACATGGATAGTGGGCTTTAGCCTTATAGGCCTATATTTCACAATGAGTTATTGCTGATTCCATGTCATTGGAATTGACATTAATTCCAATTATTCTTTGTTTATATGCATAAACAGATTCAAAGAATACGACTTCTCTAGACTCGGTAATTGATTCTTTATCTACGCCAGAAATTATAAGAAACCTATAGGTCTTACTATGTTCTGCAGATCCTATAAACCACCCTTCTGTGTTTTATGTCCAAGTTTAGTCCTTTTAGGATTGGGCACAACAATTTGGGTTATGCACCCACACACTTCAAGGTATTCTAAGGCAAGGGACCTGCCTTTTTATAACTCATATGGGGTTGCATTGGTTTTCTTAAAGGATGCGTTCCTTTCACAACTCATATGGTGTTTCATTGGTTTTCTTATAGGGTATCTATTCTATTCAAAATATGACAACCTGAAAGAAGAGCTTTTTTTTTTGAAATGGTAACTTGTATTGATAGAAAAAGGAGCTTTACAGTATAAAAGAGCTATACTGAGAAGCATCTGGGTAGAAACCAAAAAAAAAAACAGCCACCATCCAAAAGGAGGGGAAACAAAACAGGGAGGCAGAAAGGCCTCTAGCAAAAAAAGGGGGGAAGAAGAGAACCAAATCAAATTGATGCGACTTCCCTCCAATTGAACATAATTGCATCAATAGATAAGCCCCAAAAATCTGGAAGATAGGAGACCCACAAGGCAACGCAAAATTTCATTCTAAGGATTGAGTCTTCTTGGGAGGAAGTAATCCCTTCAAAACACCTTCTGTTTCTCTCTTTCCAAATTGTCCAGATGCAAGCCAAAAAGGAGAGGCGCCACATGATCTTCCCTTTGGAGGTAGTAATCGGGCTAGCCCACTGATGGAACAGGTCGGGTAAGGACTGCGGTATGACCAAACTGCAGTTGAAATCCTCCAAGATCGCTAACCAAAGGGCTTTCGTCTGCTTGTAATGGAGCATAAGGTGATCGACCGATTCCTCATTAGCTAAGCAAAGGGGGCAAGCGTTGACAAGGAGCATATGTCTGCGACCCGACGAAGATTATCCATAGTTAGAATTTTGTTCCGAAGAGCAAGCCAAGCAAAAGCAATAACTCTTGGAGGGGCCTTGATCTTTCATAATGATGACCAACTTCGAGAAGCAACTGGAGTGATCGATAAGGCAGAGAAGAAGGAGGAGACCGAAAATGAACCATCATGTGAAGGGGCCCATAACCGGCTGTCGTACACTTATCTAGAGCTGTCTATGCCATTAAGCACCTCAAAAAGACTAAAGAGGTTTGCTTCTTCTGCCGCGGAAAGATTCCTTCTGAATATAGGCCTCCACAATTGATTGTTTGTGCTTGTGTTGAGGTAATCTCTAACCTTAGCATTGTGGTTTCTGGCGCATCTGTATAGGTTAGGGAACTGAAGCGCCAAAGGGGTCTCGCCAGCCCATACATCATGCGAAAAGGAAATTTTCTCTCCATTGCCAACGCGATCGCGGATGGATTGGGTAAAAGAAACTTTGGAGCTGTATATCCCTTTCCAGAAGTTTGAGCACCTTCGCGGAGGAGGAGAGATATCGCAAAGCCTGATTCATGATCCTTATGAAATAATCTGTGATGAGATTATAGGAAGAAGATGAAGACAATATTGGGAAAAAACTTGATCCCACAAAGAGAGGATCGATTTTGTATATATAGTTACATTATACCCTAATCAAGGGCAATCAGAATAATCAATAAACAATCTCCTAATCTATACAAGGAAGAGAATAAATCTCATAATCTATACAAGGAAGTAAATATGAGAAAAATCAGCAGATGATCCCACACGTGGGATCTTATACAACGCCCTTGATGGGCTTGGCTGGGCTGGGCCTAGTGGGCCTAAGCCACATTATCTTCTACACTCCCCCTCAAATTGATGTGGTAATGCAAAAAACAGCAATTTGCGAGTGAGGTCATGATGGCGCGGCTTGGGAAGAGCTTTGGTGAAGATATCCGCCAATTGGTCATGAGTAGAGACATGAGGCAAGGTTATCTTATCAGTGACAACATGCTGACGGATGAAGTGACAATCAATCTCAACGTGCTTCGTCCGTTCATGAAAGACTGGATTATTAGCAATTCTAGTAGCACTGGTATTGTCCCCATGAAGAGGTGTAGAACTACCAACAATGACACCAAATTCACAGAGAAGACGGCGGAGCCAGATGATTTCAGCACTTGCGGATGACATTGCCCGATATTCGGCCTCAGCGGAAGACTTGGAACAATGGTTTGCTTCTTGCACTTCCACGAAATCAGAGAGTCGCCAAGAAACATACACCAGCCAGTGGTAGAGCGCCGAGAATCAGGGCAACCATCCCAGTCGGCATCTGCATACGCTGATAAGCGCAGAGAGGTATCAGAAGGATAAAAGAGACCATGAGTAAGAGTGCCTTTAACATAGCGAAGTATGCACAATGCAGCAACAAGGTGTGGTTTGTGAGGATTGCTCACAAATTGGCTAACCGTATGAACGACATGAGAGATATCAGGTCGAGTCATAGTTAAGTAGAGCAAACTACCAACTATCCGCCGGAAAATGGAGGGATCATCCAGGGGAAGGCCATCCTCCGCACCGAGTTTGCTGTTTAATTCCAATGGCGTATCAAAAGTGTGAGCATCATCAAGTCTTGCTGAGGTGATCAAATCGGTAGCATATTTACGCTGATGGACCCGAATGCCTGATTTGGTACGCGAAATCTCAAGCCCCAGAAAGTATGTGAAAGGACCAAGATCCTTCATCCTGAAGTGGCGAGTAAGGTGGTGTTTGAGATCTGTAATGCCTGCAGTATCATTGCCACTGATAATCATATCATCAACATATACTAAGAGAAATGTGTAGCCCTTCGGTGTCCATCGCAGGAAGAGAGAACTATCAGAATGACTTTGTTGAAATCCGGCTTGAAGGATTGCGGCACGGAATTTATCGAACCAAGCCCTGGGAGCTTGTTTAAGCCCATAAAGAATTTTCCGCAATTTGCAAACATGCTGAGGAGGACAAGCATAGCCCGGAGGAGGTTTTAAGTAGACAGTCTCTTTCAAGTCACCATGAAGAAAAGCATTTTTGACATCCATTTGCCATAAAGGCTAGTTGCGGGCTGCAGCGACACAAAGAAGAGTACGAATGGTGGTCATTTTAGCCACTGGTGCAAATGTCTCTTCATAGTCTGCCATACTCCTGCTTGTAACCCTGCGCAACCAATCGGGCTTTGTAGCGATCAAGACTCCTATCAGAGTTAACCTTTACAGAGTAGATCCATTTACTGCCAATCACAGAGGCGCGTTCAGGAGTCGGTACCAAGTCCCATGTTTTGTTTGCTTCAAGAGCAAGCAACTCCTCAGTCATAGCATCCTGCCAGTATGCAATCTTCGAAGCCTGTGAATAAGAGGTGGGAATAGGAGCACTATCCAAAGAAATGAAAAGAGCAGGAAAGCCATATCTGTCAGGAGCAACAGAAGGACGACTAGAGCGTCGCAAGGGTATGACACTATCAGTGGAGGAAGTATTAATACCTGAGGGTGTAGGAGGCAGTATTGGGAGATGATTAGGAGAAGGAGGCCCCACAGGAGGAACCTTGTTACGCCGGACATAGACATTGGTAATAGGTGGTGGTGGAGAAGTAGTCGCAGGAAATTGTGGCAGATAAGAGACAGCAACAGGATGAGTATCCAAACGCAAAGAGAAGAAAGGAATGTGTTCTAAGAAGATCACATTACGAGATATTCGCATGCGTTTCTCAGATTGGTCATAACATAGAAATCCCTTGTGTTCAGTACTGTAACCTAGAAAGAGACATTTGGCAGCTTGAGGTGACAACTTAGTGCGTTCTGTAGGTGGAAGATGGACAAAGCATAAACAACCAAAAACACGCAAGTGAGAATATGAAGGAGTATTACCAAAGAGAGCTTCATATGGAGTAGTCTTTCCTAGAACGGAGCTAGGATGACGATTGAGGAGATATACAACAGTCTGTGCAGCATCACACCAAAAGGTGGGAGGAACTAAGGATGCAAGGAGGAGAGAACGAACAGTTTCAAGAATATGTCTGTTCTTCCTCTCCGCAACACCATTTTGCTGTGGAGTATGCGGGCAGGATTTTTGATGAAGAATTCCTTTATTAGAAAGGAAGGCAGAAAAATCATGGGACATGTATTCTCCACCAGAGTCAGACCTAATAATTTTTATTTCTTTCTGAAATTGAGTTTGAACCATTTTGTAAAACTTTTGGAGAGAGAAAAAACTTCAGATTTGAAGCGCATGAAATAAATCCAAGTGAAACGAGAATGATCATCAATGAATGTCACATAATACTTAAAGCCTGCCCGACTCAAGGTGGGTGCAATTCCCCAAACATCAGTGTGAATAATATCAAAAGATGATAACGCACGAGAACTATGAATAGGAAAAGGCAAGATATGACTCTTACTCAAACAACACGTTTCACACTTAGATTGAAGGAAAGAGGACATCACTTTATTATTAAAAGTGGGTTCTAAATAACCATTTTTAAATAGGGAAAGTAAATACGCATTGTTCACATGACCAAGACGACTATGCCACACAGTCCACAATTTATCTAACTGAGGAGAAGAAGAAAAGAGAGAATGATGTCCAATGTCCAGTAGAAATAGTTGACCATGTTTACTCCCCGTCGCGATCACCTTTCTAGTTTGCCGCCCCTGTATGACACAACCAGTGGAAGAAAAGATAATATGGTACCCATCATCAATAAGTTGTCTTACAGAATGTAAATTGGCTAATAATTTGGGAACAAAGTAGACATTGGGAAGGTGGAGAGACTGGCCAGAGACACCAGATAAAATAATGGTACCAATTCCAGAGATGATTAATTGGTCTCCATTAGCAGTGGTGATTTTTTCTTTTCCAAGGTAAGGGTGAGAGGCTGTAAAGCTACTTTCTACAGAAGTCATGTGGTTCGATGCTCCTGAATCTAGAAACCATGTGGATGGGGTGATGGATGAAGACAGAGATATTGAAGAATGAAAAGCTGGAAATGCTAGAGGAGAGTGAGATTGATACCGACCACCATTAACATCATAATTGTCCATAGTAGAAAAGAGGCAGGAACAATACTAACAGCAAGGGACATCAAATATGTAATAACAGCAAAGACAGTAACAACAGCAGCAAATATGGGGCGGCAACAAAGAGGGCTAACAGTGGCAGCAGCAACAATACTACCAACAAATCAAAACAGCACTAACAACGCAATTGGTCTATGGACTCCCGGGGGTGGCTAATCACAGAATATAGCAGATGAACAATGTAGGAGAGATGCGTGGTCCCACAGCTTGCCAGCAGCAAATTGAAACAGCAGCAATAAGCAAATCGCAGCAGCAACTATTGAAAACACGGCCAAAAAGTAGCAAAAACAGCAGTAGTAGGTCCAAAACTCCCAAGCCAGAAGATCTTTGGACAAATCAGAGGTAATACTTGTTAGGTGGATGCTGGTAGCCAGAGAGTGAGGAAGGTGCAAACAGCAGTGCACAGTAGCAGCAACAGAGCATAGGGAAGCTTGACGTCCCTGTCGGCAGTGGGTGAATCCACACATGGGCCCCACAGGGTGATCTGGACACAGATCAGAGTGAAGAGATGAAAGGAGAGTAGTTTTACGCAACAACTGGAAGTGGTCGCAGGAAGATCAATCCCAGATCCAGGTGTTTGGACGGCCGAGATGAAATCAGTGTGAGAAAATGGACTGACCACAAATGGTGATGGAAAACCGTCCTCTGATGGGAGAGAAATTCCGAAAAAATCTCCATAAATATCAGTAATGCTGGTCGACCAAGATGGATTTGACTGTTGGTGATATTGTGATCATCGCAGGTGGGCCAGGAGTGAAGCAGAGACAATCAGAAGCACGAAACGGCAAGTTCGTTTGTGGATCGATGTCCACGTGGGCTCCAATAAAGGATCAGTGAGCAGATTAGAGGTAGGGGATGGAAGGACAAGCTATTTTCGCAACTTAGGGGAAAAGTCCTACTCAAAACGGATCAAAATCCACAAATTTGAACGGCGGTGATGTAAACTGCCGGACAAAACTGAAATATCACAAAACAGGGTGGATATCCTACTTCTGATGATCCAAAAATCTTGAAAAAATCTTCATAAATAAGAGGAGAACCAGACGAACAATATGAGCTGCTTCTGCTGCGATGATGATCATAGGTGGGCCATTGTTGATCAGTGACCCTAACAGAGAGATTTTCACTCCAGGAAGAAGATCCAAGCCAGGGAGAATGATTGGATCAATGAGAGAAGAAAAAGATCAATGATAGAAGATGATTGATCATAACCTTCGCTCTGATACCATGAAATAATCTGTGATGAGATTATAGGAAGAAGATGAAGACAATATTGGGAGAAAACTTGATCCCACAAAGAGAGGATCGATTGTGTATTTATAGTTACATTATACCCTAATCAAGGGCAATCAGAATAATCAATAAACAATCTCCTAATCTATACAAGGAAGAGAATAAATCTCATAATCTATACAAGGAAGTAAATATGAGAAAAATCAGCAGATAATCCCACACGTGGGATCTTATATACAACGCCCTTGATGGGCTGGGCTGGGCTGGGCCTAGTGGGCCTAAGCCACATTATCTTCTACACCTTAAAGGTCTTATTCCAAGACTGCCAGAGCCTTTAGGGCAGCTGACCGTTTTCCAATTGACCAGGTGGAATGTTTTTAGATTCCTCGCGGCCCTGCCAAAGGAAGTCTCTTGGAAGCTTCATAATGCGGTCGATGATTGCAGTGGGCACTTGAGGATGGACATGTAGTATAGTAGATAGGAAGGTTGGCAAGTGCATATTGGATCAACACGATTCTGCCTCCCAAGGATAAATACTTTGCTTTCCAGGAATATAACGTTTTCTCAATCCTTTCAACCACTGGATTCCATACAGATTTAGGCATTCTATCCAAGTACTAGGGGTAGACCAAGGTAGGTGGATGAGAAGGAGTCAGCTTTGCACCCCAAAATGGTAGCATAGTGATGGAGAAAGATGTCTTCGATTGAGACTCCGAGGATGGAATTCTTTAAGAAGTTTATCTTAAGACCCAAGACAGCTTCAAAACATCTGAAAATAGCAACCATATTCCAAAGCAGAAAAGGAGCGTGTCATCTGCATATTGGAGGTGGGAGAAAGGAGCATTATGAGAAGGCTTGAATCCGTGGATCATATTGCAGTCTTCTGCTTTGGAAAGCATCCGACTGAGGGCTTCTCCAATAATGACAAAGAGAAATGCAGACAGGGGATCCCTCTGGCGTAAGCCCCTTTCAGCTTGAAAAATCCCTTCGGGGAGCCATTGATTAGAATGGAGAAGGTAGCAGATGAAATGCATTGTTTGATCCAAACCCTCCATTTTGATCCGAAGCCCATTCTACACTAAAGGAGGAAATCCCAATACACCATGTCGAAGGCCTTTTCCAACTCAAGTTTACAAATTATGCCGGGAAGTCTGTCTTTGTATCTAGAGTGGATGCATTCATTGGCAACAAGAACTCCATCTAAGATCTGTCTACCTTGGACAAAGGTACCTTGAGAGGGAGAGATAATGGAAAGGATGATCTTTTGGAGTCTGGAAGCTAGAACTCTAGCCAAGATTTTGTAGATGCTACCTAAGAGGCTTATTGGCCTGAAGTCCTTAATGCTGTCAGCCCCTGTCTTTGGGATGAGGGCGATGACAGAGGCACCAATTGATTTGGAGAGCCTGCCTCTAGAGTGAAATTCCTTCATGAAGGCCATAATGTCAACTCTTAGGAGGTCCCGGAATTTATGGTAGAATGACATTGGGAGTCCACAACTGGTTAACAGTCAGTTCACCATTTCAACCAAGGTTCTATTTTTCCTCTCGGCCACACCATTTTGTTGTGGGGAGCCGGGTACTGTCACTTAATAAATTATTCCTAAGATTTTATGAGTATCTACAAATTCATTGGACAAGGATTCTCCTCTATCAGATCTAAGGACCTTAATCTTCTTACCCAATTGATTTTCTACTTCCAATCTATAAAGATTAAATTTATCAAGGGCCTCAGATATTCTAAGCAAGTAGACATGAAAATCTCAAATAATCATCTATGAAAGCAATAAAGTACTTTTTACCAACTCTAGTTAAAATGCCATTTAGTTCACAAATATCACTTTGAATTAGCCTTAAAAGTTCAGAACATCTTTCAACACTTTTGAAAGGTTTTCTCGCATATTTGGACAAAACACAGACTTCATAAGTTTTTAGGGACTACTTCTGATCTAGAAATTAATCTCAAATCCATCATATTCTTTATAGATGAAAATTTCACTTGACCTAGTCAAGCATACCACACATTAGAAGAGGCAATAATATAAGCAAAAGTAGAAGCTTTATTACCCATAGAGTTTACATTCATCTTGCAAAGGTAGATATAACCTTTTACTACAAAAGTTCCATTTTTGGTAATCACAAATTTAATTGCTTCAAACACTAATTTAAAGCCATTATTTATTAGAACCGAACCAGAAACCGAATTCGTCCTCACATCGGGCACATGTAGCACTTCCGTCAAAGTTAGTGACTTCCCATAAGAGAGTGCAAAACCACTTTCCCTTGACCAACGACTTTGGCCATAGAGGAGTTGCCCATGTAGAGTTCTTGGATATCTCCTAGCTGCTCGTTGGAGGTGAAAGCACTTCTATCTTTACAGATGTGCCAGGTAGCATCTGTGTCAACCCAACAATCTCTACTACTGCTAACAAAGTTCACCTTTGTCACCACCGCCACAAAGTTTTTCTTGGCAAGATTAGTTTGTCCTTTAGCTTTATTGCCCTTTCTTTGGTGGCATTCCTTTTCATAATGATCCTTTTTCCTGCAAACAATGTATTCAACATCTCTTTACTTATTTATGTCTTTGCGGGATTTTAGATTCTGGTTCTGGTTTTTCTTCTGATTTCTCTTTGGCTGAGAATGAGATGCATCGGGTTTGGGTCTTTTCTCGTCATCCTTGATCTCAGTCAGATTGGCCTTACACGCATGTTCAGATTCCTTACTCTTAGAATCATGTTCTCTATGTTGTTCAGGTGGACAATCTGATCCTCCATTTTCATCTCCTTTTTATGTTTTAAAGGAGATCACAAAGTCCTTCCACGAAAGTTGGACTTGTGTAAAGCACTGCCAAATACAAATTGTCTGGGTATGTCCATTCCCTCAGTCTGGACTTCATGGACTATTTTTTGAAAGTCTCTAACTCGTGTTATCACTGATATTCCTTCTTCCATTTGGAAGTCCAAAATTTTTCTACCTCATATTTTTTGGTTCCTGCATCTTCAGTAGCATACTCTTTTTCCAATGCTTCCCATAATTCCATTGCGGTTTTGTATTTCGCAAATACACTATATAAGGAATTATCTAGATGATTGAGGATCTCATCCCTACAATCAAAATCATTAGATTTCCATTGATCATTCTGATATGTACTAGCGGGCCCATATCCGAATGGTTCTGGACAGTCTGTGTTCAACACATTTAGGATTTTCAACACTTTATGGAGATATTCCATTTTCATTTACCAGATCTTAAAATGTTGGCCTTCAAAATTGAATACTTTAGGATTCTCCCTAATAATAACCATTTTCATTTATCAACAATTTAATCTGCAAAATAAAAACCTGTCTAAATTGCCTTTTCATAAAATAAAATAAAAACTGTCTAAATTGTTTGAAAATAATTGCGGAAATTTTTGATAAATTATTTAACAAAATAAACAGTTAGAAAAAGGTAAGAATGAACACGAATGATTGGCAGCTGAAGCACGTCACAGAGGACGCTTTCTTTTTGATAGATTCCGCCCCTCAATTATGCAGTGGACTCGTGGATGTCTGCCCCAGGATACGATGGCTTCCAGACCGGATATCTCCACCACTTATGCACGCGAATGTATGAAGAACTCAAACGCAGTGGACCACTATTTCAGACTTGCTTGCAACAACAGCAGCGCCAACCACAGAGCAAAAGAGGAAAATATTCTATTGTTATAGTGGTGTTTTGTGTATTCTGAGCCCTCTACGGAACCTTTATATAAATAAAGAGGAACCCAAACGGAAACAAAAGCATGTCATTGCCACCTGGCGGTTAAGTACACACTTCCGCAAAGGTAACATATCTCATAAGCCCATGGCGGTGGTGTGCCATTAGTACTTCTGCGGAAGTAGCTCCCCAATGGCAGCAACACATGAGCATGTTACCATGCATGGCAGTAATGTGTTATAAAAAGAGGAGACACGTTGTGAGCACTTACACGATTGCCACAACGGCTTCAAACAAGGGTAATGGGCCAGGACCTGGATTTTCCAAGTTGAAATTTAAGTATACACAATAGAGAGAACTTCCTTATGGTTTAAACCATGAAACCACCAACATACGATGTGATGTATTGATTGTCTCTTCTGGGAAATTCTGTTTGGCATTTCAAATCTATTGTGGGGCATTCCAGATGTCTGATATGGATCAATTACTTATGGCAGAGCTGAAGTGCTGTGATCAGCTAGTAATTTTGTGTTTAGCAGAATATGGAGAAAGTGCATTGTTCATAGTAAAAAAAAAAAAAGGAAAGAAAATGGAAAATCAAATGATATCTGAAAGTTAGCACCTGATTCAGTTGATGTTAATGGTTATGTCCAGTCAACTGTATTCAAAGCTGATTTTGTAGTAATTTAGTTAAAAATGCAAATAAGTGCTGTCGATAGTGTGTTGTTGCAGAATGAGACTTTTACACCGTAGTTCCTAATATTAAGGAAATTGAGTCATTTAGAAAATGTAAGTGCTTTAGTGTAGGCAGAGGCCTAGAATGAAGTACTTGTAATGGTTCTTTCTTTTTTTAACTTTTTCAGTATAAACAAAATGAGCTACCATAATAAAGGAGATCTATTAAAGTTTGAGTGGTTCTAAGAGTCTTATATTAGCCGGAGATTTGCAGAAGGATGTGAAAAGGACTCTAGTAGGCGTGTTTTAATTTCTGTGCTAATTTCTAGTAAGGGTGAGAAGAATTTTCTGGTTGGGAGTGTTCATAAAATAGTGGCAAAGATTGTTGCCAATAGATTGCAGAAAGTTTTTCCAATGATAATATATGAGGAACAAGGCTATATCGTTAAAGGCTGAAAGATGTTAAGACTCAGTTTTGATTGTGGCAAGTTTTGATTGTTTATGAATGTGTCGAGAGATATAGCGCTAAGTTGGTAGTGAAGAGCTTTATGTAGACATATGGAGTTGATTATGAAATCTTTTTGCCTGTGGCAAAGTTGAAATTGATTCGGCTTTTGTTATCCGTAGTTTTTTCTGTAACGATAAAATTTTATTAAGCTACATAAAGAAACAAAATATGACTAAGCCACAAACTGCCAGCCCAAACAAAAAACACTCCAAAAAGAGACGTACGAAACAAAAAGGATATTATACATCAAAAGTAAGAGAAGAATGAAAAACTCATTCCCTTGCAAAAGCATCTGCCATGACATTAGCTTCTCTTACAATATGATTGAAGCAAGCGCTCAATTAAAGAGAAATACCCTACACCTCCTCTACCCAATCAGCCAACCTCCATGGAAAAGAAGACTTACCAGACACCACTGAATAACTGAAAAAGAATCGCCTTCAAGAATTACATTGACATATCCCATCCTACGCAACTCACGACAACCAATCAAAAGAGCAAAAAGTTCAGCTTCATTAACATCCATCGACTCGACATGTCCTAAATAGCTTCGAACAACCACGCCAGGCCAATCTCTAATAACACCCCCAATTTTACCTCTTTTTTGTTTGATAACCCAGGGTATTTCCCGCCCAACCCGGCCTAGGAGCCTTTGGCCCTGAGCCCGAGGGACACTCGATTCTGGATAGTCGAGAACTAATCCCTAGGGGCACATGCAAACCCTCCTATTTGCATGCACCAGGAAAAAGTATGGAAGGTGGCCAACGGAGGTAGGTGTCGAACACAGAACCTTCCGCTTCTTGAGGCGCATAGTCCTTGGCCAAGTGAGCCCCCAATTCCTCCTCTTCTAAGTGAATGAACAAAACTTCCATCAAAATTTAGCTTTAGAACGCCCAATGGGGGATTCAACCAAAGCACTCTATTCACACGTTTAGCATTCCAACCTCCTCTCAACACTTCCACCCAAGATATATCGAGATTAATTAGATCAACACCTTGGAACTCCTTTTTTGTCCGTACCCACTCTGAATCAGAGCAATCAATACACCGAACAACCTCATCCACAGAGCTACTTTTATTTCTGAATAATCTATTGTTCCTCTCCAACCAAAGCTTCAAGAGTGTAGTACACAACACTAGTTTCCATTAGTTTCCATAAGATTCTGCCACAAATATACTTGCACCCAAGCCGCCATTGATGAAAAGGGTCATCGACTGCCCTAGGGATGACCCACTGCATACCAAACATATCAAGGATAGCGATCCACACTCTATAAGCAAAAGGACAATGGATCATCAAATGATGCACGTACTCTTCATCTTTTAAACACATAGGGTTCCCATTAACTATAACATGGTTTCATTGACATAATTTGTCAATAGTCAAAATTTTATGTCACCTAGCAATCCAACAAAAAGCTAATACTCTTGGAGGAACCGAAGGATCCCAAAAACTGTGCCAACTAGCCACTCTATCAGGATTTTCAGTCAGGCTATTAAAAAAAGGACTTGACCGAAAAGTTACCTTTAACATCAGGCTTCCAAACCCTTTTATCTCCCCTCCCAACTGATAAATAAATCTTATCTAGCATACCAAGCATACTACTAAAGTCAGAAATTTCTCTATCAGTCAAGTACCTCCGAAAACAAAAATCTCAAGACATACAGTCTCCTTTAAAAGCAAAATGATCAGCAACAGTCCCCTTTGGCCTTCTATCCAATGAATAAAGATTAGGAAAGAGATGATGCAACACATTTTGCCCACACCATTTATCATGCCAAAAGCTAACCCATTGACCATCTTGAACCCTGTAACGGATTTGTAAATCAAAGCAGCTTTAACAGAAAGAAAAGAATTTCATATCCCCGAAATCTTATAATCCTTATTCGGCACACACCATTCTTCCTGACCCAACTGATATTTACTAATCAAAATTTGTCTCCACAAGCGTCCATCAGGTTCTCCCACCCTCCATAACCACTTCCCAAGAAGTGCTTTATTGACTTTTTTGATTAAACAAACACCCAAACCACCTTGAGAAATAGGAGAACACATAGTCTCCCATCTAACCAAATGATACTTCTTTTTCTCCACAGCATCATTCCGAAGAAGTTACGCTGAAAATTTTCAATCCGTCGAAGCACTCTTAGGACATTTAAAAGAAGACAAATAGTAAATTGGGATACTGAAAACAACAGACTTTATTAAAGTTATGCGCCCTCCCTAAGACAAGTACCTCCCCTTCCAAGAACTAAGCTTTTTATCAATACACTCAACCACCGAGTTCCATAAACCTTTCTTTGGTAGCCCCAAACATAAAGGCATTCCCAAATATTTACAAGGGAACTTCCCAACTTTACAGTCTATGGTTTTCCTATAATATTTTTTCAGCACTTTTGGGACCTTCTAGAAGATGATTTGCTTATTTTCTTTAATGAGTTCCATAAGAATGGAGTTATAACAGGGGAGTTGGGTGCTACTTTCATTGCATTGATCCCTAAAAAGGATGGTGCAATCTTGATCAAGGATTACCAGCCCCATTAGTTTGATTGGTGGTTTGTACAAGATATTAGCTAATGTTCTTGCTAATCGTCTTCGAAGGGTGCTGCCAGAGATTATTTCTGATATTCAGGGTGTTTTGTTGATGGTCATCAAATTCTTGCTAGTGTGCTTGTAATATCCTGAGTTACCTGGCCCCAGGATTTGTTTGGCCCGGGTAGGGCCTTAGTTGATTACTTATTATTGAAATAGAAGGTGTATCACGTGTATGTTTTTGGAAAGGGAAGGAATTGTATAGCAACTCTAATTAGTAATATAAGAGAAAGACTAGAACTCTATCTCCTTCTTGTATATTTAAACAAACATCGACCCTAGAGTAGTAGTCAATAGTTTCCTTCTTTCCTTTGAGAGAAAATCTGAGAGGAGGGTCTTATTGGGCAGGAATCCAGAAGAAGAAGGTAATTGGTGAGCAACGGATGTCCTACTCGCGTCCGAGCATCGCAAGGCAACGATCATGTACTAGAGGTGAGTGGATCTTCCTTGATGATTCTAATTCATGATCTAATTGTGCGTTAGATGCTTGAGGAACCCAGTTTTAATGGGACTGTTATCTATGTAACTGTCTTAATGGCAATCGATACACCCAAACTCTGGGTTGTGGTAAGAAAGAGTTGATTTCATGGTGAAATAGTTGGATTCTATTATTAATCTGGCCTTTTGATGATGGTTCATGTGGAGAGAAGAAGATCAGATGATGAACCTGTGCACTACTTTTCTCTTTCACATGAAGAGAGTTCTCTCACGTCAGGGGTTGTGGGACCCCCTGGCCCACTGTATGGGTGATTTGAACCATGGAGTACTAGGCCTACCCCTTGTCGACCAAGGAGGATATGGAGACCTAAGGGAGGTGGGCCCCGTCTGGGCCAGCATCCACTTGATTTGCATGTTACAGGCGTGAGTTTGAGGCAAATAGGACTATATGTAGTCAGGGGTTGTGGGACCCATCAGTGGACCTGATCAAATATCAGAACCCCACATCTGAAAGGGGACCCATGGTCGACCCTAGTGATGGTGGACTCATGGGAAGTGGGTCCCACCTAAGTACTCATCAAATTGTTATAATGCAGAAGAGGCGACTGATATCATGTTGGTGGCTTCATGTCATCAAGCCTTATTGGGACTCGTCTGGCCACAGGACGGAAATCTGATCCAGTCATTTGGTGTGGGGCCCTGGGCGACCCTAGAGGAGTGGGACATTTGGTATTTGGATCAGTGGAACCCACTGATCAATGAATTCAAAGATAGCCCAGGCGTGGTTGGGAACAAATAGCAGCAGACATCAGTTTTGATTTGTGGGCCCCAGGATATGGATTGATGATGGATCAGGACCAAAGAATGGAGGGCTGACTATTGGGCGACCTTGAATTGGAGGTCTGATCTTGGATTGGTCCAGTGGGACCCACTGGATTTTACGCCAAGAAGTTCAGATGTGAACTGTATGTTTGTTTGTGTTCTATGTGGAATGATGAGTTCTGAAAAGGGGTCTGGTAATTGAGATAGACATGGACTTGTGTAGAGTACTAAATTAACTTTCTTACTTAGATGAATTGAAGTTTGGTGATCATGATTAATTAACTGTGATTAAACTATGGGTATTGTGATTAATGTTGTGTAGTGTTGTGTTTATAATATAGTGTGGGCCACCCTATATCAATCAATACCAATTATGAATAGAAGTGGGGCAGCAACCAAGGAATTGTGTAGAGGCTGGGTCCACACTACTGTTTGTGTTTGTTATGAATAATGAATTCTAGTTGCTATGTGATTATGAGATATTATGCACTGGTCCCAGATTTTGGGATGGTCCCAGACGTGGGATGTTGGACTTAGTGTCCGGGCCGTTATAACGGTTGGTCCTTAGTGGATGTATGTGGCCATTATGATGGCTGGTCCTTAGTGGATGTGTGTGGCCATTATGATGGCTGGTCCTTGGTGGACGTGTCTGATGAGACAGGGTCATGGTGACTGGTATACATGTATACGATAAGCTTGAGGCAAGATTGGATGCGCTTGGGCAAGGTCCTCTGTTCGACTAGCCCATGAGCCAAAGAGGACAATATTGCACCGGGCATTGGTTTGGGTCGTTACGATAAGGCCTTTGAGGCGTAGTAATGTGCATGGGCACGGATTTGTATGTGAAAGAACTTTTAATGATATTTGATTATTGATTCAAATTTGTTAAATTATGTGATGTTATACTATATGTGACTTGTGTAATTAGGAAAATTCATTCACCAGTAATACTGATGTTGTGTTGCCCCCTTCAGGTAATTTTGTTGCGGGTGGGCTAGAGCAGGGCGGCATTCAGCACGTAGACTTTGGCATGCGTGGCTGAAGGGAGAGAACGATGAATATTTAAATAAATATTAGAGAGATTGGCTCTTGTCTTAGGAAGATTATTAAATGTTTTAGAACATCTTTGACTTGAGTCAAAATATGAAAATTTGCTTATTTAGTGATTATGGATGTCATTTGACTTCTATAAGTTAATTGAAATCATAGTTTGATCTAAATGCCTGATTCTTCGTGTAAATTATTTGATGAATGTATGATAATTATTGCCAAGTTGTCACGATCCGGATATCCGACAGGGCCCCAGAATTTGGGTCGTGACAAATGGTATCCGAGCATAAGGTTTTGGGCAATTAAAGGAATTAGCAACCCATAGGTCACGTGGTGAGGACGTTGGGGTGTCAACGGTAGAGATAAAAGTAGGATATGTTGTTATCGATCTTTGGCTCACAATTTTCCTTCTGCAAAAGAACTAAGACAATGAATAACGCTTCTGGAAACGAGAATGAGAACAGCAATGTTCGGCTGAACAGTGGAACTATGGAAATGCCGGAGTACGCCCAGCAAATGTTTGAGAATTCTACGAAGGCGTATGCGCAGGTTCAAGAGCAGATATCCGCTATTCTTCACCACCAAAGTGAGAATGGCGAAGGACGCAGCGATATTAGAGATGGCTCGGGCGAGCAAATACATAGTAGAACCATAATATATGATTAGTATGTTAGAATTTTGGCAAACACGGATGCCGGCTGACCTGGTATTGTTACGTGTGGATGACTTTGATGATATATTAGGAATGGATTGGCTTGCTAGGTACCGGGCTATTATAGAAAGTAGTTCGGTCTAACCTGGAGGGATTTACTCATGTTAGTTTGGCAAAAAAAAAAAAAAAAAAGGAGACCTTTTAGGTTAATGGTTATCCCATCCATTAAAGCCGGTGAGCTATTGAGGAGTGGGTGCAAAGGATTTTTTTTTACCCTTCATTACAGAGGATAAACAGAAACCAAGCGTAGAAGATATCCCCGTTGTTAGGGAATTTCCCGATGTGTTTTTGGATGACTTGCCTGGGTTACCCCAATTCGGGAGGTCGATTTTACTATTGAATTGACGCCGAATACAGCCCCGATTTCTAAGGCACCTTACCGAATGGCCCCTGCAGAACTGAAGGAACTCAAGGATCAATTGGTAGAATTATTGGACAAGGGATTCATCCAACCTAGCGTGTCTCCATGGGGAGCACCGGTGATGTTGTGAAGAAAAATGATGGGACCCTGAGAATGTGCTTCGATTATAGACGGTTAAACCAGGTGACTATAAAGAACAAGTACCCTCATCTTTTCGCTACATGTATGTTTTTAAATTTGGAGGACCAAATTTCCCAAGGAGGGAAGTATGTAATATCCTGAGTTACCTGGGCCCCAGGATTTGTTTGGCCCGGGTAGGGCCTTAGTTGATTACTTATTATTGAAATAGAAGGTGTATCACGTGTATGTTTTTGGAAAGGGAAGGAATTGTATAGCAACTCTATTAGTAATGTGCATGGGCACGGATTTGTATGTGAAAGAACTTTTAATGATATTTGATTATTGATTCAAATTTGTTAAATTATGTGATGTTATACTATATGTGACTTGTGTAATTAGGAAAATTCATTCACCAGTAATACTGATGTTGTGTTGCCCCCTTCAGGTAATTTTGTTGCGGGTGGGCTAGAGCAGGACGGCATTCAGCACGTAGACTTTGGCATGCGTGGCTGAAGGGAGAGAACGATGAATATTTAAATAAATATTAGAGAGATTGGCTCTTGTTTTAGGAAGATTATTAAATGTTTTAGAACATCTTTGACTTGAGTCAAAATATGAAAATTTGCTTATTTAGTGATTATGGATGTCATTTGACTTCTATAAGTATTTTGAAATCATAGTTTGATCTAAATGCCTGATTCTTCGTGTAAATTATTTGATGAATGTATGGTAATTATTGCCAAGTTATCACGATCCGGATATCCGACAGGGCCCCGGAATTTGGGTCGTGACAGTGCTAATAGCTCATGAGTGTATAGATTCAAGGAATCGGCAGCAGCATCCAGGATTGGTCTGCAAGCTGGATTTTGAAAAGGCATATGATATGGTGGATTGGGGGTTTCTCCAATATATGATGGTGCCAATGGGGTTTGCTATGAAATGGCAAAAATGGATCTATAGTTGTATTTCTTCCTCTCATTTTTCAGTTCTGATCAATAGTTCTCCTTAAGGCTATTTCAAGAGTTCTAAATAAGTTGTGATGTTCTTTGATTTAAACAATGCCTTCTGACGTTGAGATTCACAGGAAGCAAGTTATATGGTGTACTCCTATTGGGATTCATACATTCAGCTCAGTCAAGAGTAGTTCTTAAATTAAAAAAGGCAATTTAAAAAGGATGGACGACAAAGGGAAGTTGTGATCGTGGTCCTTTTTTCTTTTCCTGGATTAGAGTTTTCACCTCACTCTTTATTAACTTTAAGGCCATACTCGTACCTGCAAATCTGTACCCAGATCCTAGGCTTTTGAAAATGACGGGTCATATGCATGCTCCCTGTGTCCATGTCTCAATCCATATCGGGAGATTATTGAATGCATTGATATGTAGTCTTCTACAAAAGTTGCTAAAATGTTTAAATGAGTGAATGTGGCCTTGCAGAATCTCATATGGATCCTGCGAGACCGCATTGACCATGGTTCTTTGGGAAACCTACATCTTCTAGACATCATGAATGAGACATGAATATATCTTTCAGATTAGGAAGCAATCTTTAGACATTTTTAGAAACTATCTTCCTGTTGTGCACCTAATTTATGTGCTTTTTTTTTTTTATAAATGTAAATTACCCTGACAGTTTCTTGTGCCAACAGAAACATGCAGCCTCTCACAGGGGATAGAAAATTAGAAATAAATAGTGAAGAGCCATACATTACTCTCTCTCTCTCTCTCTCTCTCTCTCTCTCTCTCTCTCTCTCTCTCTCTCTCTCATCTTCTTTCAATTTGGGTTCATTAGCATTTTACCAGAGCCAGGGTGTGAAGGGTCACTGTCAAAAGGTCTGGCCATGATCCAGATATGAAAAGGTTATCCTTTGTATTCTTTTTTTTACTCCTTAGTAAGACCAACTGAAGTCAATTGAAGGGTTTGAAGTCAAGATTTTTAGAGACCCAGTTTTGGTGTTCGTAATTTGTTTTTCCTTGGAAACAACTTTTTTCCAAGAAAAAAAAAAGACTTAAGAACATGGATGGAAAAACCAAGGATAGATATGAAGTGCAACCTATCCAAGGATTTGACTTAGGATAGATCGGAATGGAGAAACATAATTTATGTAGCTGACCCCAACATAGTTGGGACAAGGCTTTGATGACGACGACGATGATGATGATGAATGAATGAATGTAGAAGACATGTTTTTTAGTTTTGAGAGTATAGGTTCATGTTGTGTTGCCATTTTGGAAAAAACTCTGCTTTTTCAAAAAGTTTTTCTCTTGACCATATATCATATAAAAATTGATCAAATAATATATTATATATATATATTTTTCAGTTCTATGGAAGATGGTGGAAAAGTTACTTGTGTCAAAACCAGGGAGGCCTTCTTCTGAAGAGAGCAGATCTTCTTTAGGAGGGATGAAATGGTCTTTTGCTCCAGGGACAAACTTGTCTTCAGGTGCTAGTATCAAGATTGAAAGGGAATCCAGACAGAAGCTCAATGATTTTGCCAAAGAACTTAGGTCATTCAGAAGCGTTGACATGTCAGGTGTGTTCTCAAGATATTGAAAGGACAGATTTTCTAAGAACCATGTTTCTCACTGCTTCTGGTTAGCATGTTGTTATAAAGGTTTTTGATGCAGTTTAAAATTACCTAATATTTCAAACTTCTATATTCCTGTGCATTGCTGTGTTGCTGTCAACCAGATACATGCTTCACCATATTGTACTGCACCAGTTTTCTTGTTTTATTTTATATCAGATTTATTGTTATTATTATTCTTTTCATTTTTTTTATTGCGAGTGATAAGTGATAGCATTTTATTCAAATTTACAAAAATTACTATAAAAAAGAAATGTACAAAAATACTTTACAAGATTTGAGATTGTTCTAACAAAAAGCTATTGGCAAAGCTTTGTTGCAAATGTTAAAGTTACTGGCATTAGCACAGTATCCGTATCTGTATCCTTGTTCTGCGTTTCAGGAAATGTAGAGTTGAATTTCTGCTCCACATCAGTGCCCATCTATCTTTGTATTTTTGGACACCATATAGTTATATGTTGCACATCAAACTTATTATATTAGTGCATAATTCCTCTTGATCCAACCTTTCAGGGGTTGGTTGTTTGCACTCATTTACTATGTAAATGATTCACATGCTGTCACGACTCACGACCCTGCCACCCCGGACCGGATTAGCATTAAACTCCACATTCCGGGATCGCGGCGCTGTCTCCGTAGGTTTAGCGATTTGAAAATTTTCCCTACGGCTGCAGTTCCCACAGGATTCCGCTATGTGAGGATAATTGAGTCTCTTGAATCCATGGGAGATCATGGCAGAAGCTTGTGTGAATCTTATTAGGTAAACAAATAAATATCTACACAAGATATTGGCATCAGACTTAGAAAAGGACAAACATTTCCACTGCATTAATATATTCAAGTTGAACATTTACAAAAGTAGTTTAATTTCAAGGCCTACAAAAAACAACGGCCATTTACAGAAGATAAGACCAAAATGACGATTTCCCAAAATGTGTCGATCCCTTGTGCTAGCCCGATGCTTTACAGAACATCATTAGCGTTTCTCTCTCAGAAACCCTGTAGATCCTCTTGGACCCCATAGCCTCTTGCTCAGGGGTAGGGGATCAGTTACCTATGGCACCAAGTGTAGAATCAAACAAGAGCCGGGCAAGTAGTCCATGTAAATAACATAGCATGTTGCGTTAAATATGAATTTAAAGACTGGAATTATTAAAGATGTGCAATAAAGTAAACAACTAGGCAATATAGTGCAAAAGAGTAGGCATAATGAAGAATCTTTCAAGAAAAAGCTAAACAAGTTATACTCTAGCAAAATGACAAATCATGTGGCTAAATTCTCCTGGAAATCACGATTTGCAAATCGCGTTTGTTGCCGAGAGCGAGTGAGAAATAATCGAGCATCGGCACCTCAAGACTCCATTTTGTGAGTTTAATTATTGAGTATTAGGAATGGTACCAAAGCAACACCCTAGTTGCTTTGCGAGGCTACATTGCAGTGATTATAAATAATGAAACAAAACCCGTACACAGCCGGGTCCGACTGGGCAGGATCTTAGCTATGTGGTGCCGACTCCAGATTCCAAGGCAAAAGACCTAGCTAGACTCTCTTTCGAGCAAGACAACCAACTTCGGTAACTACTCCGAGTACCGAGCAAGCATGACAAAATTGTGTTCCACACTTAGTAGCCCTTTACGAATCTCAATTAGTGAAAGTAAACAAGTATCGAACAAGACTAGGCAATACTATCATGCTAAACAACTAAGACTTGGCTAAACTGAACAAAACGATGCTAAACTAGGCTAAAATGAACTAAATAAAATTTGGCAGCATTTTGACATGAAATGAGTAGCCCCAAAATGGGTAAAAATGTAGGTTTTGATCCGGGCAACTTAGAAGGCAGCTGGCAACGTATGCGCACTCACCGACCAAGTAAAACCCAACTAAGGATCCCGTCATTCCAAGGAAGAAAGTGGGCAACTAAGGATCCCGTCATTCCAAGGAAGAAAGTGGGCTATGTACTGTGTGCTAAACTGCAAAGAGTGACTGACACATGACAAATAACTAGACTAAGATCTGGTAGGTCCAAAGGTATGACGGACAATGCTAACTGCCAAAGTAATAGATGCATGCACAACACACGCGAGTAACGAGTATAACTGATTGGTGACCAAATCCCAACTAGATAGCATTCAAGGGACCATTACAAGTTACAGCCATCATCCTAGGTCATGGGTTATCGTTGACATGCAAGCATGATGACATTCAACTCTATGTGCTCTTAGGGTTTGAATGTCGGGTTTCAAGACCCTTGGTGCTTCAGAAGGTAATGGACATTCAAAACCTTAAGTTTGAATACCTTTGACTCATTACCGTGCTCCACATGTCTCCGGGCAATCCGGGGAGTGAGAGTTAGCTCCAGCAATCACTTCCCACAAGTTTCACGTATATAAAGTGTTAGGCTAGGTTCGCGGGTGGAAGGATCCTCCAATTTTAAGTTTAAGGTCCCTCAAACTATGGGAAGTCAGGCATTTGCATTTGGCATTGAACCAATGGCTAAAAGGTCCTTTAACATGGTTAAAAGGGTGCCCACAGCTTGAACAAAGGGTCACTAGAAAAGGGACTAACAGTCCACTAGCCGATCTACTAGTGGGATGGCCCACCAGCTGGATGGTCTGGATCCTAATCAAAATGATGAAGTCTGGTCACTTTTGGGTCCCACCCAACAAGTTTATAAGGTCCACAAGTTGATGGGAAAAGTAGGAAATCAAATCCCAAGAAAAAAGGGACAAAACAGTCCCTAAACAGTCACTAGCCAGATGATGCCAAACTGCCGTGAGGCCAAGGTCACCTGCCGAATGCCTGTATGGCTAGCCGTGCAATGCACAACACTGCATTTGGCTTCTGTAGTCTGGGCACAATTTTGGGTCTTTTTAGCCCATTCTTTTTGGGGAACTTTGGGCTCAAAAAAAAAAAAAAAAAAAAAAAAAAAAAAACTCTTCAAAAAAAAAAAATACTCTTCAAAAAAAAAAAAAAACTCAAAAAAAAAAAATCTCTTCAAAAAAAAAAAAATCTCTTCACAAAAAAAAAAAAAAAATCTCTTCAAAAAAAAACTTTGGGCTGGGGAATTTGCTAACATGCCTATTGGTCCACTTGCAATTAAAGTAACATGATTAACAACAAATTGAGCTTAAAAACATGGGTTCTCTAGCATAGTAGAAGAATAAAGCATGAAACAGGAAATCTAGCATGTATATCCATGGAAGGAAAGGGGCTGGCGGAGAAGGAAATGCGCAAAAAAGAAGGTGGAGGTGGAAGTCGATCTGCACAGTTGATCGGCGGTGTCAGATTTTGAAGTAGCAGCCCTAATTTGATGCCAATTGAGAAAGAGGATGAAAGAGGAAAGAGGGAAGAGGAAGAGAAAAACCAATGCTCGAACGTGCAGGAGAAGAGGAAAATGAATTGGGAGTTCGTGTGGCTTATATAAAGAACAAATTCAGAAATTCTGTTTGTCCCAAATGAAGTGACAATTTGATTTGGCAAAACGGACGACTTAGGGGTCTCAGATGGTCTCGGGCCAAGAACAAAAGTTTCCTGAAATTAAATATACTTTCCAATGAACCCAAGAACGACGTATTTTGAGGTTCTGAGAGAAAACTCAACTTTTATGGGAATGACGACTATGTCCCAACTTAAGAGGAAAACTGTGAAATGAAGGGTTTCGGGGGCATCAACTGACTACGAGTCAAACATGAAGGTTTCTCGGAATGATTTAATCTACCCACTAAACCTGAATCGACAATTTTCTAATTTCCCAAAATACACCTCAAGTTTCCCGAAACTCCAACTTGGTCCTTCCAAGTTTCAAACTTGGCTCAAAAGCTCTCGAAACTTCCTGAAACTACCCAAACACTACTGTAACCCGTAAACTAATTAATTAACACCTAAACACACTTACTTAACTATTAAGCATAATTAATTGATATTAAACATGGTAATTAGGGGTCGGGGCATTACACATGCATAATGGTTACACATTGTCACATTTGTTTGCTCTCATTTACGCATGTGATGAGTAAATGAGGTGTCACATGTAAACGAGGTGTGAACATGGTGTGCAAATAAATAGGTGTAAAATTGATTTAGATTGGATTTTTTGTCTCGATTTTGAAGTACTGAGGCCATGGAGCAAATTGAGCATCGCAAGAAGGCCCGCAAGGGCTCAATCAAGAATTGACGAAGAATCAGGCCAAACAGTCCGGAATTTTGCTTAAAATTGAATATCAGTGGATATTCTGAGAAAATAAGAGAAGGCAGAGGCTTATTTGTGTCAATCAGGCCTATCCTAATTGTATTATAATTTGATATTGTGTTTTAGTTAAGATACAATTAGTCTAGTCATAACTTAAGTACTCTTTGTATATTAGGTAGCTATGATTTAGGCTTTGTATTTGTATTAGGATTCTGTTTAAACACTTATATAATGAGAACAGATGCAACCCTAACGGGACACGAATTCAGTCAAGGATCTTTCTCTCTTTCTCTCTCTAAGTGTTCTGTATTACATCTTCTCATAATATCATGATATCAGAGCTAGGTTCAAGATCTTCTCGTGGATTAGTCTATGTGACTATTTTCTCATCACAGATCCATCAACAGCAGCAGATCTGTGCCCTGATCAAGAAGTGGCCCACCACCGATCATCCTGTTTTCTTCTACAACTGAGAAGTTGTTGATCGACAGGCCTTCTAGAAGTTTTTGATGATTTTCTGAGAATTTTTAATCATCATCTGAGGTAGGTTTCCCTCCTTTTACATCTGACGATTTTGGGTATTTTTTCCCAAACAGTTTTCATCTCGACCGTCCAGTTTTGTGGATTTTTATCCAATTCCCTCCAACTTTGGATTGCTGGTAGTGGTTTCATCACTCACAAACAGATCTGATCTGATCTGTGATTGGGCAACTTCGTGGGGCCCACTGCTAGAGCCTGCCGACACAGTTATTGTCGTCTGCTATTTTTTTTTTTTCCCTGCTGTTTCCTGTTTGCTGCTGCTCCTGCTGCTATCTGCTACTTGCTACTGCTGTGATTTCCAATTCTACTTGCCAGTTCTACTGCTGCTGCTGGTTCCAACGTCTCTTGTTTGGAATTCTTACTAGTATACTATTAATGAAGAAATCTGAAATTGCCCTAGTCCGTTTTGATGGGAAAAATTACACATCGCGGGCCTTCCAATTTCAAATCTACTTAGAAGGAAAAGAACTCTAGGGCTACATGGATGGTTCTGAATTTAAACCGGAAGACGATGACAAGAAGATATCAGCCTGGAAAACTAAGGATGCTAAAATCAAAACTTGGTTACTAGGCTCTGTCGAGCCCCATTTTATTCTCAATCTGAAATCGTGCAAATCTACCCGTGAGATGTGGGATTATCTTAAAAAGATTTATCAACAAGGTAATGCTGCTCGACAATTTCACTTGGAGCTCGACATCTCCTAATTTTCTCAAGGCACCCTCTTTATACAAGAATATTACAATGGGTTTCGACGGCTGTGGTCTGAATATGATGAAATCAAGTTTGCAACTGTGTCTGAAGCAAATCTGCTAGAATTACTTCCCTTACAGCAAAATAGCCATCGGGACTAGTTTCTCATGAAACTTCGTCCAGAGTTTGAGACCGTCAGATCAAACTTAATGAGTCGGGCTCCCCTTCCAAGCTTAGATGACTGTTTTCAGGAACTTCTGCGGGAGGAACAACGTCTGGTTACAAAAACGACTCTGGAACAACAGAGATCTACTGAGGCTCTACTTGCCTATGCAACTACGACCAGACCACCTTCTCGGGACGTCAGTAAGGTTCAGTGCTATAACTGTAAGAAATACGGTCATTATGCGAATCAATGCAACGCTAAAATTTGCAAATATTGTAAGGCCATTGGTCACGTTATTGAAGAATGTCGGAAGAAGGCTCGAAATTCTACTTCCTGTAACTATACATCGTCAGCCCTTGGTACTTATAATGTACAGTCAGCTCTAAGTGCTTACACAGTGACTTCTCAACAATCTGCACCTTCTGACTTCTGTGGTTCCCTACCGTTTGATTCTTCTTCACAGCCTGGTTCCTCATCCCACTCTGCGTCCCTAACTCTTCTCACTCCTGAAATGGTAAATCAAATGATTATTAATGCCTTGGCATCCATGAAAATCTCAGGTACTGATTCTTCTCTTTCTCATATGTGGTACTTAGATTCTGGCACAAGTAACCATATGACATCTTCACCCCCAAAATTACTGCATGTTGTTCCTTACAATGGTAATCTTACTATTCAAACTGCCAATGGAGACAATCTTCCCATCACCTCTGTTGGTGATACTCCTGGCCCATTACAATTAACCGATGTTTTAGTGTCTCCTCATCTTTCTACCAATTTAGTTTCTGTTGGTCAACTTGTCGAGGATAATTACAATGTCTCCTTTTCTTCTTCTGGTTGTATTTTGTAGGACTGGGAGTCGGGGGCAGTGATCGCGAGGGGGCATAAGCATGGCAGACTGTTTTCCCTACCAGTGTCTACATTTATTTAGAATAAATCTTTACACTAGTTGTTTTTATTTTATTTTATTGAGAATGATTCTCGGTTGTGGCATAATAGACTTGGTCATCCGTATGCTTTTACAATGTCTACTTTATTTAAATCTGGATTATTAAATAAAACTATTGATTCTGTTTCTTTTGATTGTGATGCTTGTAAATTAGGAAAAGTAAAACTTTAAGTTTTTTCTCACTCCATCACACGGGGCACTTAATGTTTTGACTTAATTCACAGCGATGTTTGGGGCATTGCTCCTCACATTTCCCATGGACATTTCAAGTACTTTGTTACATTCATTAATGACTACAGCAAGTTTACTTGGGTTTATATATTGCATTCTAAATCTAATGTTGTTAAAGCATTTCAGTTTTTATTAGCTATGTTGAAACCCAATTTTCAAAATGCATTAAAACTTTGCGCTCGGATTCGGGGTGGGGGGTATGTTTCCAATGATTTTCAATATTTCCTAAATACTAAAGGAATCATTTCTCAGCGTACCCATCCATATACTTCGGAACAAAATGGAGTCGCGGAACGGAAAAACAGGCATCTCCTTGATGTAACTAGAACACTACTGATTGAATCATCAGTTCCTCCTCGTTTTTGGGTTGAAGCTCTCACCACTGCAGTCCATCTAATCAATCGTCTTCCATCACGTACATTTGCTCAATTCACATCGCATTTTAAACTGTTTGGTCATCATCCTGTGTTTGATCATCTACATACCTTTGGCTATGTTTGCTTCGTTCATCTACCCCCCACCGAACAAACAAAATCCACCAATAAAAAAAAGGTTTTGTCTGTTATGATCCCATTGGTCGTCGCATCAGGGTTTCTCGCAATGTTATTTTCTTTGAAAATCAGTATTTTTTCCAAACACACTTGGATTGTCCTCATCTATTTTCTACTGCTATCTTACCGGGTTTTTCAGATAAAAGAATTGTTACTAGGTTTCATCCTGACTTTGTTTATCATCTTCGGGAAAAACCTACCACTGCAGATGCCCATCCTCCTGATCCTCCGCCGGCAACTGGTTTCACAACTCCTCATATCCTGCATCGCTCCTCAAGAACTTCTAGACCACCTGAGCGGTATGGATTCACCCATACTTCCTTGATGACATGAAGGAAGAATTGGATTCAATGGATCAGAATCACACTTGGGACATTCTGGATTGTCCTTCAGCAGTTAAACCCATCAGTTCCAAATGGATCTACTCAATCAAACTTAAATATGATGGCTCCTTGGATAGACACAATGCTAGACTTGTGGCACTCGAAAACAGGCAATAATATTGGATTGATTAAGAGATGTTTGCACCTATGGCAAAAATGACTACAGTTCGGTTGCTTCTCGCCATTGCTGCCTCTAAATCTTGGCCATTATACCAAATGGATGTCAAAAATGCCTTTCTTCATGGGGATCTGAAAGAAGAGGTCTATATGCGGATACCACAGGGAGTCACTTCTCCATCTAAAAAATGTCTGTCGCCTACAGAAGTCTTTGTATGGTCTAAAGCAAGCCGTTAAAATTAAAAGTAATGCTTTATGGTACTTTTGTATTTAAGTTAAATCCTATGTCCTTTTTAGTCATTTTGTTGTGTCTAGAATTCTCCTTGACATTAAACCTTACATGTAAAAGTCAGTGGATGTAAAGAGGATAGATGAATGAATAGAAGCTTCATGAGAAGCCATCCCCTGTTTCACCGAAATTCATCCATCTCCATTTTCTTTTGATTTTCTTTCATTTTCTCTTCACCAAAAATCATATTTTAGGCAAAGCAATTGCCAACATCTGGTATCAAAGCTTGGTTGGGTCAAGATCAAAGCTAGGGTTTGAAGATTTGTGAAGGGAAAACAAGCCCCTGCTTCAACCATGGCAAGTTCAAGCAATCAAGGTATGGGTATTTCACAACCACCACTTTTTAATGGTGAGAACTATGATTTTTGGTGTGTGAAGATGAAAACTATTCTTATTTCCAATGAGCTATGGGAATATGTGGAAGAAGGGTTTGAAGATCGTGAAAGTTTGGAGGGTTTGACAAATGCCCAAAAGGCTCAATTGAAGGTGCACAAGGCTAAGGATGCAAGAGCTCTCTCCATGATTCAACAAGGAGTTGGAGATACAATTTTTCCAAGGATTATCAATGCAACAAAATCAAAGGAGGCATGGGATATCCTTCAAAGTGAGTTTAGAGGCAACTTGAATGTAAGAACTATCAAACTCCAATCCTTGAGAAGAGATTTTGAGAATATGAAGATGAAGGATAATGAAATGTTGCAAGGCTATTTTTCTAGAGTTATGGAAGTTGTTAATCAAATGAAAACCTATGGGGATGACATTAAAAGTGAAAGAATTGTTGAGAAAATCTTGATTAGTTTGCCAAAGGAATATAATCCCATTGTTGCCCTCCTTGAAAATACTAAGGATTTAGCCACTTTGAGTGTTGAAGAATTGATGGGTTCCATTAAATCATATGAACAAAGGTTGGATAAGCAATCTGAAAAATCAATTGAGAGTGCTTTTCAATCTAAGTTCAATGTTAGTACTCCTAAAAGTCAAGGAAAAGGTGGTTCCTCTAGTAGTGGTCAATCTAGAGGTGGATCCCATTGGAAAGCAAAAAATGCAGATGGTGGAAAATGGGGTAATAATTTCCAAGGGAGAAACAATTCCCATGGAAATAATTTCCAAAGGAAATGCAATGAAGAGCCCAATCAACAAAGGTGTGGAATTTGCAATCGTAGTAGTCATGTTGATAAAGATTGTTGGTTTCGGGGAAAACCACAATGTCACAATTGCAAAAAATTTGGGCATGTCAAGAAAGATTGTCGGGTTAAAACCAATCAACAAGCTAATTTCTCCGAAGAGCAAGAAGATGATGATAGCATGTTTTATGCTTGTCATGCGATGTCCGAGCAAAAGAATGATGTTTGGTTTCTTAATAGTGGGTGTAGCAACCACATGACCGGAGATGAGAGTATTTTTGTGAAGCTTGATACTTCCTCCAATTCTCAAGTGAGGATGGGAAATGGTGCCTTGGTCCAAGCAAAGGGAAAAGGTACTATTGCCGTGGAGACAAAGAAGGGGAGAAAAACTATTTCCGATGTTCTACTTGTTCCGGACTTGGAGCAAACTTTGTTGAGTGTTGGACAACTTGTTGAGCATGGGTACTTCATTCACTTTGAGGAAGACTCTTGCAAGATTTATGATAAAGGGGGAGAAAACCAAGTGGTGGCAAAAATCAAGATGGAGAAAAATAGAAGCTTTCCTCTCACTTTCCAATATGCAAAGGATGTGGCCTTGAAGATGGATATGCTTGATGAGTCTTGGCTTTGGCATAGAAGATATGGGCACTCGGAATTTCCAAACTTTGAAGACTTTACAACAAAGGAACATGGTGCATGGCTTGCCGGTTATCCAAGAGGTAAAACAAGTATGTGAAGGTTGTGTTCTTGGAAAGCATCATCGGGAGTCATTTCCAATAGGCAAGGCGTGGAGAGCTAAAACACCATTGGAGCTTGTTCATACCGATGTGTGCGGGCCCATGGATACACCATCTCATGGAGGTAACATGTATTTCATTATTTTTATTGATGATTTTTCTAGAATGACTTGGGTTTACTTCATGAGACATAAATCGGATGTTTTCTCTATATTTAAAATTTTCAAAGTCTTGTAGAAAGGCAAAGTGGGCATCTCATGAAAATCTTGAGAAGTGATAGAGGGGGAGAGTACAACTCCCATGAATTTGATAAATTTTGTGAAGACATTGGCATGGAGAGACAACTTACCGTTCGGTACACTCCACAACAAAATGGAGTGGCGGAAAGAAAAAATCGAACCATTGAGGAGATGGCCAAGTCAATGCTTCATGAAAAAGGGCTACCCAAAGCTTTTTGGGGTGAAGCCGTTTATACGGCGGTTTACTTGATGAATAGATGTCCCACAAAGGCCGTTGCAAATGTAACTCCATTTGAAGCTTGGAGTGGGAGAAAACCATCCATTAATCACTTGAAAGTGTTTGGGTGTATTTGCTATGCTCATGTCCCAAAGGAGAAAATGCACAAGCTTGATGAAACTAGTGAGAAGTGCATATTTGTGGGTTACAGCTCCCAATCAAAGGGCTATAGACTCTACAATTGGAAGACAAACAAAGTCATCATTTGCCGGGATGTTGTCTTTGATGAGAAGGCTTCTTGGGATTGGAAGGAAAAGCAAGTCCAAGACCAAGTTATCTCTTTTGATGTTGAACCGAAAAATCAACAAAATGAAGATTATGATGATGATGATGATGCTCCAAATCAAATGTCTCCCATTGCAAGTCCTCAATCATTTCCAAGTTCTCCATCAAGCTCAAGTTCCACATCTCAAGTTCAACTCCAAAGAAAGATGAGAAATCTTAGTGGATGTTTATGCAAGTTGCAATTTTTGTGTGTTGAACCGGAGAGGTTTGAAGAGGCAATCAAAGAAGAAGTATGGAAGAAAGCTATGGAAGATGAGATTTCCGTAATTAAAAAGAACAAGACTTGGGAGTTGGTGAAGAGGCCTAAAGACAAAGATATAATTGGTGTGAAGTGGATTTACAAGACAAAGCTCAATCCCGATGGCTCAATTCAAAGGCACAAAGCAAGACTTGTTGCAAAAGGGTATTCTCAACAACCCGGAATTGATTTCCAAGAAACATTTGCGCCGGTGGCCCGTCTTGATACAATAAGACTACTCATTGCTTTGGCGGCTCAAAAGGGTTGGTTCTTATACCAACTTGATGTGAAGTCCGCATTCTTGAATGGTGTCTTGAAGGAAGAAGTTTATGTTGATCAACCTCAAGGCTTCGTTGTCAAAGGTGAAGAAGGAAAAGTATACAAGTTGAAGAAGGCTTTATATGGGTTGAAACAAGCACCCCGGGCATGGTATAGTGAGATTGACTCCTACTTCAAGAGGAAAGGCTTTCAAAGAAGCAAAAGTGAGCCAACCTTGTATGTCAAAAGGCAAGGTAAAACCGGTATTCTCATTGTTTCACTTTATGTTGATGATTTGATTTTTACCGGTAATGATCAAAAAAATGATTGATGAGTTTAAAAATGATATGATGAAGAAGTATGAGATGAGTGATTTGAGTCTCTTACATTACTTCTTGGGCATTGAAATTTACCAAAAACAAAATGATATTTTCATTTGTCAAAAGAAGTATGCAAAGACTCTTCTTGGGAAGTTCAAGATGATGGAGTGTAATCCGGTGGCAACTCCATTGATTGTGAATGAAAAATTGTCTAAAGAGGATGGAAGTAAAAAGGCGAATGCATCTCTTTATAGAAGCTTGGTTGGAAGCTTGTTGTATTTGACCACTACAAGGCCGGACATCATGTATGCTACAAGCTTTGTAATACCCCAGGCCCAGTATAAGGGCTAGATTATTTTCTGATATTTAATATTTAATTATCTTGATTTTACTTAAAATTTATTGGGACCCATAGTTTAATGGAGGAATTCGAGTGGAACTTGTGGTGGTTATACCATAGACTCCTAGTATTGTTAGGAATAGGATTGGCATGTGAGAAGGAATAATAAAATTAGAAAGAGGACTTTGGGAAGGATTCTAGCTTCTAGCTTTTATATATTGATCAACCCAAAGCCTAGTTTAGTATTAGCCTTGAAGAAATTAGGAGGAAGAACCAATTCTAGTCAGCCATAATAGGTGAGTAGAGATTCTGATCTAATCATATGGTTCTGAATTTATGGGTTTGCTCTTGTGTAATTTTGATTACTCTATTTTATCGTGAGTAGAAATTCTGATATGCTTGTGTGGGGTTCCTAATCTCTTATTTTATGCCTTTGGATTCTTTGTTATTCAGTTTTATGGATGTAGATGATGATGTTGATTGATTTCTAAGCATTCGAATAACTGCTACAGTATTTCTATGTTATTAATCGACTTGTGTCTATCAGATATGGGGTTCGAAATCTTCATCCACAGCTTGGAGTCCTTGCAAATCTTTGTAGTAATATAGATGTGAGCTCTAGGCACCCTTCTCAATCATGATTATATACAAAAATCAGTAAGAAATTTGAATCATAATTGGATTTCTCCAATTCCAGATCGTCAAAGTGTAGTTTGGTCGATATTGGTTGTGGGACCACGTGGCCCACTTGATGGGAAATCAGATCCAGCCATCTGATAGGGCACCCCTAGACGACTCTAGGAGTCTAGGGCCTATGCAAATTGAGTCCAATTAGGTCCACCATCCAACTGACCCAAAAATCCTGAACGTGACTACCATTCTGCCAACTTAAACTTCTTGTAGAGTTTCTAAAGCTTGGAAATTTATATTATGGCCCCTGTTATTGTTCCTTATTATAACTTGAAACTGTTTTGTGATATTTCTCTAATGAAGGACTTCTGAAACTACAATTAAGGACCTGGTATTTATTGCTTTGTACAGCTGGGTCTGTTTGACTAATTTGGGACCAATAGACCCTAATGTTTTATATAAATTATAATGGGATCCCCTAAGTTTTCTGAAATTGCAAACAAAGGCTTGGTATTCATTATTATCATTTGCAAATTGTTTGAATGGTTTCCTTTCGTTCTTGATTTGTCAAATCTGTATTTTGAACACTGTTATTTGAATATGTGGTGACTTGAAATATGTATGTGGATTAATATGCTTATGTCTTTGTTATTTGGGGATCTCGCATGCTAGATTGTGTGGTTTGTATATGTATATGTTGTGGTTAATTTGGTAATTGAATATTTACCTTAAAACTGTAAAGGGTGAGTTATGTAATTGACCTCTCATCTCGTACACCAATTTTGATTCGGACTGGGGCAGATTAAATCCACATAATTTGAGAAGGGGTTGATTATGGAATTCACTCATTACTAATGTTGAAGACATGCTATATTTCATATTTTTGATGAGACTTGTATTTGCTATTTGACTAGAAAACTGAGATACGGTGACTTTGTCTGTTTGGAGGAACCTTTTGGACACCCCTAGACCACGAGGATGTATGGCCGATTTTGTGAGGATTGTTGATGTTGGACTTAGTGTCCGGGCCGTTATAACGGCTGGTCCTTAGTGGACGTGAGTGGCCATTATGATAGCTGGTCCTTAGTGGACGTGTCTGACGAGACAGGGTCATGGTGACCGGTATACATGTTTACGATGGACCTTGGTGGTCGATGATTTTGGACCTTAGTGGTCGATGGTTTTGGACCTTGGTGGTCGGTTTTTGGGCTAGTGCTAACAAGTGGCTCGGAGGTTGTCGTTTGTTTGACCAGATTCCAACCTTGGCTTGAATGAGACTTTGGATGTTATTTTAATTTGTTGTGTAATCTTATCTAAGCATATGTTTAAATCCACAAATAGATTATAATATCTATTCACTCAGTTGTACTGATACTTTGTGGATTTGCCCCAATCCAGGTAACCAGAACTTAGCAACTCAGGAAAATCGTGATGACCGGGAGATAGACTTTGGGATGCGTACTTGATCGTCGAAGCCCCATAGATGGAGAAGAAATAGATTTATTAGATTGTTTAGAGTATTTCATTTGGAAGACATTGCAATTATTTTATTTTATTCGTCAATGTTACATTTGTTATTAGATTTGGATTTTTAATACAAGTTTGCTTAAGCTGGTAAATGCCTGAATCTTTATGTGATCTTTGATTTAACCTATGTGTGTGATGCTTACGAGTCTCGGCACGGAATTCGAAGGGCCCCGGATTCCGGGTCGTTACAAGCTTATTGTCTCGGTACATGCACATTCCAAGCCAAACTCATTTTGGAGTGGCAAAGAGAGTCTTGAGGTACATTAAAGGTACTCTTGACTTTGGCATTTTATATGAGATGAATGTGGGTGCAAAGTTAATTGGTTTTTGTGATAGTGATTGGGCCGGTTGTGTTGATGATATGAGAAGCACTTCCGGATATGCCTTTTCATTTGGCTCGGGTGTCTTTTCTTGGGCATCTAAGAAGCAAGAAAGGGTGGCTCTATCTACCGCGGAGGCCGAATATGTGTCAGCATCATCGGCAACTTCACAAGCTATTTGGCTAAGTAGAATCTTGGAAGATATTTGTGAAAAGCAAGGAGAGGCTACTCCAATCATGTGTGACAACAAGTCCGCAATTGCAATGACAAAGAATCCCGTCTACCATAGCCGTTCGAAGCACATTGCCATCAAGCATCACTTCATAAGGGAGGCCGTGGAAGCCGATGAGATTCAACTCAAGTATTGCCCTACCTATGATCAAGTGGCAGATATCTTCACCAAAGCACTTCCAAAAGGCAAGTTCCAATATTTTTCGAGAAATGTTGGGTGTTACCACAAAGCATTAAGGGGGAGTGTTAAAATTAAAAGTAATGCTTTATGCTACTTTTGTATTTAAGTTAAATCCTATATCCTTTTTAGTCATTTTGTTGTGTCTAGAATTCTCCTTGACATTAAGCCTTACATGTAAAAGTCAGTGGATGTAAAAAGGATAGATGAATGAATAGAAGCTTCATGAGAAGCCATCCCCTGTTTCACCGAAATTCATCCATCTCCATTTTCTTTTGATTTTCTTTCATTTTCTCTTCACCAAAAATCATATTTTAGGCAAAGCAATTGCCAACACAAGCTCCTAGGGCCTGTTTCGAAACTTTTAGGGGTTGCATATGCACAAGCGGTTTTACTCAAAGCCCTTACGATCTGTCTCTTTTTCTGCAAATAACATCTACTGGTGTTACTATTCTCCTTGTGTATGTTGGCGACATTATTATCACTGGCATTGATGATGGTATGATAAGGTCTAGCCAAAAGTCTCTCAGGGATTCTTTCCATATGAAGGATTTAGGCCCTTGCATTATTTTTTGGGGTTGGAAGTGCATCAATCTCCTAAAGGCCTGTTTCTTAATCAACACAAATACACGTCTGATCTCATTGAGCTTGCTAATCTGCATGACTTCGCCTGTTGATACACCTGTAGAGGTCAATCTAAAATTGAGTAAAGATGATGGTGACCTTCTTCCTAATCCACATACTTACAGGCTCTTGGTAGGTAGTCTTGTCTATCTCACCATCACTCGACTGGATATCTCCTATGCTGTCAATCTTGTGAGCCAATTCATGACAACTCTGAGACAGCTTCATCTGACTGCTGTCAAGCGCATTATCCGGTATTTGTTGGGAATTGTCACTCGTGGTTTATATCATCCCAAGGATAATCCTCTTCAGTTGACCGCTTATGCAGATGCTGACTGGGTGGGCTGTTAGGACACACGTCGGTCTACTACTGGTTGGTGCATGTATCTGGGAAATTCTCTCATTGCTTGGAAATGCAAGAAACAAGAATGTGTTTCTTGATCTTCCACAAAGGCTGAATATAGGGCAATGTCTTCTGTCTGTTCTGAAATCTTATGGCTCCGGGGACTTCTCTCGGATCTCGGCTTTACTCAATCCTCTCCTACTTCCTTGCATGCAGATAATACTGGGGCTATCAGGATTATTAAAAATCCTGTCTTCCATGAACGCACCAAACATAGTGAAGTGGATTGTCACTTCATTCGGGATGAATTTCAGCGTGATGTCATTTCTTTACCTCAATCCCTACTGAGCTTCAGTTTGTTGATATCTTCACCAAAGGACTTCCTTGACTTCGACATCAGTTTCTGGTTACCAAATTGCTGCTAGATGACTCCTCAACATCAATTTTAGTGGGGGGGGGTCAAGCCTATCGTAATTGTATTATAATTTGATATTGTGTTTTAGTTAAGATACAATTAGTCTAGTCATAACTTAAGTACTCTTTCTATATTAGGTAGCTATAATTTAGTCTTTGTATTTGTATTAGGATTCTGTTTAAACACATATATAATGAGAATAGATGCAACCCTAAGGGGACGCACGAATTCAGCCAAGGATATTTCTCTCTTTCTCTGTCTAAGTGTTCTGTACTACATCTTCTCATAATGACAATTTGCAAATTTTATATAGTCTGAACTGTTAAAAGAGGCTGGACGAGACCTTTCTTCAAGCTTCAGTTTGGTGTGCTAAATCCAGCCCTACCAATGAAAGAATTATGCCAGAAGGGTCGCCCTGGTTTTAGAATCAAGATCATATGTTTTGATTCATCATTAGATGGCCCATGTAGGCCCCACAACCAATCCAGTGCAGGATGTCAGGGACGACTAGATTCTGGAAAATTTCCAAATTTCTTTAATTTTCTCAGTACTGATTATTTTGGATTTCGAAACTTTGCATAAGATTTTTAATTGTATTAGGAATCTATTAGCTAGGGCTTTTTTTATTATTTGCATGGTATATATACCAAATGGCAGTCGACTGCTAGGATACTCTTGTTTTACAGTTTTTGGTTAACAATAAAAGAGTACTGTGTACTGAGTTTCCTCTCCTCTTTGGTATTGTGTGACTTCTAGGGTAATTAAGAAGGATGCTAAGGTCAATTTTATGGTTGATTTTGTTCTTTGTTGATTTTTATTGATTGCTGGAATTTCTACGAACCCCTACTATTCTCCATATTTTTCTGGTTTTGGTTTATTTGGGGCCTTGACAGTCTGATTCTCTGTCAAATTGGGGCTGCATCAGAAGCATATCTCTCACTTGCAAAAAGGAGCTTGTACAAGTCGTAAAATGGTGATTCCTTTTAGTTATACAATTGGCCACAGGCTCAAATCCCATCAACCGCTTTTACTTTTTCATTCGTCTGGGTCCCGTATTTATAATACAAACCATTCAATTTGTTTATTGGACTAATAAATCCCTAGACCTTAAAGCTGATCATCTTAAACCTTCATAGATATTGTGTAATTTGTGAAAAAAAAAAAAACCCGAACCTTTAATCTACTTTTCTGCACCTTTATTGGCTCCCAATTCATTATCCAAACCATTCAATATTTTCATATCAATAGCGAGCATCAAGACATTAGGTTTCATATCTTAAATCTTCATGGATTTACGGTCCAAAACATCTGAAAACAACTAAAACTGTTGGATGTACTCATGTATTCATTTACTCATGTGAAAATGGTGATTTTAACAAATATGGTAATGTGTAACATGTCTAACATTTGGATGACATTTACATATGTAAAACCCATTTTCTTATCCCATGTGCAGAAGGCAAACAACCCTTGAGCACAAAACATGTGGCTGACAGGACCTATTTATTCTATTGAATCGTTAGAAATCTCCTAATATATGCTTTTGATAGGTCGCAATTTTGGGGATGAGGGTCTGTTCTTTCTTGCTGAAAGCTTAGCCTACAATCAGGTTAGAACTTATGCAGCATTTGTAAATCCTATAAACTCCCACCACAGTTTGCGGGTTCCCCCTCTAAATATAGATTTTATGGACGAACTTAGGTCAGCCGTGGAGGCTTCTTTTCATAGTTGTTTTGAGAAAGTTACACTAAATAGTTCTTATCATTTCTTTTTATAAATCAGAATGCAGAGGAAGTGGATTTTTCTGCTAATGGAATAACTGCAGCTGGTTTGAAAGCTTTAGACGGTGTTCTCCAATCAAATGTTATATTGAAGACTCTCAATCTTTCTGGAAATGCCGTCGGTGATGAAGGAGCTAAGGTTATGCCCGCTTTATTTTTCAGTATTACATTGTAATTTGTACATTGGAACTAATTAAAGTAGACCATAAATTATGTGCTTGTATGATGAATTAAGGTGCCAAGAATCCTAAGGGACTTCGAGCAGTGTTTATGTGTGTGTTTTTCATTCTTCACAACTTCCAGAAAAATCGTGACAGGTCAATCTTCAATAGGACGTAGAAAAGGGAACAAAATTCTATAACTCCCATGACTGATGATTAGTAAGACCTCAACAAATGTTTGTCAAAACCCTTTCAAGTTGAAATGGAATCGATCATTTAAGAAAACACAAAAGCAAAAAAGAAAAAGAAAAAACAAAATGCATCAATTGAATGAATAAGTATTGAAAGACAACCAACGCGTATTCTCAAACTATAACTCCCATGATAGAGGATTAATAAGACCTCAGCAATTGTTTGTCAAAACCCTTTCAAGTTGAAGTGGTATCAATCATTTAAGAAAACATAAAAGCAAAATAAATAAATAAATAAAAAGAAAAAACAAAATTCATAAATTGACGAATTGAATGAATATTTATTGAAAGACGACCAATGGGTATTCTCAACCATTCATGAAACGGCTTTAATGTTTAATTTGTTTCTTTCCTTGTGGTGATCTAATTTAGTTGGCATGTGTTAGGAGATACCCT
The DNA here is from genome assembly GCA_012931725.1 of Litsea cubeba. NCBI lineage: Eukaryota > Viridiplantae > Streptophyta > Magnoliopsida > Laurales > Lauraceae > Litsea > Litsea cubeba. The sequence goes on from CM022949.1 coordinate 56,520,677, forward strand.
GGCATGTGGCATATTATGTCCACATTATCATATTTTCCCATTTCTATTGCATAAGTGTTATCTATTGTTTGTCTTCTCACTTAATATATTTTTTGTCTTTATACATCCTTTTAGTATACCATAGAATGAAATTGGAATAAATCTGAGTTTTTCTCAAATCTTTGTTGGAAAGGTTTCATTTTCGGCTAGATGTTTGATTCAATAATGTTGGTTTTGTAGAGTTTGCCCCTTATCCAATCTTTTGGAGCATATTGAAGTAAATACTCTTTTGATACAATTGAGTATCTACTTCAACAAAAGTTTTGAGGATCGGCAATTGCAAATTGATGCATGTTGGAGAGAAAATAAAATAAAATGGTGGAATACATTGTCAATGAGTCATTTAGGGCATGTTTGTGTAAAACCTTTTCCATGTTTGTCCCTTTTCCGCAGTTTGGTATGGCGCCCTTTCACAAGGAAAATTGGCAAAAAACAACTAATTTTCTGTGATGCCGTAGAAAACCATTTCCTTTCCTATGTTAGGAAGGGAGGGGTTGAAATCACTTTTCCTTTCTGCCTAAAAGTGGAAGTTCAAGAACAAATTTTTAGATCATGTTGCACAAATGTGCCCTTAATATTCTCTTAAATTTCTATAAAACTTCGTAAGAAAAATGAAAATGAGGAACTTGGGAATTGTGGGGACATGAGCAACAGTAGGGAGATGTCTTTGGGCTCACAGAGTGAAGTGGTGCACATGAAGTGGAAGCTAAGTCTCTATGGGAGATATTGAAAATTGTCTCCTTGCATTATATGCAGATTTGGATCAATTATCACGGGATTGAACTTGTGAGGCACGTGATGAAAGTACGAGAGAGAGTAATGAAGCATAGACTTATATAAAAAAGACCAAGATATATGAAAATCAATTTGATTTCAAGCCAGGAGGTCAACCATGGAAGCTATCTTCTCACTTAGACAATTAATGTAAAAATACTGAGTGATGAGGGAAAATCCTCACATAGTCTTCGTTGATCTAGGGAAATCCTATTAAAGGGAACCTAGAGATTGGAGTTAATGGGTTTTAGATAACAAGAGTGTCCTAAGAGGCTGGCATCATTAAAGACATATATAAGGGAGCGGTAACAAGGGTAAAAACTATATGGGGAGAGACTGATTAGTTTTCAGCGGCGATAAATTTGCATTAGAGGTCGGCTTTAAGCCCTAATCTTTTCGTACTGATTATGGATGAGTTAACATCTCATATTCAAGATGAGGTACATTGGAGTATGTTGTTTATTGATAATATAGTGTTGTCGGATGAATTGAGAGATGACGTGAATCAACGCGGAACATGAGAGATAGCGGGAGCACCTTAGAATCCAAGGGCTTTGAAATAAGCCGTGCAAACTATCAAATACAAGTCGGCTCAGGTCCACTTGTATAACTGTCTAAAATCCAGGCCAATTGAGTTTATCTCTTAGATATGAATTGGTCAAAAGACAATTGTACAGTTTCCTTTTATAGGAGATTCTTTTGTTATTTTTAGATAGTGTAACATAATTAGCCAGATTTATAGCCTCGATTAAGCATCTTTTATTCTATTTTAATAGGAGTTGATCTCCTAAGGAGAAACACAATTTTCAAGACAAATTGAGAATTTTTTTTTTTTAACCAGAGAATGATATACGAATGTCTTTGATGCAGGCTAGACAATAGGTCATCCAACCCATTGGGCCCAACCCGTAAGCCCAATGGGATGTCCAGTTATTTAGGAATCTTATTGAGTATTTTAATTTGATTAGGATTAATATTAGTTAGTTTCCTATTTGTTTAGGCTTATTCAGATATTAGGAAATATTGTTGCGTAGGGATTAAGCCAACTCCTCTATTTAAGGATGTTAAGCCTCATCGTACTTAGAGTGCTTATTTCTTATCAATTATAAGTTTTCCTTGAGATGTATCAGAAGCAACAGCCGAACCCAAAACTTCCCACAACCCAGCCATCGATACCCCCAACTGCAATCGAAACCCACCACCAATCCTAATCAATCAAACCCTTCAACCCAACCGACCCCTCTATTCTCAAATTTCAGCCATTGATTCAAACATCTATCATCAAAATCGAGACTCCATAACCACCAAACCACCTACGCCGACCCTCTCTATACACACCATCTTCAAACCCATCTCGACCCATTCCTCCAAGCCCTTTTCCACGCACCGAAAGTCCCTAGCCCCCCATAACCCTTCTCCCCGAACCTCTCAACTGAAACCCCAAAAGCCTACGAAACTCCAAATACCCACACCAAACCCCAACTTCCGAAATCCTAAAAGGAGACCGAACCCCTTCTCCTGCATTCCCATCAATCCAAACCCAAATCTGTCTTCACCCAGCCTTCTTGAAACCCCACCCAGCAGAGAGAAAAAAGAGAAGCAGAAGAAGAAGAGAGAAGAAGGAGCCTTGAGTTAGTAGGGCGCACCTAGCACTTGTCAATTGTTTCACCACTCCACTTTTCATCTCCAGTGAGCAACAAACGACAGACAAAAAAAGCAGCAACCTGCAACCCCATCTTCATCACAGCAGCAGCCAGCAGACCTTGCCTTGCCGTTTAGCGTCACATCTCCATCGCAACCCTCGCCTAGTTGCTCTTCATGTTTTTATCTCCAAGTTGACGTAAGTAAGATAAAAGTCGTTTATTTCTCTTCCTATATAAGACCCTACGAAGCAAAAGCAAAAAGGTTCCAATCCCTCCCATGTGCTACTCTGAACTGGCAGTTTGGGCCTTAACTGCAGTTCGGGCCTGATCTGAGTTTGAACCCAAGTCCAGTAGCCCACTAGCAAAAAAAAATAGAAAAACTACAAGTGGGACTAGGCAACAGGGAGCCATCCCCGTCCAAAGCACAATTTTTTCTTATTGATCAACGATCAGTCTTCACGTGCATACTCAGGTCAATTCATCTTTGAAAAAAAAGTCTTATTCCTCTTTTACATCAAATATGAGAAACATTGAAGATCCAATTGAGCAACCAAGAAAACTTTATCAAAAGAGATATAGGGATCGATATTATAAAAAAAACAGTCTACTTTGAGCAGTTCCTCCGTTTGAAGCAAGGAGATCTGATAGTCAATGAGTACATGCGCCGTTATCAAAATCTGGAATTTGATTGTAATTTAAAGGGCATAGATAAAGATGATAAAAAGCGATATATGAGAGGTTTGCGATCAGATATACGAGATAAGATGCGTTTTTGCATGACCATTCAAGAAGCATATGCTAAAGCACTCTGGGCTGCAAATGAAATTTGACATTCTCAAGAAGAAAATTTTCAGCAAAGAGCAAGAGCTCATATTGTGGAACGAATTTTTGCAGGAGAAGATAATCCCACACTTGTCATTTGTCATCTTCTCAATACGAATGAGAAGGAAGAAGAAGAATGGAAACTGGCTCAGAAATTTCACACACGGGTAAGAGTCAAAGACATGTCCGTTAATGTGATTATTGACAATGGTAGTGCAATGAATTTTGTTGCACAAGAGGTTATTGACACGCTTAATTTGCCAACCGAGATGATGCCTAAGCCCTATCAAGTCACATGGTCTAATGGTAATGTCATCCCTGGGACTCAGATGTTTGGTATCATTCAAGATTGGCAATTATGAGGACAAAATTTGGTGCGATGTAATCCTCATGTATATGGCTCATATTATTTTTGGGCGTCCATGGCTTGTGGGGCCCACATAGGAATTCCACAATGAGGGCCATGCCTGAAATCTTTACACATCTAGTGGAAAGATGGGCCCCACTGAAGATTGAAATAAAAAGCAAAAAGAGAGAGAAGAGGGAGAGAGAGGGAGGGGGGGGGGGGGGGGGGGCAAATAAATGTAAAAGAGGAAAAAAAATCATCCATGAGTGGGCCCCCCTTTTGAAAATGTTTAACATGTGGGGTACTCATCGATGGATCCACATCCATGCCAAAAAAAGGAAGAACAGTTGGGATTTCATCCATCAGTGGGGCCCATGCCCATGGTAGGAATTTCACAGGGAGGGCCATGTCCAAAATTTCCACGCATTCAAATGGAAAGTTGGGCCCCACTGATGCTTGATTGGAAATATAGGTGGGACCCACAAATTGATGAAAGACAACTACTTTCTGTAGTGGGGCCCACTGCTGATGGATGGAAAGGAAGAAAAAGAAGAGGGAGAAGAGAAGGTGGACTGAGAGAGAGAGAGAGAGATATTTAAAAAAATAAAAACACACAGCACCACGTGCGTACCTGGAAATCGCAAATGGGCTGTTGCTCTTCATCTTCGTTTTTCTCTAGAGCTTGAGCTTGAGCTTGGAAAATTTTCACCCACCTTCATGGCTGCTAACTCTCAGCTCCGTCTCTTCACCGCCAACAAAGAAGTCTGTCAGGCTCAATCGTCTTTCTTGCTGGAAGAGGCCTTGAGGTTGGAAGAACTTCACTGAACACGAATTCACCGCCAACAAAGAAGTCTGTCAGGCTCAATCGTCTTTCTTGCTGGAAGAGGCCTTGAGGTTGGAAGAACTTCACTGAACACGAATTCACCTCCAGCATTCAAACACGGATGCTTGTAGGAACAGGTGAACTACCGGAGGGCTTGGATAGCAACTGCACAAAGAGGAGCTGAATGTTTCTTTTCTCTGTCAATCGTAATAAGGGTTTCATTTTGTTTATACTTCCATTAATGGAAATTAATTCAACCTGCAATGAAAGGCAAAAAAAAAAAAAAAAGAAAAGAAAAGAAAAAAAAAAAACCTCAAATATAGAAGCCCAAGCCTTCATTTTCCCTCCTTTAACAGAATCGTTGGATTCCCACGATATTATATGATATGATACGATTTGAATCGCACGATTCGTTCCCAAATGCGATTCGTCAGTGCGATTCGAATCGGTTTTCTTCTGATACGATTCGAATTGCGAATCCCACGATTTTGACAACTATGCTAATGGGCAAGTCACATAATAGTGTTGTATAGCTCCTTGTGTTTGTTAATTGCTGTTTGTGTTTTCTGTGTATTCTCCATCTTTGAAACATGTTTTGGCTGGAATTGACAAAGCTTGTCCATAATGAGTGGGACTTGTTAATTTTTGCTGAAATAAATTTATTTTGAAGCCTATGTGTGCAAGTTTTTCTATTTTGTGCGTGTGTGTGTTTTTATTTTTATTTTTTATTGCCTATTCCATTTATGCCCTTCTTTTAACATTTAAAGGGCCTGTAGGTATATTTGCCGTTCCAAATCCAATGAGTGTGCTCACATCATTGAAAATCTAGGGTTTATACAAGTTTTCTTAATTTTCTTCCCCTTGACTGGATAATCAAATTTATAGAAAGTTTCTTTTTATTGATATTTCTTTGATGATCAATTTGGAATCTGTTTGTAGGCAATGAACAACCACTCAAATCCTATCCTTTGGTCTAATCAAAGAATCATTTGAAATTTTTGGCCATTTAAAAAAAATTACCGGTCAACCGGCCAATTAAAGGCTTCGAAGGCCTTTTGAAACAATATGTTAACTAGCAGCTCGGGTACGTGCATACAATGCAATTCAAATATTCACTCATACAATGCAAATAAAATATTCATGCATAGCAATGAATTTTTAGAAAGAAAAAAAAGTATGACTGTACCTATTTTCAGAGTTGAAGGTAGGGAAAGTAGAAAGGGAGTATGAGAAGTGAGGTAAAAAAAAGTATATGTAGAAATGGAATAGGAGATGCGGGCAAAAAAGTAATTTTGCAGAAATTAAAAAAAGAAAAGAAAAGAAATTGGTAGTTATAAGAAGTGAGAAGTTATATTTCAGTTTCGGTCAAAATCAAATCATGGTCAAAATTATCTAAAAAGCCTCTAGCTTAATATATAATAATTTGGCTGTCTAATGCATTTAAGACAATGTGGTGACTAATAGTCTTGTGTGCCGTTTATTGTTTGAACTTTAATATTATTTTTCTATTAGTACTTTATATTCAAAATCTAAACTGTGTTTTGATTGTCCATCTATGTGCTTGGCTGCTTGTTTTGATTTGACAGATTCTCTTTTCTGACATTTGACATGTAGAAAGCTAGAATAGACAATTGTATACTGCAATTTATGTTGAATGGTTTAATATGCATTTTTGTGTTATTGTAGCTTTCTACCGTTCTGTCAATTTTTCTATATTGCAACTTATTTAGATTTTTTAAAAAAAAACTTAGTCACATCTTTTTGAGAACGGAACTCTAGAATAGTTGGAAATGTTGAAACGTCCATTTTAGGGTCAATATATGATGGTGTCTAGAATGGAATTGACAATTATGGTAAGGAACTTAAATAAAATTATATTGTTGGCTTCATATACTGGCAATCATGCAAAAAAACAAAAAGAAGAATCTTTAGGTAGTGTTGTGGAGGTCTGCTTCCACTATGTTTCAATTTATTAGCTGATACATAGCTTAAGAGTTGAAAGCATCATGTATAGTACTGGTAAAAAACAGTACAACAAATTGGTTTGGATCTGGGGATCGATTGTTCATACTAATCGGTCATTATGGTAATATGGCTTATATGAACAGATTCATACTTGAAAGTGAAAATATCACATTAGCTTGGTTTCTTCCCTTTTTGAGAGAAGAATTAGGGGAAATGCTTATTTAGTTTGTTTAAGTTTGATTTGAGCATTTAAAAATTGACCTCAAAGTTCATTTGTCGCATTGCATTTTAATTATTCTTAATATGTTCTATTGCTTTGATTCCTGCATTTTGAGCTAGCTTTTGACATTTTTGGGCTATTTTCAACTTGATATTACTATGATAGGTACTGTCAACAATACTATTACGTGTTTACCTTTCTTTTTAGTGTTTATGAAGTAATAACTTCACTCAGCTGCTCCTCAATTCCATATCTAGTTTATATTCTTGCTTCATTTATTTCAAGGTTTGTACTTAAAATAACTTGTACTTTTAGTATTTATATGGTGCAATTTTTTATTGCTTCATGACCAAAATAAAATTAACAGCACTTAAATGATCTTCTGAGGTTTAATATTAACCTATCCACTAAATGCTTTCATGCAGTAAGACATTATAATCTAAAATTTTACATTATTTTTTGTTATTTATTGTACTTTTTTCGGGTGAAGAATCATGTTGGGATGCATTGATGCTACTGATAAGCGATAGATATTTCTTTTTTAAACCGCCACTATAGTTTTTGAACATTCTCTCTCTCTGCCCCCCTGCATTTTTCTGGTAAATAAAATTTTTATCCACATTTACAGTGTCTTCCCCCCCACCCACCCACACACACACCCACCCACACACCCACCCCACACACCAAAAATACCCACACCCCAAAAATACTGCATTTTTCTGGTAAATAAATTTTTTATCCACATTTACAGTGTCTGTCAGATATTTTGATGGGGAATGATGGTATTCATAAGCTTCAGTTGAATAGCGCTGGTCTAGGGGATGAGGTTCGTTGTACTTTCTGAAGCAATTGTTATAATAATTTATAGTGAAGCCTGTTGTGAGTTAACGCTCCAAATGTTTGTTATATTAGTGTCGTAATTTTTCCTAATATTATATGGTTTTTGCTTGCTTCTGTTTGGCAGGGTGCAAAGGCTATTGCAGAGATGCTGAAAAAGAATTCGGGCTTAAGAGTTCTAGAACTAAACAACAATATGATTGACTATTCTGTATGCAGCTTCTCTCTCTCTCTCTCTCTCTCTCTCTGGGTGGGTGGGTGGGTGCCTGTGAATAAACCTTAGCGCACGATTTTGGAACATGATTATGCTTTGTTTTTCTTTTAATACTTAATGTAGGGATTCACAAGTTTAGCTGGAGCATTCCTCGAGAATAATACAATTCGAGCAATACATCTTAAGTGAGTGAAACTTCTATCGACATATTTCTTTTTGAAGTTCCTTGACACGCGACTGTTGTAGGTCAATCACTTATTGAATTCCCTAGAGTTCAGATCATTTCTTATTTTGTTTCTTTGTCAGTTTTGGTTGGCAACAAAATTTCATTAATGATGAGATGAAATCACATTTTACTTTTGTTCTAGTGGCAATTATGGTGGTGCTCTTGGTGCTGCTGCACTTGCTAAAGGGATTGAAGGGAACAAGTCTTTGAGGGTATAATATTATCTCACTCAATTTTCATAACTTTTTGGTTTGATTATATTTTGATGAGTCAATTTAAGTCCATAGTTATCAGAATCCTACGATTCGTATCCCGAATCCCGATCCGTATCCCGAATCTTAAGGGAAAAAGATTCGTATCTATGTAGTGAATCTCATTTACAAATGAATCTTAGCATGAATCCTACGATTCGATACTCATTTCATTGAATCTTACGATTCAAGCAATTCGACTAAGTGAATGACTATAGCCAATAAGCTAATATTAATAATCTTTTACCTTTTTTCTTTCTTTATTCTCTCTTTCTTTTATCGCTTGTATTTTTATAAGGTTATTTAGTAGTTAACGAAACCTCGTAAGAATTTTTTACGGCTTTGATAAGTTTTTAAAGATGAATAAAGAACATGCATTTAACTAAAGCATTCGACTGTCCGTATGGTGCTTGTTTATATCTTCTTCTTTTTTTAATCTATTTTGGTTTTTTTTCTTCATGAACACTTTCTTAACTTTAAGAGATATCCTACTGTATAAGATTGATGGTTTGGATTTTATTTTATTTTTATTTTCTGATTTAAAGATAATAAAAAATATATATTGATACTTTAAACTTATTTAACTATTTACACATCATTTATTTCATATATATATGTAATAATATATGTCATGATGTTCTTGATATGATTGTATGATAGACTTACTTGTTTTTATATTTATACTACTATAAATGGAAAAATGGATGGCTATGAATAATTACTTTTTTCTTTCTCTTTTAATTTTTAATTATTTTTTATTTTTATTAGAAAAATAAAAAATCCTACGATTCACGATACGATTTGCGATTCGATTCGATTCATGGGTATGAACGATTTGCGATACGATTCCGATTTTGAAAACTATGAATTTAACTATCTGGAGTGAAGTCTGCAATACCGGTCTTTTATACCCTATTATGTAAGATTTTGATACCTGTAAATTGTGTCTAGCTGTGAACCAAATTGACAATGACTGCCGTGGGAAGTGAACTTCTGGAAGCATAGGAAGGGCATGTTAGGGAAGATAGTTGTGCTTGTACCTGATGGAGCGGTTCAAGGACTCTCCAATAAACCCTCTGGGTAGAAGCGTTAAGAAAACTAAATAGCACACTGATGCCTCAACCAATTTTTCATTAAGAGTTTTAAGTTGAACTTTGGCAGCAGAGGAGAAGGTATTAGAATTTAGAGATCCTCTTTGTCCACAGCGATGGAGGTCTCAGAACTGGTTTCAGTTAATCATCACCCTCATTTCTCTCATATCAAACACTACAAAGAAAATAAACATAATGTTATATAAATGTCGCGTAAATGCGATGCTATGACTTAAATAGCATATGTAAGGGTTCTATATCCACTGTCTGTTTGGTCGTTTGTATGGGCAAGTGGCCAGTGTCCAAATAGTTGGATGCATGGTGTCTGAGATCATCTACTTTCCATCTACTCGAAATAATCTTTCTTTCCATCTACTGATTTGGAAGCCAAACAAAGGGTTTCTGATTTTCTCCAGCTTGTGAAGATATATGGAGGGTTTTATGATGGAAGGCTGTAGTATTGTTTTCTCGGGGTGGGGGACATAAAGGAGGGAGAGAGACTCCCTCATGAAAAGCTGGAGGCATGGTTTGAATGGTTAGATGGAGATGTAATGTCATATTATATTTACAACCCAAGAACTGTTCAAAAAAAAAAAAAAAAAAAAGACAACCAAAGTAGGGAGATCCAAGCAAATAAAAAGAGTTACACTGATACAATAGTATGGCAAGGAAACCACCTACACAGAAGTTTATGACTTTATGGTGCTAACAGCAAGTTGCTTTTCAACCAAGCAAAGTATAAAGAACCGAAAGATAAAAATCCCATATAGCCGACAAGAAGAAAACGGTTAAGGTTTAACTGTAAAAGCCCCTAATAGGAATCCAGTCTGAATGCCTAATAAAAAAAATGATTTTGTCCTGGACTTGCCTTGTGCCACTCCTATCCTTTTCATAGATATTAATACGGAAATTATTCCATTTTAATTAATAAGGTGTGTTGGATATCAAACAAAAGGCTTCTGGATTTTTTTTTTCTGTGGGTGGGGGGTTGCACATATTTTCATGACCTATTGCAGACAAGCGGTAATGTAAAATTATGATTTGGAACCAAGTTGAGGACCAAGAAAGGCTCCATTCATTGTAGAATTAGCAGCAAAGAGATGTGTGTTTAAATTAAAAAAAAAAGGGAATAAAAGGAAAAATGAAAGAAAATGGGATTGCACTAGTTTGGACTCTCTAGTCCAAATCAGGAAGATGATATTCAGTCACAGTTGCTGAGCAACTGAGTGATCATCATGGTCCTTGAAAAATGATAAGAACCATGTCACAGCACAGCGTAAATTTTTTCAACCCTAAAAAAATTTGAAAAAAAAATCCAACAATCCAAAATATTGAAAAGTGCTAGAAAATATTTTTTTTATTCCATTTGTACACACTATAAACCAAAATATTGGTTTTCCTAAGGCACTGTATCACCGGCACTGTATCACTATTTAATCTTTGATTGTTAAATATATTAAGTTTTGGTGGTTAACATTTAGCTCCATGCCCCCCCATCTTTATAATTTATAAATCTATCAACGTATACCTCATATCTAAAGTCCAAATCACTCGAGATAACCATCACCCTTCATATTAGCTTTTTGAGAAATTTCACTTTAATTGGAGTTGGGTCCATTTTCAAATTAACCACGTGACATGATTAGAATCATTGGCATATCAGATACACTGTGCTTACTATCCATTTAATGACTCTAGATGGACAAATGAAAAGACCCAATGTTAGGTCCATTGTAAGATTGACCACTATAAACCACTTGAATTTTCCTAATATTTAAGTGGTCAACCACTTGGCTTTTCCTAATAAACACAGACGGTTAGAGAACCATTCTCTTCTCTCTCTCTCTCTCTCTCTCTCTCTCTCTCTCTCTCTCTCTCTCTCAACTCCTGTTACTTAGAGCCCTTTTTCTGATTTTCAACCATTTGAGAAGTGAGTAGGGGGAGTAGATCTCAACTCCTGTTACTTAGAGGCCCTTTTTCTGATTTTCAACCATTTGAGAAGTGAGTAGGGGGAGTAGAGAGAGAAGGGTTTTTTGGTGCTTTCAGGCTGATATTTTCAAAAGATTGTCTGAGACCATTATGCCAGTATTTTGAAAATATCAACCAGATGACCGATATTTTGGGGACTTTATGGCAATGAGTTTGAGACTGATATATTTGGCCGATATTTCCAAAATATCGGCTTATATAATGGATATTTTGGGGAATATTTTTGACAATACAAGACGGAGACCGATAAGTTGTAAAATATCGGTTTAGTCTAGGCTGATACCGGTATGTATTAACTGATATGTATCAGTATCAGCCGATATCTTAAGCCATGATTGCACCACTAAGATCAATATTTTGGATGCAATCACGTGGAACCCTAAAATAGACTAAATGGCCATAAAACCTTCTTTATGTTCTATTCTATCATCTTTTATCCCGCTAAATTTATCTAAAATCACCCTTCATTGTAGCTCAATTGGTAAAGGTACATCAAACCTCAGAGGAGGCAAGGACATAAGGTACATTGATGAGAGTCCAATTGAAATAGGGAGATATTGCTCAAATGGTTAGGGACAGTTTGCACTGATTATGGAAGATCATAACCACTTTCTTTCTAGAAGAAACATCAGAAAATTGTAGGTACTATTTATGTGACTGAGTACAATACAAAGTCTTGTAAGTTTATTAATTCATTATTAATGAGTACTACACAACAAGTCTTAACATTCTAGGCTCAGACAGAATTATTTTCTATATTTTCAGAATTTTTGCTGTTGTTTTTCTTATTTTTTGGAGGCTATTGGGCTCTAAGGTGCGACTTGGTCTGACTTGGCTGAGTCCCATGCGTTTCAGCTGAGTTGACTCAGTATTGACCAAGTTGCCCCTCGAGTCTGATTTTTAATACCTTGCTCCCTAGCCTGTGGTGATTGGTTTGAAAGCCATTGGGACAATATGAGAATTTATTAGTTGATGATACCATGGAGGCGCCAATAGACTATTTGGTTGGGAAAAAGATTGGAAAAGACAGGTGTCCCTGAAAAATGTGAGAGAACATATATCTAGTGATGAAATATATCTATTATAATGACCTAGATAAAGGGCTGAAACTCCTCGGTACTCTATTGGTAACCAAACCGCGAACCAAATTCTAAATGTATATAGCCATAATGAATATGACAATATATGAATGGACTGAGTCAAGCGTCTGTTACAATAGATTGTACTATTTCTATACTCAAAAAGGAAGACAAAGGAAAAAAAGAGAGGAAAATTTATTGTATATATCTTGACGCTCAATGACCTGATTCTATGGTACATAAGCTGCCTATTAGTTCATCTTGAGACAAGCATGGAATTTGATATTATCCTTAAGTTAATGTCACGCACAAGCACATGGTTCTAAGCAGCTAAGCTACTCTAGTGTTATATCTGCCTGCAGGAACTTCATTTGCACGGAAACAGTATTGGAAATGAAGGTGTGAGGGCTTTGTTGTCAGGTTTATCTGCACACAAAGGTGATCCACCTTTCACTATTACTGATTACCTACCTGGAATGCTTTTTCCTTTTTATATTTTTCCTTGTGTAGTCCTGTTCACCTTTTGGTTGTTGAGTACTCTTCTGATATGATGGTTGCTTTGTAGGGAAAATCTCACTCTTAGATATTAGCAACAATGAGATTGGCTCCAAAGGTGCCTTTCATATTGCTGAGTTCATAAAAAAAAGCAAATCCTTGCTATGGTTGAATCTTTACATGAATGACATAGGTGATGAGGTATGAATAAAATTATTCTTTTGCTTACATTTGATATAGGAGAGAAGTATGGATCTTGGGTGCACTTCTTAAGTCAGACTGTTGGATCAAAGGAAGGTTTCTTGATGGACATTTGTTTACCCAATTATGTAGTTTTTGGATCAATTTCATTAAAGAGATATCGAGTAAATTTTTGGATCCAATTTAATAATCAGATTAGATAGATGTCCACTTGGTTGAAGGGCCAAATGTAATTGGATAAAGGTCGATACTCACCAACACCTATGAAGAAAGCTTCACATCCCACAACCCTCATGAATTGGCACTCATTTTAATGGTATCCATGGTAGTCATTACACACTTATGGGTGCACCAGTGCCCCCCGCCTGCGTGTGGAATTTGGCACTTACCAAAATGCTACTCTCCAATGAAAATTCATCATTGGTTTGACTGGATTGATAGTTTTTTTTCCTTCCCCTTTTCTTATGACTCTATTTGACTGTTGACATCGAGGCCTTAAAATCCATACAAAATGGAATCTAATCAGATGACATGTATCTCTTAGTCATGAAGATCTTCCCACTACCCCAATTAGTGGTGACCTGATGTGGCCCCTGAAATGTGGTGAGTGGCCCTGGCCCCTGAAATGTGGTGAGTGGCCCATGAAAACACCCACAGCCCACATGACCAGTTCAGTTGACCAGCTCAGTTGGCCCACATGCTTTTGGTCAAAGTTGCATATCTCACCACGTGGGTGTGAGTCAAGACATTTTATAGTTACTAGTCATAGGAGATTTTTGTTAAACTATATTAGAATAGATGATTCATTTATTCCTTTGTAATTATCTTGTAATACTTGATTTTATCCAGTAATTGGCATCATATGAGCGATATATATATTCATGGTCAATCGAGAGATAGAGATCGGTCCTTCACAACAACCTTTTCCTCTTCCTCTTTTCATTGATGCACTAACATAGTATCATAGCGAAGGTCCTTATTCATCTAGGAAGTGTAGTCTTTGTTCTCTCCGTCAGAGATCTAATTTCTCTTATTGAGAGGGTTCTCTTTGTTCAGTCGCAAATAGCTGATCGATCATTCCATGGTTCTCTTGGTTCAGTCAACAGATGACAGATTGATCATCTGGATAGTAGAGATTTCTAAATCTCTACGGAATTCCCTGTCTGGTAGTCTATTGAACCTCCGATCATCCAAGAATAGAGATTACTGAATCTCAAGTATCTCTCAGTTGACAGTTCTGCAATGTTAGATTGCTTAATCTACTCTGTGGATGCCACCACTCTTGATCTGATCAAAGCAAGAAGGTGCAGCAAGGGTCATCTGGTTTTTCTGAAAATTACTCTGATTTTTCTGGTATTTTTTCTGCGAAGAAAGTTTAGTAAATCTGAGTTTTTCCTTCAGAAGTTTCATCAATTAGTTTTAATCATGACTATTGATTTCTCCAACCAATGGTCTGACCACCTTCATACTTCACAGAAAGGTGATAAAAACTAGTACTCACTAACCTGGAAGTTGGATTTGAGATTTCAAGCTACTTGATGTGAAAAATAGTCATTCTAGTACCAAATTTGTGAGTCATCATGCCATTCTTTTCTTTTACTTTTATTTTTATTTTTCTCAGAATTTTTCCTGAATGTGGTTTTCTATTCTATTTTATTTGCAGTTTTTTATATCAGTTTGATCGTGGAGAAAAGTGATATTATTACAATCAAACTCAATGGGAAAAACTACATGGAACGGTCCTTTTTCCTTAAACATTTTGTCGAAGGACAAGGACTAGCAGGGTATCTCGTGGAACAACTTTGAAACCCACAGCAGATAAAGATGGAAAATTTGTAGCTACTTGGACCGAAAAATATTCTGAAGTGACTACCTGGATCTTTAACTTAATGGAGTCTTAACATTGCCCTTTCCCTGGAATCCTTTTCTTATGATCATACGACCCAAATTTGAGTCAGTTCGAGTAGCGTTGATGAACAGGGAGGTATGTCCTGATTTAGATTCATGTGTACAGGATGTAGTAAGAGAAGAAATCCGACTTCAATCTTAGACTACTCTAAATGAGGAACCTAAGGCTTTTGTTACTTCCTCTTCTGACAGTATGTCCCAAAAAGGAAAGCATCAAGCAAGTCTGGAAGGAATCATGGTTCAAAATAGCGACCATTACAGTCAAGCCCGCTATGCTATTTTGAAAATAGCGGCGCTACGGTCTAAAACCTAGTAGAGCCAAGTAATTTTAGTTTTAAACAATGTTTTTCCTATTTCTTCTCCTCAATAGCCTTTCCTAAAGTTGTCTCTACCCTTATATGGTTTCAATTCATAAGAAAACACAATATCGGTTGCTATATAAGATTCAAAAAGTTTTGACCATTTAAAAAATTAACACCGCTACGTATCGCCACAACCGCTACGTAGCGTTTTGGCCACTGACCACTACACCCGCCGCAATCACTATTTTGATCTGTGCAAGGAATTGCATGAAGATTTTATTTTATTTTGTAATCATTATGAAAGGATAGAGCACATCATCTTTGAATGCACCAGATGTCCTCCATGGAAGACTGATGTGCCGCAGCTCCCATATACGATCAGATTGCCGATAGTGAAACAAGTTCTTCTCATTCCAATACCATGATGATGGCTTCAAAATAGGTTTGATACATGATAAATGCTCTTGTTGCATCTGCCTTCACTTCTATGGGTGTAACTGGTTGGTAGACTTTGGATCTTTGAGTCCATATGACTTCTGTGGAACAGAGTCTCAGTGAAACCCAGCATTGTGCCAGAATTAAGCAAATCATTGTCGTAAACAGTCCACGTTTGTACATTTTTAGTATTGGATTGATAACACTCGCATCTTCCTAAGACCAATCCCTTTTCTTTCCAATGTACGTTTTGTCTGCAAACTTTCTTTCTGTCAGTCAGTTAAGTGATAATGGATACTTTTTATTTTTCCTCTTCTAGTTGTGTTATATAGGACCAATGACTGGGTGTGAGACCAAGAGAGATTTGATCCCTATGGATCCCTAAGCTTGGAGAATGGTCCGTTGGTTATTATTCCCTAGCCGCGCTGCGTCACTATTTCAAAATGTCCGTGAAACAGATCCCTAAGCTTGAAGAATAGTCCGTTGGTTATTATTCCCTACCCGCGCTGCGTCACTATTTCAAAATGTCAGTCTGTTTCACGTTGCTTGCGTAAAAGTCATTTTCTACCATTTCCTACTCATTATTAATGAGCCACTGCTTCTTTTGATGTGATACACATTGATGTTTGGGGAATTGCATCTAATTCATGTGACATTCATTGAGGATCACTCTCGTTTTACATGGATTTATTTTCCTCGTCTTAAATATGAGATTTTGCTTATAAGAAAATTTACAATTTAGTATAAACCTGGTTTGATAAAAAAATATCAAGGTTCTTTGGTCTGACTCAGGGGGAGGTATCCCTTTGGGGAGAGTTATGTTCCTTTTTATTAGAAAAGGGCATTGTATATAAAAAAAAAAGATGCCCTTATTCCCCACAATAAAACAGGATAGCAGAAAGGAAAACTAGGCACATTCTTCAAAATGTTGGGACCTTACTCATTGAATCAAGTATTCCTTCTATTTTTTGATGTGTAGCTATCCATGCTGACTTTCATTTATAAATCAACTTTGAACCCCGCATTCTGAATAACTTCTCTCCATTTGAATCCCTCTTCCATTATCCACCTTATTTTTACCTATGCACTTTTGGCTGTATCTGCTTTGTTCATCTTCCTTCCTTTGAAAGAACGAAATTATCACAAGCAACAACTAGATGTGTCTTCTTGGGGTACAGCGATAAACAGAAAGGATTTTTTCTGCTATGATTTAGAGGCTCGTGAAACTTGTATTTCTTATAATGTCATATTTGTTGAACATGTCCCTTGTGTTTTCTTAAACGGGATTCTCGTCCCTTGAATGTTTCTTATCTTCATCAATTTTCCGGTTCCACATATCGACTTGTCATGAAGGTCTATAGTCGCAGCCAAAGCCTTTGCCTGCTTTCCACCTACTCCTGATCACTCACTATTGCCAAATCCTCTTCCTCAAGGTAATATTTCCCCGAACCACCTCCTGTGTGGCATTCCTCTCTTATTTATAAAGGTGGTTCAAAGTTGCAGTTGTGGTTGACTTTGAAAAAAGTTATGACACGGCATCGTGTCATGGTCCACCGGCTTGAATATTACTTAAAAAATATTTAAAAATATCCCAAAAACTCATAATATTGAAAAGGTTAGAAATTTTTTTTTTTTCCATTAACACACTATAAACCAAAATATCGGTCCCCCCCTAAGTCATAACATCTTGTATTGGTATCTTGTTAAGAAACTCTTAAAAGTTCGTTCAAACATGATGGGTTTACATGAATGTGTGTTAAAGGTGCAAAAAATATTATAAACCAGTAATAGTAAAAATTAAGTAATAAGTAGTTAAGCACGCAAGTATCAAGTGAGTTATGACTTAGAAACATGTTGCAATTTACAAGTTCAAACGATGAACTTCATGGAAAATTAAATAACATTTACATCAAGAGAGAGCAATGAGAGAGAAACTGGAATTTAGGCTCAACTTCACCAGATCTAAAAAGGCCCCAATTTTTTAAAACTAAAATTTCTAGACGTAGGTTCAAAATCACTAAATTTAAGTGAAACGAATAGACTACAACCAAATCTAGCTCAATGTGAGGCCTTTATTACATTTATTTCACCGTTTTTTAAATAAAAAAATCATAAATTGGGTAAAAATCATGAAAACTTAAAAAGATAAAAAATTCTCAAGACTTCTAAGATTTCCTCCAAAACTCTAGATCCAACATGTTCCCATCATTTCTAAACCATTTTGGGAAAGAAGCTTAGAAAAAAAAATGTGAAAAATAAACTTGAAATGCTTATTTGAAGTCACTTGGTTGAGTTGTGCGGTTTTTTTCTTGATTCAATCCACTCAAACATTAAGATTTCAATGAGAAATGGTAAAAAAGAAGGTTGAGGAAAATGAAACAGGGTCTCTTGCTGCTTAGACTGAGCTTGGAGTAAAGTAGAATGAAAGAGAATGGAATAAAAGATAAGGAAGGTTTTAGTGTTCGTCCGTGAACATTTTAAAAATATCAACCAAGACATACTGATATTTTGGGGATATTTTGCTGCCACTACCGAGACCAATATGCATCAAAATATGGGTTTGATAACGTTACGCATCATCCGATCTGTACCCATATTGGCCTATACTTTAAAACATGTTTCTAAACCACTTGACCATTTTAGTTTTTTTGTGCTTTTTACCACCTTATGTTTTTTCTGTTCCTTTTTCATATTCAAAGGCCGAAGAAATACCCATGTCAGCCGGATGTTATGAGTCTATAATACTAGAATTACTTGTGCTCGATACTAATCAAACATGGGATCAAGTTCCACGTTCTGTTGGAGCTCTGGTGATTGGAAGCAAATGGGTCTCTTCTATTAAAGTGAAATCAGATGGAAGTTTGGATAGATATAAAGGTAGTGTTGTTGCACGCTGATTGAAAGCAAGAAATTATATTATTATTCTTATTATTATTATTATTATTGAAATGGTAACTTGTATTAAATCAAAAGCTTTATAGTATAAAAGAAATATCTGAGAAGTAGCAAGGGGAAACCCCTAAAAAAATTATAGCTACCACTCAAAACAGAGAAGCAAAAGCTATTATACAAAAGAGGGGGCGAAGGAGCCCCTAAGCAAAAGAAAAGAGAGAGAGCCCAAGTCAGAAAGTAACTTTTTCCCTCAAGTTGTGCGCAGTGTTGTCTATAAAAAGGCCCCAAAAGTCCGGAAGGATGGAAACACAGGAAGTAACGCAAAATCTCATGTTGTGGATGATCGCATGTAATGGAGAAGCAATCCCATCAAAGCATCTACTGTTCCTCTCTTTCCAGATAGCCCAAGTGCTTGCCAAGAAATCTAAGTGTCACATTATCTTGCCTTTTGGGGAAGCTATGGGGCATACCCAAGCGTGAAAGAAGTCCGCGAGAAAGTGGGGAAGCACCCAACTACAATCGACGCTACTGAGAACTAAGATCCATAAGCCACCTTGCAATTAAGTAATAGGTGGTCCACTGATTCTTCTGCAGCGAGACAAAGAGGGGCAGGCGTTGATGATGGTTATGTTACACTTGCAGAGGTTATCCAAAATGACCACTATCCACGCCTTGCTAGCAGTTGCTGCTACATGTGGCTGGCCTCTTTGGCAAATGGATGTAAAAAATGCTTTCTTCCATGGTGACCTCCAATAGATAGTTTTTATGTGGCCACCTCTTGAGCATGTGTGTCTGCCAAATCACGTTTCTTCACTTTCGAAATCACTTATGGACTCAAACAAGCTCCATGTGTGTGGTTTGATAAATTTTGTGGTGCTATTCTTCAAGCACACTTCTCAGAGTCAAAATGATAGTTCAATGTTTATTCAACAAACTACGCATGGTTGCAATATCTTGTTTTTATATGTCAATGATACAATTATTAGAGGGAATGATGCTTCTGGCATTACATCCATAGTTGTTAATATCGTTTCGGACCCCATTTCGGTTTGGTCTCCAAAGTGAAAAGTTTTGGTGGATTTGGAATTTTAGTGAAACTTTTCGGAATTACATTTCGAGGAATATAAAATAATATGTATATATATATCGAAAAATAAAAAATAAAAAATATGGATTTAATCCATTCTAGTAAATTGTTTTGGAATCACATTTTGGGTAAATATAAGAAATACTTAGTATATATGTGTATAAAAAGAAAGAAATTTAATTGTCTAAAATACCATTTCGGCCGAAATCGACTGAAATTCAAAATGAAAAGTTTCAAGTGAAATTTCGTTTCGGCCACTTGACTGAAATGAAAAATTTCGGCCATTTCGGCCGAGTCAGTATGAAATTAATAATTATGATTACATCACTCAAGAGACCTGTCTTATAAAGAAGAAAGATTTGGGGTCACTAACTTACTTTCTTGGACTTGCGATTTCTTGTACAAAAGATGGTATTCATGGTATTCGCATGCTTGAGAATTTACTCTCACTGGCACATCTTGCCAGATTCAAAGGCCACTGATATTTCAGTAAATCTAAATGTTAAATTCGAAGGAAGGTAGTCCCCTACCTGATCCACTTTGTACCGACAACTTATTGGCAGTCTGTTATATCTTACCATGACAGATCCTGATATATTCCATGTAGTTCTGATTGTCAGTCAATTTGTGAGTAACCCTTAACAACTCCATCTCATAGCTGTGCACCGGATTCTCCGTTATATTTGTGGTACTCTTGATCGTGGACTCTTCTACTCCGCTTCCTCTTTACATCTCCGATGTTATGCAACTGCAGACAATGATCAAAATAACGGTTGCGGTGTGCATAGTGGTCGGTGGCCAAAACACTATATAGCGGTAGCGGCGATACATAGCGGTGTGATTCGAAAAGGTTGTCAAAAGATATTTTAAAAAATTCAAAAAATTCAAAATATTGGAAAATGTTAGAATTTGATTTTTTTTTCTATAGTAACTAAGATAGAGGGGTGTAGCGGTCCCTTTAATGCTTAGAAATTCTATATCACTAAATGATTATTAGAAAACCAATATTAATCTAATTTTTTCCATGTATTCATGTCAGTTGGCCATACTAAGTTAGAATTCTATTATGCATTTAAAATAATGCTTAAATAAAGTTTAAATTTCAAATTTTAATTTCAAACCAAATAACGAATTACCTTTCATCAAAACAAATAATGTATTTTTCTTGAGTGTAGAGAAAAAAATACCTCTACCAAAGGAGGTGTCTAACAGGATGTACCTAGAGAATAGCCCTTGAGAAGAACTCTATGTATCGAATGTAATTCGCCGAGATCATGTATTTTTTTTGTTCTTTTAAGCATATAAGGGTAGAAGAGTTGCGTAGAAATGTTATTTGAAGAGAAGAAGAAAATAAATGAGTCTTATTATACATTTTAACTTTTTTTTAGAAGGTAGGAGTCTGTCTCACTCCGTAGCGGGCGTAGCAGACTCTATGGATGTGAGTGGAATTTAGCATAGCGGTGAAGACCGCTACACCCTACTTAGTTGCTGCTATTTTGATCCATGACTACAGACTTGGCTAGGCCGACACTAGAAGTTCTACCACTAGCTGATGTTTGTTGGCACATCATGAAATAGGGTCTGAAATGAAGTTAACTATGGTGTTCACACCTGTAGAGTAGTGGGACGGGCTTACTTGAAATAGATACATTGGAATAGTTTTCTAAGTGCCTTTCTTTTCAAATTTTATAGCTTCAATCCAAAGATGATATTAGTTTAATTTAAATGAGACCTTCGATGATTGTTGTAGTAGTTATTTCATCAAGTTCTAATTGATCATAGTTGGATTGATGATAGGGATGTCATTTTATTGACTCGCTCTTGATAAGGAACCATCTGTGGTCCTGGTTTAAAATTGCGGTTACGGTCTACCATGAAAACCGTTTTGACACCGCATCGCGTTACAGTTCGCAGTCATCGCAGTGCGACCTTTTACTTACCCTAAAAAAATAAAAAAAAAAATATCCAAAAAAAAAGCCCAAAATATTATAAAATGCGTAGAAGCAATGTTTTTTTTTTTTTTTTCCATTAGTAAACACTTTAAAGCAAAATATCAGTCCCTCTAAGTAATAATATCATGTATTGTTGTCTTATCTAAAACATGTAAAGTTTATTTTGAATTAAATAGATTGACATGTATATATTAAAATAAGTTGAAAATTGAAATGTCACAAATTTTACAGTAAGCATTGCAACCATAATTTTAAACTAACCATTAGTGTTAAACAATTAAGTCAAGAAACTAGTAGTTGTAGTAGAGTTCTCAATTACTCAATCACTGTGACGCCCCAATCCGCTTGGGTAAATCCCTTGAGGCAAGGCCAGGTCAAGTGATACTATGTGCCAAGAAAGGGGAATTTGCAGGGATACAGGTCGAGTGCTTCGGTAGCACCATGAGGCTTTGTCCAAGTCCCACATCGAAAATATCCAAGTCCTGACCCTGGGCTTGTAGGTCAAACCCTGTATTAACTCAACATGACACATTTTGAAGCCGTGCGGTCCCGGATTCCATAAGAACTCTAGAGTAAGCGTGCTCACGCAAGAGTAGTACCAGGATGGGTGACCGCTTGGGAAGTCCCCGCGCACACACGTGGACCGTATAATATCATGCTGAGTTGGGCGGGGATGTGACAATTGCCTGTGGGCTAGGGGTACAGGTGGAGTACTTCGAAAGCACCGTGAGGCTTTGTCCACGTCCAACATCTGATTTGTCCAAGTCCTGATCCTGGGCTTATAAGTCAAACCCCATAATAACTCAACATGATGCGTTTTAAAGTAGTGCAATCCGGATCCCATAAGAACACAGGAGTTAAGCGTGCTCACGCGAGAGCAGTACCGTGATGGGTGACCCGCCTGGGAAGTCCTCATGTGGGCCAAAGCGGACAATATCATGCTGAGTTGGGCGGGGATGTGACAATTGGTATCAGAGCCAAGGACGACTCTATTTCTGGTGGGGGAGAGTGTGAGATCCCAATCCGCCTGGGTAATCCCTTAAGGCAAGACCAGGTCAAGTGATTTGTGAGCCAAGAAAGGGAAATCCGCACGGGTATGGGTGGAGTGCTTTGGTAGCACCGTGAGTTTTTGTCCAAGTCCCACATTGGAAATATCCAAGTCCTGATGTCACGACCCAAATCCTGGGGCCCTGTCAGATCTCTGGATCGTGATAACTTGGATAATATTTACCAGGCATTAATCAAATAATTCACATAAGCATTTGGCATTTAAAAACAAATAATAATTTCATTAATCGAATAGTTGTAACTACTCAAACTTTACTATGTTCGATCTGCATCAATAGTGTACTAAAACATCAAATAATATTCCTAAACCATGCTAATCCTTTTATCTACTAAAATATCTTTTCTCGTGCACTCTTGTCAGCCACGCATATTGAAATTCACGTGCTGATCATCGTTCCGCTCTGTCCCGCCCGCAGCTTGATTACCTGAAGGGGGTAACACAACATCAGTACTACTGGTGAATGAATATTCCTAATTACATAATTCACATAAAATATAACATCACATGATTTAACAAGTCTAAATCAATAATTAAATATTATTTAGATTCTTTCACGCACAATCCGTGCCCATGCACATCACCACGCCTCAAAGGCCTCATCGTATACATGTATACCGGTCACCATGACCCTGTCTCATCAGACACGTCCACTAAGGACCAGCCATCAAAGTGGCTCATCACGTCCATTAAGGACCCGCCGCTATACCGGCCATCATGGCCCGAAGCCATCCATCATCCGGACACAAGTCCAACATATGAAACCCAAATACATTGTATCTCATAATTATATATATCGACTGAAAACATAAACAGCAACTAATAGAAATAAATACTCATGTATAGCAACGTGGGCCCAACCCTAACACCATTCAGATTGATCATTGCCCCCATCTAAGCATAATTGTCATTGATTGGTATAGGGGTATCCCATATTCAACATTAATTAATTACTGTCCGTATAATCAATCACGATCTACATAATTAATCATAATCATGTAATTATTCACAATCTACATAATTAATCATAATCATGTAATTGATCACAGTCTACATAATTAATCATAATCATGTAATTGATCACAGTCTACATAATTAATCATAATCATGTAACTAATTACAATTAACTATTCAAAGTTCTTACAATTATATTCAATTAATCAGTTCCCTTATATCTTCTATCTGTCCACTTTTCATATCATCAGAATGACCCAAAATAAATTGGTTCACGTCTGAGAGCCATAGGTAATAGAATCAAGTGGGTCCCACTATCTAAATCCATGATCAGTCAACTAGGCTATGGTCGACCAAAGCTAATGCATCAAACTGATGAATCTGATTCACCATTGGATCATTTAATGGGGTCCACAAACATCAAAACATGATTTACATCTATTCACGCCTGTAATCATAGGGAGTTTACTGTACAGTGGGTCCCACCATCCAATTCCATGATCAGCCAACTACACCTTGGTCGACTAGGTATCCTTGAACAGATGTGTGATCTTGATCCATCATCCAATCACAACGTGGGGTCCACAAATCAAAATCGGTAATATACTGATTTGTCTCCAATTCACGCCTGACATCTTTGAAACACATTAATCAGTGGGTCCCACTGATTCAATTCTTAGATGTCCATCTACACAGTGGTCGACCACCACTCCTCTTACAGATGTGGGGTCTTGATCTTAGATCAGATCATAGAATGGGTCCCACAACTACAAAGTGTCCATTCTGCTGTTGACGCCCAGGTCTGTTTACATGAAATCCAGATCTGATGTTCATAATACTTGAAGATTCAAGAGAAAACAACACCTGATAATCATCTACCCATGATAGATAATCATCTACTAATGATAAAATAGGATTTACATGATCCCTATGACTCAAATATAATCTGCATCTAATCCCCGAACACAGTAGCTTTGTACAATTAGTTACAGCATATTATCAATCACCCGATTCAATCATCTAGGGTATTTAGGAAGATCCACTCACCTCTTATACACAATTGTTTCCTTCGAACTCGAACTTGACATCAACCGCTTTCTCCTTCTTCTCCTAATTTGAAATCCACAAGATTCTCAGACTTTCTCCAATGATTCACAAAGGGTCGTTGGTTCTCATATATAAAGGGAAAGATGGGTATTCTAATTACTTTCAAACTTTCCATTTAGAGTTGTTGTACAACTCTTTCTTTCCCAATTTCCCTCTCTCACGTGGGATGCAAGTATGTCTAAAATCTAGGACTTCTACTAGCATTATAACTTGGGCTCAAATATCATTACAACTTGGGCCAAGCTATAATTAAAATACTACCTGGGCCAGACCAATCCTAGGCCCAAGTACTCAGGATATTACATACTCCCCTCCTTGGGAAATTTGGTCCTCCAAATTAAAACATACCTGAGACAAAAAGATGCGGATACTTGCTCCGAACGTCGTCCTCGAGCTCCCAGGTGGCCTCCTTTGGATCATGATGTGTCCATAACACCTTAACAAGTCGAACTGTTCGTCGCCGTAACACCATGTCCTTGGTGTCTAAGATTGCAACAGGTCTCTCCTCATAGGATAAATTAGGTTGTAAATCCATTGTCATAAGATCAAGTACATGAGATGGGTCCGGTTCATATTTCTTCAACATTGACACATGAAACACTTTATGAACACCAGCTAACTGTGATGGAAGGTCCAATTCATAAGCATTGCCATCGCTCACACGTCCTGTAATCTTGAATGGTCCGATGTATCGCGGGCTGAGCTTTCCCTTCTTGCCAAATCGCATCACTCCCTTAGTTGGAGAGACTTTGAGGAATACTGAGTCACCAACCATAAATTCCAATTCTCGTCGGCGTTTGTCAGCATAACTCTTCTGGCGACTCTGAGCAGTCTTTAACCGATCCCGAATTTTCTTAATATTCTCAGTAGATGTTTACACCCATTCAGGGCCTAAAATTCGTCGATCGCCCACTTCTTCCCAACAAATCGGAGAACGACAACTCCTACCATACAAAGCCTCGAAAGGAGCCATCTGAATACTCGAATGATAACTATTGTTATAAGCAAACTCTGCCAGTGGTAACTGCTCATCCCAACTGTCTGTGAAATCTATGGCACAAGCTCTAAGCATGTCTTCCAGCGTTTGATTTGTTCTTTCCGTCTGTCCATCCGCCTGCAGGTGATATGCAGTGCTAAAATGCAATTTTGTACCCATAGCCTTTTGCAAGCTTTTCCAAAATTGTGAAACAAACCTAGTATCTCTGTCTGAGACGATTGATGCTGGAACGCCATGTAATCGCACAATTTCCCGAACATAAGTTTTGGCCAGTTGTTCCATCGTGGTTTTTCCTTTTAGTGGTAAAAAGTGTGCCGATTTAGTCAATCGATCCACGATTACCCAAATTATTTCATTATGCCTTGAAGTTCTAGGAAATCCGGAAATAAAATCCATAGTGATATGCTCCCATTTCCATTCGGGT
Organism: Litsea cubeba; assembly: GCA_012931725.1. Classification (NCBI taxonomy): domain Eukaryota; kingdom Viridiplantae; phylum Streptophyta; class Magnoliopsida; order Laurales; family Lauraceae; genus Litsea; species Litsea cubeba. Next base: position 56,546,816 of record CM022949.1, read on the forward strand.
ATTGGCAACGGTTGCAGCAATCCCCCCGGCTTTCTATGATCAGCCTTCACTTGTTGACAAGTAAAACAACGGCCGACAAATTCAGTGACATAATTTTTCATTCCAACCCACCAAAATCTGATTTTTAAATTCTGGTACATCTTAGTACTCCCTGGATGGATAGTATATCTTGTATGATGGGCTTCTTTCAAAATTTCATCTTTGATTTCTCGAACATGTGGTGCACAGAGTCTGCCTCGGAAATACAATACACCATTAACAATAGAGAAATCTGGTTTATTGTCCATCTTGTCGAAGATATCCGTCAGTGCTTTATCGTCCCGCTGGTGGTCCTTTATTCTTTGTATTAATTCGGGTTGAACCTTGAAGCTTCCCAATAATACTTTGTTGTCAATAGACCATAAGTTAACATCCAAGTCCTTGATCTCCTCAAGCAATCTCCATTCCGATGTCAAACAAGCCATCTGTGCTGATTTTCTGCTCAAGGCATCAGCTACAACATTCGCCTTTCCTGGATGATAAAAGATTGAGAAATCATAGTCCTTGAGAAATTCCATCCATCTCCGTTGTCTCAAGTTCAACTCTTTTTGAGAAAACATGTACTTGAGGCTCTTATGATCGGTATACACTTCAAACTCTTCACCGTAAAGATAGTGCCTCCAAATTTTTAATGCAAATACCACAGCTGCTAACTCAAGGTCGTGCGTAGCATAATTTTGTTCATGGACCTTTAGTTGTCTGGAAGCATATGCAATCACCTTTCCATGCTGCATAAGGACACACCCTAGTCCTTGCAACGATGCATCACAGTATATCACAAAGCCTCCACTCCCAGCGGGGAGGGTAAGGATTGGCGCTGATGTGAGCTTACCTTTCAAAGTTCGGAAGCTATCTTCACAGTTCTCATTCCAAATAAACGGGACATCTTTCCTTGTGAGTCTGGTAAGTGGCCCAGCAATTGTAGAAAATCCTTGCACGAACCGCCGATAATAGCCTGCCAAGCCTAAGAAACTTCGAACTTCGGACACATTTGCAGGTCGCTTCCAATTCGTAACTGCGTCAATTTTAGTAGGATCTACTGATAGTCTTTCTCCTGAAATAATGTGGCCCAAAAAGGTGACTTGTGTAAGCCAAAAGTCACACTTACTTAGCTTGGCATACAGCTGGTTGTTCCTCAACAGCTGTAAGGAGATACGCAAATGTTCTTCATGCTCGTGCCATTCCTTAGAGTAAATCAAAATATCATCAATAAATACCACCACAAATTTATCCAAAAAGGGTTGGAAAACTTGGTTCATCATTGCCATGAATGCGGCTTGGGGCATTTGTTAAACCGAAAGGCATGACTAAAAATTCGTAGTGACCATATCGCGTTCGAAATGCCGTCTTGGAAATATCTTCCTCCCTCACCCTTAGCTGATGGTAGCCGGATCGGAGATCAATCTTGGAAAAGTATTTCGCACCTTGTAGTTGATCAAACAATTCATCAATGCGAGGTAGAGGGTACTTGTTCTTGATAGTCACCTGATTTAACTGTCTATAATCAATACACATTCTCAAAGTGCCATCCTTTTTCTTCACAAACAACACCGGTGCTCCCCATGGAGATACGCTAAGTCGGATGAATCCTTTTTTCTAACAACTCCTCCAATTGATCCTTGAGTTCCTTCAGTTCCGCAGGAGCCATTCGATAAGGTGCCTTAGAAATCGGGGCTGTTCCCGGCATTAACTCAATAGTAAAATCGACCTCTCGAATTGGGGGTAATCCAGGCAAATCATCCAAAAATACTTCCGGAAATTCCCTAACAACAGGGATATCTTCTAATCGGGGCTTCTGTTTATCTTCAGTGATAAAAGCTATAAAGCCCTTGCACCCACTTCTTAATAGCTCAACTGCTTTGATGGCTGAGATGACTATTGACCTAACAGGTCTCCTCTTTCCCACCAAACTAACCTGGGTAAATCCCCCCAGGTTAAACCGAACTACTTTATTAAAACAATCTAAAATAGCTCGATACCTAGTAAGCCAATCCATTCCCAAAATGACATCAAAGTCATTCATATGTAATACTACCAGGTCTGCCGGCATCTGCACTTGTGCAATTTCCAGCATACAATCATAAAATATGGTGCTAGTACGAATGTGTTCACCCGTGGGTGTTGACACTACCAGTGCATGAGTCAATGTTGAGGGGGAGTTTCCTATCTTAGCAGCAAAAGCATAAGAAACAAAAGAGTGCGTAGAACCAGAATCGAATAAAGTACTAGCTTCATGACTGGAAATTAAAACCATACCCTCAACAACATTATTGGCCGCTTCCACATCCTGATGGGTCAGAGCAAAGACTCTCCCATTCTGCTGTTGCCCAGCTTGGTTCCCCCCCTGATTATTCCTGGCTTGATTGTAATATTGTCCTTGCGGTGGGTTCTGCTGGTTTCCTCGGTGCTGGTAGGTCTGATTCTGTTGGTAGGGGCGTTGGTTCTGTGGACGCTCCTGTTGACGATCCTGTTGATTCTGTCTAAAGGGTTGTCCTTGTGTCTGGTTCTGATTCCTTCCTTGCCTCCTAGGACAGTCCTTTACTTGGTGTCCTTCCTGCCCACAGCCGAAACATCCGCCCTTTCTTTTATTTTGATTTCTTTCCCTAGCCTCCGGACAATCCTTTACTTTGTGACCTCCCTTTCCACAGCCGAAACACACTCCAGATTTCTTTCGACATTGACTTGTTTCATGGAAACCTTCACAATGATTGCATACTGGTTTAGTCCCCGTTTTCTGTTTCTTGTTGGGAAACTGGTGTTTAGAATTATCTGATTTGCCCTCTGTCGTCACCAGTTGGGTTTCCCTCTTTATATCTTCGATTGCTTCTTCAGACACGAAGGCTTTCTTTAGAGCCTCCGCATAAGTCTTCGGCTCGTGCAGCTTCACATCTTTCTTAATGTCCGGTCGCAGGCCATTAACAAATCGCTCCATCTTTTCCTCTTCTGTAGCCACTAATGTTTCCGCGAAGTGAGACAGTTCGGTGAACTTGATAGCGTACTTGGCTACAGTAAGGTTGCCTTGCACCAATGTTTCAAACTCCCTCTTCTTCTGCGCCCGAATGTGATCCGGTATAAACTTCTTTATAAATTCGCGCTTGAAGAAGGTCCAGGTGATCTCTGCTTCTTGCCCATTAAAGGACCTCTTGGCTGCTTTCCACCACTCCTTCGCATCGCCTTCTAGTTTGAAAGCGGCTAATATAGCTTTCTGTTGTTCAGTACACCCCATGACCTCGAAGATGCCTTCCATATGTTCTGCCCATTTATTCGCATCCCATGGGTTAGTGGTCTCCTCAAAACACTTTGGGCGAAATTCGTTGAATCTCTTGTATAGAGTATCCCTCTCACGATTTCTGCCTCCGTTATTGCTACCTTCACCTGATCCACCCTTATTATTGCTGTTTCCCTCGCCATTCTCACTTTGGAGTTGGTGGATAGCTGAAATCTGTTCTTGAACCTGCGTATATGCTTTCAAAAAGCTTTCAAACATCTGCCGGGCGTACTCCGGCATTTCCATACTCCCATTGTTCTGCTGAATATTGTTGTTTTCATTCTCGTTTTCCTCAACGTTAGCCATCTTCTTATTTTTTCTGCAAAAGAAGTAAATTGTAAGCCAAAGGATTAATAGCAACATATCTTTCTTAAGTTTCTACTGCTGACACCCCATCGTCCTCACCACGTGGCCTATGGGTTACTAATTCTTTTAATTGCCCAGATCTTATGCTCTGATACCACTTTGTCACGACCCAAATCCTGGGGCCCTGTCAGATCTCTGGATCGTGATAACTTGGATAATATTTACCAGGCATTAATCAAATAATTCACATAAGCATTTGGCATTTAAAAACAAATAATAATTTCATTAATCGAATAGTTGTAACTACTCAAACTTTACTATGTTCGATCTGCATCAATAGTGTACTAAAACATCAAATAATATTCCTAAACCATGCTAATCCTTTTATCTACTAAAATATCTTTTCTCGTGCACTCTTGTCAGCCACGCATATTGAAATTCACGTGCTGATCATCGTTCCGCTCTGTCCCGCCCGCAGCTTGATTACCTGAAGGGGGTAACACAACATCAGTACTACTGGTGAATGAATATTCCTAATTACATAATTCACATAAAATATAACATCACATGATTTAACAAGTCTAAATCAATAATTAAATATTATTTAGATTCTTTCACATACAATCCGTGCCCATGCACATCACCACGCCTCAAAGGCCTCATCGTATACATGTATACCGGTCACCATGACCCTGTCTCATCAGACACGTCCACTAAGGACCAGCCATCAAAGTGGCTCATCACGTCCATTAAGGACCCGCCGCTATACCGGCCATCATGGCCCGAAGCAATCCATCATCCGGACACAAGTCCAACATATGAAACCCAAATACATTGTATCTCATAATTATATATATCGACTGAAAACATAAACAGCAACTAATAGAAATAAATACTCATGTATAGCAACGTGGGCCCAACCCTAACACCATTCAGATTGATCATTGCCCCCATCTAAGCATAATTGTCATTGATTGGTATAGGGGTATCCCATATTCAACATTAATTAATTACTGTCCGTATAATCAATCACGATCTACATAATTAATCATAATCATGTAATTATTCACAATCTACATAATTAATCATAATCATGTAATTGATCACAGTCTACATAATTAATCATAATCATGTAATTGATCACAGTCTACATAATTAATCATAATCATGTAACTAATTACAATTAACTATTCAAAGTTCTTACAATTATATTCAATTAATCAGTTCCCTTATATCTTCTATCTGTCCACTTTTCATATCATCAGAATGACCCAAAATAAATTGGTTCACGTCTGAGAGCCATAGGTAATAGAATCAAGTGGGTCCCACTATCTAAATCCATGATCAGTCAACTAGGCTATGGTCGACCAAAGCTAATGCATCAAACTGATGAATCTGATTCACCATTGGATCATTTAATGGGGTCCACAAACATCAAAACATGATTTACATCTATTCACGCCTGTAATCATAGGGAGTTTACTGTACAGTGGGTCCCACCATCCAATTCCATGATCAGCCAACTACACCTTGGTCGACTAGGTATCCTTGAACAGATGTGTGATCTTGATCCATCATCCAATCACAACGTGGGGTCCACAAATCAAAATCGGTAATATACTGATTTGTCTCCAATTCACGCCTGACATCTTTGAAACACATTAATCAGTGGGTCCCACTGATTCAATTCTTAGATGTCCATCTACACAGTGGTCGACCACCACTCCTCTTACAGATGTGGGGTCTTGATCTTAGATCAGATCATAGAATGGGTCCCACAACTACAAAGTGTCCATTCTGCTGTTGACGCCCAGGTCTGTTTACATGAAATCCAGATCTGATGTTCATAATACTTGAAGATTCAAGAGAAAACAACACCTGATAATCATCTACCCATGATAGATAATCATCTACTAATGATAAAATAGGATTTACATGATCCCTATGACTCAAAATATAATCTGCATCTAATCCCCGAACACAGTAGCTTTGTACAATTAGTTACAGCATATTATCAATCACCCGATTCAATCATCTAGGGTATTTAGGAAGATCCACTCACCTCTTATACACAATTGTTTCCTTCGAACTCGAACTTGACATCAACCGCTTTCTCCTTCTTCTCCTAATTTGAAATCCACAAGATTCTCAGACTTTCTCCAATGATTCACAAAGGGTCGTTGGTTCTCATATATAAAGGGAAAGATGGGTATTCTAATTACTTTCAAACTTTCCATTTAGAGTTGTTGTACAACTCTTTCTTTCCCAATTTCCCTCTCTCACGTGGGATGCAAGTATGTCTAAAATCTAGGACTTCTACTAGCATTATAACTTGGGCTCAAATATCATTACAACTTGGGCCAAGCTATAATTAAAATACTACCTGGGCCAGACCAATCCTAGGCCCAAGTACTCAGGATATTACACCTGACCCTGGGCTTATAAGTCAAACCCCGTATTAACTCAATATGACGCGTTTTAAAGCCGTGCGGTCCTTGATCCCATAAGAACTTCGGAGTTAATTGTGACCACGCGAGAGCAGTACTGGGATTACCGGGATGGGTGACCGCCTGGGAAGTCCTCGCACGCGCGCGGGCCAAAGCGGACAATATCATGCCGAGTTGGGCGGAGATGTGACAATCACCAAGTAAGTTTAAAGTGAATTTTAACTTTTAAGTAACATTTACTATCACATTAGAATGAATGAATTAGTTAAAATATTGGAGTATGGACATAACGGCATTATGGTTGAAGAGGGAAGAAGCCTTCATATGAGAATCCACCAAAATCTTGCAAATCGCTTGAATTTTGGTGAAAAAAGAGGCATGAGAAGCTCTAGCACAATTTCAGGAAGTTGCACACTTGGTTTAGGAAAGAAAGAATGGGAAAGAAAATTAAAAAAAAATCATTATCGGCTAATATTTTGACCATTGAATGACCGTTATGACCTTTTTGACCATTATATCCAAAATAACAGCCTTTATGGACCATTATGGACGGTTATTTTTAAAAAAAAAATTTGAGACCGTGACCATTATGACCGTTATATTGAAAATAATGTAACAACATAAGCCGTTACCATTTAATAATGGCTGTTAAGCCATTATGTTCTGTTATTTTGACTTTTTTCGAGACCATGTCCGTTATATTGAAAATAATGTAACGGCATAAGCCGTTACCATTTCATAATGGCGGTTTTTTAACCATGGGTCCACCTAGTCAGCCTCCATCAAATGACCCTAGGTTGTAGATCAAAATATTCCAAATCTGGCTTATTATATAAAACCATTGACTTTGCCGTGTCCCATTTCACTGACATCATTAACGCTGCAGATTTGACCTGAATCCGTGCCATTTATAGCCCAAATCAAAACTAGCCCCAGTGAATCACAAACCTGAATGTTAATCAAAAGTGGATGATTGGAAGTCTTGTTTACATGGTCTTCTCATATTCTTTCTTGAGGTGGAAATGACATCATTCCAACAGTATCTTGTTTCTGTGATTGTATCAAAGTTAGCTGCTTCATATTTCTGGTCTTGTTTCCATGCAACTTGTAAGCCCTAGAGATGTAACAGGGTGCTGAAAGAATTGCAGATGCTTTGAAGCAGAACCACACAATAACGACATTGGACTTGGTGAGAATGGGACAAACCTTAATCCATCTGATATTTGTTTACACCATTTGAGTAACTGGATGATGTGGTTCTTTCAGGGTGGTAATAACATACATGAAAAGGGGGTCACTGCAGTAGCACAGGTGCTAAAAGACAACTCTGTGATCACAACTGTGAGTATAACATTTTGATATTTACATATAGGAAATTGATGGTATGACACCAGATCACCAAACAAATTAGTGTTAGTAGAAACAATGGACCATAGATCAATTTTATGGAGTTCACCCAATGCAACACACAGTAGGTACCATCTGTACTGAGGTGGAGTATCAGACTGGATTTCTTGTTTATACATGTAATTTATGACTTGGATCGAATGTTTCATTGGACAGTTGGAGCTGGGCTACAATCCAATCGGACCTGAAGGGGCAAAGTCACTATCTGAAGTACTCAAGTATCATGGGAAAATAGAAACTCTCAAGCTTGGCTGGTGTCAGGTAATATGTGACAGTCCATGCACCCCAAATTTAACTAGTTTCTTACACAAGGAAGATTTATAACTTTGCAGCTTGGAGCAAAGGGCGCAGAGTACATTGCAGACTTATTGAAGTATAATACAACCATATCAACACTTGATTTACGGGCCAATGGACTTGGAGACAATGTGGGTGGGCATGTAGATTAATAATGGAATGGTATCTTTATCTTTCTCATAATTCATGGAATTTGGATTCTTTTATATTTGCAGGGCACGATTTCTTTGGCTGGTAGCTTGAAAATAGTTAATGAAGCTTTGTGCTCTCTTGATTTAGGGTTTAATGAGATAAGAGTACTTCCTGAACTCAGCTCCTACATTTGCAGAAAATCAAATACCAGTGTTCACTAATGTCGTGATTTGTTCTTCTGCTTATTTTGAACAGGATAATGGAGCATTTGCTCTTGCTCGAGCACTAAAGGCTAATGAAGAACCAGCATTGACGTCCTTGAACCTTGCAAGCAACTTCATAACAAAATATGGGCAGGTAAACTTGGCATGATAGGTTTTGTAGTTTCCATTTTAGTTACTTTCCATCATGTCTTTTATTTTTATCGCCGTAGGTTGCTTTGACTGATGCGAAGGATCACATATATGAGATGATTGAAAGGGAGGTCAACATTTTCTTCTAGATTTTTCCTAGGTCTCTCTCTATTCTCCCAGTTACTCCATGCCACTAGCAGTTTTTTGAGGCCAAGCATACATGAGGGATACCTTTTGGTATACTCATCTGGTAAATTGGCGTTAAGGCATCATAGAAACTATAGCAGAGTTTTTTTTTTTTTTGATTAATTAGGCATTAATGTAACCACCTTGGGCATTTTGGCCAAAAAAGAAATAAAAGTGCTATGCACCCATGAGCTGGTACAATTCACCTTTTGGTACCTGTTTAATTGTGCGGAACTGCTTTTGTAGAAAATGAAACATGATCTGTGCAGATATGAGAGAAGGCGCTATTCTGTTGTTTTTCCTTCTTGGACACAGAAATGTAATTTGTGCTTGCGGAGCACTTTGAGCTTGAGGATTACGAGGATATGATCGTTTCACCCCATCCAATTATGCTAAGGCTGTGGTTTAAGAACCTGAAAATGAAAATCAATATATTTTTTTTTCTAGAATTATTGTTCTTACAGTCACCCATATACGATTAAAGAACTTTGCAACCCTCCCATAACGATGGGCCAAGATAAATCCAAAATTGTTCAGTATTTGAGAAATACCACCCTCATGTAGGCTCCAACAATTATTTTCAAAATTCAGTGGTCCCTAAGCATGCTAAGTGTATGGAGAAAACTAAACATCAAAGGAACTTAAATAAAGAAAATAGACCAAACAATTTGAAAAATAACTTTATTGAATGTCTTATGTGCAGAATCAGTATCATCCTAGATGACAACGCGCTACCCCTCCATCTTCATTCTAAAACTCAACATAAATACAAAATTGATGTTTTTCCGAAGAAGAAAGGGAAATAGAACGGGGAAAATTGAGGAGAAAAAAAATATATATTTCTTAGCTTACAATCCCAATTGGATAGGCTTTTGAAACTCTTGGAGTCCTCCATCATTAATCTCCTTGGCAAGCAAGACTTCTAATTTAATCTTCATTTGGAGCTTGGAAACATTTATCTTGGGCCCCACATCTTGAAATAATCTTCAATTGGAGAGAATTATTTTGTTACAAAATTTGGAGGCCCGTGCAAAAGTAAAATTATATTAAAAATTTAAGAATTATTTTAAAATATTATTTAGAAAAAATAAGTCAAACAAAGAAATTTATTATCTTTGAATATTAGAATCTTTTAACATGTAATGAAAATAAATATAAAATAAGAAGTAAACTTACATAACATAACTCCTTGAATTTAAATGCATCGACTATTACACAAGTATGAATGTGTGTCTATATAGGGGCAGCTCTCCTAAACTAAAGCTTAGGTTAAGGTAAGCTCAAGTTTGTGGTGGGGCCCATCTGACGACCCACATGGGGGTGGTGATGGGGGGATTTCAAGGACTCCTTGAGACCTTTCTCTTTTGTAAAAACTTAGTCCCAACCATGGTTTCTACCATCTCCATCTAGCCCCAGAAGTTTAATGGTCAGCAATCCATTCGGATCGGTGCACAGTCGATCCAACGGTCCAGTAAATCCGGATCTGACCAAAAGCTAGTGGACATGTACAATTTAGGGAGGTCGTGTGTTTGGTCCATTTGGATGGACCAAGGGTGGGCCCCACAAGCGTAAGCTTACAAAATTAAATGGAGAGGTATGGTGCTCGGGCTCAAAAAATATAATGAAATATGTGATTCTTTTTTGAGATATTATCGGAAAAGAATAGATTTTATAGAAATAAATAAGTAGTTTATATTTATTATATATATAACTTTAATAAAAAAGAAAAAATAACTTGGTGGGGTCACATGATGTAACATCTAACAGTGGGCCTCATATCATAATTCCTTCAAGGTGTGTCCAATTGAACAGTGGGACCTTACTGATGTGTCATTCAGAGGATCCTTAGTGGGGTCACATGATGTAACATCTAAAGATATGCCCATATCCAAATATATAAAGGTGTGTCCAATTGAATATTTGGTCAGTAGGCCCTTGTTGATGTGGTGTTCTAAGGAGCATTGGTGGGGTCACATGATGATATATAAAGGTGTGTCCAATTGAATATTTGGTCAGTAGGCATTGGTGGGCCCTTGTTGATGTGGTGTTCTAAGGAGCATTGGTGGGCCCTTGTTGATGTGGTGTTCTAAGGAGCATTGGTGGGGTCACATGATGTAATATTTAAAAGTGAGCCTCTTATCCTAATTCATTAAGGTGCATCATGATGTGTTTAAAGGTGGCCTTTTGTCTGATCTTTAACTTGAAAAAAATATCCCAATGTATTATCAACTTCTTTGTAGAAGTGGAGAAATGATAGGAGGTGTGCGCTAAAATCTTGGCCCACCCGTGCCGTGGGCCGGGCCGGCACGGCCCGACCTGCGTAATTTGTATAGATTTTTAAAAATAAATGTGTTTGGGTGAACTCGATCTCACAACCTAATGGTTGTGAAAGATAAACACAACCACTAGACTACCTAACTTTTGTATACTAATATGTATTCAAACAATATTAAAACTAGTTAGATGAGGATGTGAACCTAACCATGAATATTAAATTATTAGTTACATTAGGATGAGAATTTAACCACTTTAGATGATGATGAGAAGCTAACACATTTTTTATCCAACTTTTTACTCTTTCATTCAAACAACCTAAAATATAAAAAAAAACATATCATGTCCTTTTTTCTACTCATTTTTCAGCCAAATTGAAATGCCATGTTTAAGGATATTTCAATTGAGATGGCAAACTCAATTTCTATTTTTTGGCTGAATTATCATACTTTAAACAAGAACTTAGCGCGGTTAAATATTTCTACTTTTATCAATAATCATCTCAAGTCTTCCAAATGACCCACCATGAAACCACAACCTTGGACTTCATTTTATTTAGATTTGCATCAATTTCTTTATTTTTTAGTTATGGGTTTTTAATAATTCTCATTATCTTTATCATTGTTACATATTTTTTACTTCGTTTTCCTAGTGTTCATGTCAATGTAAATATATGGCTTCATGTGATGTGATCGAGAGTGGAGTTATAGGTACATGTGACGAGATTATATTGAACATAAATGACTGAATTATGAACATATTCTTGTGTTTAATCCTGAGCTTTCCAACCTATAAAGAATCTCAACTTCTCAAATGCTCAGGGGTTCTTGAATATAGATGAATGCAGGTAGGGAATTTCATTTGAGATTTTCAAATATCTCTGAAGAAAATAAAATTATTGAAGGCAAGGGGCCGGGGCAAATTTAGTAAAGGTAAGTGTGTCACACCAAAACATTCCCCTTATTACTTCTCCCCAAAAACACATTGCCCCTCTTTATTAGTGTGACTAATTTACACTAAAGTCCTACCTTACCAAGTTATGTAAGTGTTTTTTTTATTAGAAAATGCCTAGGATTGTTAGTTGGATGGGAATTAGATTTTTATAAATTTAAAAAAATATATAAAAAAATAATTTTTTTTGGCGGGCCAGGCAGGCCGTGCCAGGCGGGCCTGGCGGGCCGATCCTGGCGGGCCTGGCGGGCCACAGGGGCTGGCCCACTAGGCTGGCGGGCCTGGCGGGCCGTGCCTAACGGGCCAGCGGGCCTGCGCGGCTCGGCCCAGCACGGCCCGCGTCATGGGCCGTGCCCAGTGGGCCGTGCCGTTGACCGGGCCGTGCCGTGCCATGGCCCGTTGACTAGCGGGCCGGGCCGTGCTGGGCCGGGCCGGCACGGCCCACTTGACATCTCTAGATAAGGATAGAATAAGTTGCTTTGAGAAATTGTAGGAGATATGATAAAGATGTGAGTTTGTTATCTTTATAAAACATTTTGAATGAAATGGAGAGATTTAGGGAGGTAATTTGGAAAAGATAACTAAAATGGAGATTTAGGGATTTGGAGACCCCATTTAGGCTTGAAACATTTCAAATACGAAAAATTCAAATTGTTGCAAAACTTGGGAGAGAATGTTTAGAACGCATGAGTTGGACGTCCACTATTGAATAATTCCCTTGGTTTAAAACTATTCAAATCTTGAAAAGTTTGGATGTACCTGGCAAGTTTTGTAGAGATTTTTGCTCATCTTGGAAATTATTCCTCTTTGAAAATCTCTGCATAACTACTCTTTTCAAAACTGGGCCCTACTTGGGCAAAAAAAAAAAAAATTCCTAAATCTGAATTTTCAGATTTGTTGCGAACTTTGAAACCATGTGGACGCTCTCCTTGGTTGTGTGAAACTTGGACTTGCATCCCCTTGCACGTACATATCGTTTTAGCATTGGATAATTCTTTGCTTTGCAAAATTTCAAACTTTGGAAAGCCGACTCTTTCGGACTTGTTTCTAATATGGAATTTCTTAGCGCGCACGCCTTCTAGCATTAGAGTTCTTCTTTTTTTAACCCAACTTGGCCTCACTTCCTCTCTTTTTTCAAAATCTCAAACCTGAAATTCAGATTTAATTCTCTAACTTGGAATACTTGTGGGCCCCACTTGGCATGTGATGCTTGGAATAAACTAGTATGGGACGTGCTTTGTATGAGAACACCTGGACGTCCATCCATTCTTTTGCAGTCCCTTTTATTATGGTTTTTTGCGGGCCCCAATTTTTGAATCTTCCTACAAAATAATTAAATCGAATTCAGAAATAATAACTTGAGGATTTTACTGAAAAATACCCAGTAAATATCCGTCACATTTGATAGTGCCCCGGTAGCATTCCTCCCGCCCAAATTTTTTTTTTTTTTTACAATTTTTTTAGAGTGACGATAGCGTCGTCTGTAGAAGAAATTTAGTGACGCTATCGTCACTCATTCTTATATATTCCCACCTTCGAAACTCCCATTTTCACATCTCCAAGCTGAAGCAAACGGTGAATAGTTGCAGGTTTTCGAAGAGCACACATACATACATAGAATCCTGCATCTACTGCTCATCTTAGAGGTTGTTGGATTCCATTTAAGAGGTTGGTGCACGTCTTTGTACATTTGTGTACGCTTTACAACTAACCATTAATAATGGGTTCATGCTATTTGTCTTCCATTTCCTCTGGCCTTGTATAAGACCCATCCCAGATGTCATGAAATGGACGCCAATGATGTTTGTCATTTGGATTAAATGGTCTTCGTTTGAATCCCAAATGAGGACCCAAAGAACCAATCTCTTTCCTTCATTTTGAACTCGTTGGCTGCCGTCTCATCATCCATTGTATTTATATATGTAGAAATTGGAATGGTGCACAGAATCCAGCATCTATTGCTCATCTTAGAGGTTGTTAACTTCCATTTAAGAGGTTGGTGCACGTTTTTGTACATTTGTGTACGCTATACATATAACCATCAATAATGGGTTCATTCTATTTGTCTTTCATTTCCTCCGGCCTTGTATAAGACCCATCTCAGATGGCTTTCATGTACGCCAATGATGTTTGCCGTTTGGATTAAATGGTTTTCGTTTTCTCTTGTTTATTTTGGAACCTACATTTGTAATGTCATCTACATGAATGAAATGTAGTGTAGATTCTTGTGTAATTTTTCGCTAATGGAATTTATGTCCTTTTAATGATTAGGATGTTGGGTGATGAATTAATAGTGATATTCCACTATGAAGGGGATCTTGATTTTGACATGATTCATCTGTTATATAAAGGTGGAAAGCAGAAGATGATGTCCATTCGAAGTGATATAACATTTGACTCGGTTGTAAAAGTTGCTTACGAAACATCACATTGGGAGGGTAACTGTGAAGACATAAGCTTACATTATCTACATCACAATGACAAAGTGTTTTCATTGGTTGGCATCGAAGATGATAATGATATTAAGTGCATGCTTGCGCTCTCAGCTGGAGTAACAAATGAGATTTATCTATATATCAATAGAAGACCAGTTGGTTCTGGTCTTGGTATTGGACATCAACCAAGGTATGCCCGTTTATATTATTTTCCTAAACAGCATATTCATGTCAGTATATTGTCATAAGTATATATTCTTAATTCAATATTTCTCTGACATTTATCATGTATTCTTTGAAGGTCTCATGGGTTGCTAAAGCGTCCGATGCGAGATGAGAAATTTGGGAGAACAAATGGCAGTCATGATGCAAAACGGAAGGTTCCATATTTCCGAGACACAACAATTCCTACTGTAAGCCTCAGCGAATATTATGACATGAAATTCTCCTTCGAACCGAACAATCCAAAGGATGAACCAAGAGAGTGATATTGTGTTTCACACGTATAGTGATGCAGTAGAGAGTGATGATTAGGTAGAAGCAATCAACATAGAAGCTGAGTTCCTTAGTAGTCGTATTCATGGCGGTGCATGCCTTAGGGCGGCTCTAAATGCGAAATCAAATGTAGAGCTGCCGCCAACCCACAAGCGTGAGGTTATTTTTTAAGATACCATGGAGCCCATACAAGTCGATCACCCTAGAAGTAATACTCATGTGGGAGTTGGTCTTAGAGGATTCGTGAATATGAAATCAAATATTGGGGAGCCATCAACCCAGAGGCGTGAAGTTATTTTTGAAGATAACATGGTTCCAGATGAGTTGCCTACAGACTTGAACCATACTACTTCGCGTGAGATGTGGATAGGGCGTGAATTTCCAGATCGCGAAAGTTTTAGGAGGACTTTAGCCAAGTTCGCAATATACAACAACTTTGAGCTATTGCACCTAAAGACAAGTCAGTTCAAAGTAACAGCACACTGCAAGGACCGGGATTGTCCATGGCGCATCCACGCGTCTATAATCGAGAGTGGACCACGATTTAAGGTCCGAACCTACAATCCCCTCTATAAATGTTCAAAACCAATGATGGGCACGGCACATAGGCAGGCGACTTCTGAGTTAATTGCGGAGTACATTTTGGATAAAGTTCGTCTAAATATTAATTTGAGACCAAAAGAGATAATGAATGATTATCAGATGGAATTTGGGGTTACTATATCGTACCGGAAGGCGCATATCGCTAGAGAAATGACACTTCATATCGTCCGAGGTTCATACGAAGATTCCTTTAAATTCCTTCCATTGTATTGTGCTGAGTTGAAGATGATGAACCCAGGTAGTGTGACCAATATCCAGACGACCGACGACGATAGGTTTAAGAGATTTTTTTGGGCTTTTGCTCCTTCCATCCGTGCTTTCACCTCGTCTCTCATGCCAATGATTGCAGTCGATGGATCACATCTTCGTGGTAAGTACCCTGGCTGTTGTTGGTAGCTGTAACATTGGATGCAAATCAACAGCTATTTCCAATTGCGTTTGCTTTTGCAGAGGCCGAGAGACGTGATGGCGGGGAGTGGTTTATTGCAAATGTGAGTTTGTCACTTGGAGAACCAACGAATCTTACCATCATATCTGATCGACAGAAGGGATTTGTACCTGCGCTTGCAAACGTCATGCCCACTGCTGCTTATTGCTATTGTTGTCGCCATCTCGCGGAGAACATCAAAACAAAATTCAATGATTTGGCAATTGTCATGAAGTTTTGGTGCACTGTAAAGGCTTACAGGGCTTGTGAGCATGATACGTTCATGGAAGAAATTAAGGTTGTAAACATAGGCATACAATTACATACATGCATTCGGCAGGCAACATTGGGCAAATGCTTTTGTTCAGGGCAGGCGGTATGACATGCTCACAAACAACGCCACCGAATGCACCAACAACATGTTAAAGGACACCAGAGTTCTTCCAATTGTGAAACAAGTTGAAGAGATAAGGGTCAAACTGATGGAATTCTTCCAAAAAAGACAGGCTGGTTCTTTGGCTGTCAACACTCGTTTGACGCCATATGCTAAGAAACAATTGAGCCATGAAACTGAAGAAGCACGTGGGTTGCATGTGCGTGTTGCCGGGTTAGAAGAGTTTTAAGTTCAGTCCGCAAGCTATGTTGACGTTGTTCATCTCGATCGTCGGACTTACATTTGCCGCAAGTGGCAAATTATTGGGATCCCGTGTGCACATGCCATCACGGGTATGAGGTTGAGGAGCCGAAATCCATATGATTTTGCGATGATTGCTATCTTGCAAGTAAGTACCAGTCAACATACAAAGAGGACATTCATGCTACCCGTGATAGCAAACAGTGGGAGCACGTATCAAACGAGAGAGTCTTACCCCCTCTATCTTCAAAACAGCCCGGAAGATCAAAGAAAAACAGAATCTGTACTGAAGACCGATATAGAGAGCGTAGGGTGGTCACATGCTCTAATTGTAATGAACGAGGTCACAATCGGGCCTCATGCAGGAACCCGCCCCGTCCCCAAAATACTTAGATGGCTGCGGATGTTCATGTTTTACGTGATGTTTTGACCAATATATAAGTACATATATACCTAATGTGGCATTTGTTGTTTTCAATATAAAGGACTTTTCTATGTTCTGGAGGCTCTGTCAAACAAATATTTGGCTGTATATGATTTGAAACAAATATATTGTTGTTCAAAGTTGTATGGTCACAAAGTGTAATGAATGATTGTTTAAATGAATATAAAGTATTTTGTATTATTGGTGTTGTTTCGAATCTAGATTAGAGTTTCATCACTTTTGTGTTATCTTGAATTATATGAAATCATTCGGATGCGGGTGTCTCGATATTTCTATGTATGGGCTTTTCTGATGTAAAGATTATTTATTGTG
Source organism: Litsea cubeba (assembly GCA_012931725.1). Lineage (NCBI taxonomy): Eukaryota > Viridiplantae > Streptophyta > Magnoliopsida > Laurales > Lauraceae > Litsea > Litsea cubeba. Next base: position 56,563,827 of record CM022949.1, read on the forward strand.
GTTATCTACAATTATAATCGTGTAAAGATGTTACACACACCTGTGGCTGTAAAATCAGAAAAAACAAATAGAGGAAGAAGCGACGCTAGCGTCGTTCATTACAGGAATTTTTTTTATCAAAAGTTATGTTTTCAATTGTGCAAAATGCATAACAAACAAACCTGTATCAAGTCAGCTTAATACGTCTCCTTCTTCTACGTTCATATAACCAAAAACACCACCCATGCAACTATTCATATCCATACTTTATGGATTTTCCACACACCAAAGAGATGTAACATTATAAACATAAAAAAAATAATAGGACAATGCATCCAACAGAATATTACTTTTACAAACCCCAAAAGAACAAAGATAATGGATCCAATAGATCAATGTACTTCGCTGCCCACATGCCACTAAAATGTACAAGATTAATTACATTTTGTCAAAGGATCAATGCCCCTAAATCATAAAAGATTAATTACAATTCATTGAGTCAAAGGATCAATGCCCAAACGGTGACTGTTAAGCTCCCAACTGTATCCATATATGAAGCACACAACCCCAAAACCTTTATTATCCAACAATCTTAGTCCCAGATTAAAAGACTGTCATCTTCTAACCTTTTGGACTGTCCTAACCATTTATTCTAAGGACACCAATGGGATGTTCATAGTGATTCTTAGGGTTATGCCCCATCCATCATGGACCATAATTTGGAACCCCTCATCTTGAAAACGTACAACGTCATACACACGGTGCACGCACATGAATAAGCATATATTGGCATGTCAAATAACGCCTCAGATATAACCCATGCCATCATAATGCAGAAAAATATACTCAAAATGTCTTCCATCAGCACAATGCAAAAGACAATCTTCACCTAAAACAAGATGGCAGAGTCACCCCATGGCAAACAAATGCGAGCACCACATAGATAACAACCAAGATGAGGACTATCAATGCAACCCTGTGAGTCCCCAAGGAAGTGAGGATTTGGCTATGGTACTAACAAGCTTGTTTTCCAAAATCAATTGCAGGATTTTGGTCATATCTATGTAGAGAACGTGGAAGATTATATGAGCAAAACATACATTCATGACATTGAAGTCTTGACAATATTATTAAGCTCTCCAGCTTCGATCAAGCTTTGATCACAAAAAAAAAAGCATGAAAAGAAAAACAACAAATGTACTAAAAATTACACACCAAAAATATTGAGAATGAAGAGGGAGAAATATCAAATATAAAAACATCAAAGAGAAAAAAGATATCAGACAAGAATAGAACACAGAAGAAGAAAATGCACGTTTGGGTGATGTAAACCAACTTCTGAATTTTAATCAGACACCAAACGAGCATCAATGAATCAAATGTGCATGTCGAAAAACAAGTGAGAAAAATCCATTATGGGTGTTTCGTTCTTTAGGAAGACCATCCGGACATTGTATTTGAAATAACTCACAAATGTGCAGACACTCAACCCACTTTTTGGATTTTAATCAATCACCAAACAACCATCAATGAATAGCATGTGCATGTCCGAAAATAAGAGAAATCCAAACTAAAACCATTGTGGCCGTTTTGTTCTTGGAGGAAAAAACCCAAACGATAAACCCACAAATATGCAAACGGTAAACCCACTTCTAGTTTTTCGTGAATCACCAAACAAGCATCAAAGAATCGAACATGCATGGTGAAAAACAAGTGAAACTCCATCGAAACCAACCTACCATTATCGTTCTTGGAAAAAAAAACCACAAATGAAAACAAGAGAAACGCCATATTTTAGATATGCAAACGGTTTCAACGTCCCATACCTTACTTATAGGTTTTGTGCGATATCGGATCAAGGTTAATGCAAAATGGGGAAGGAAGAGTGCAAAAGAGCAGCGGCGCCGACGTACTTTGATAAAGGGAGGAAGAGGAGAGAAAGGAAGGGGGAAGAAAGAAAGTGAAAATGAAAGGAAACGAAGGTTTTAAAATAGCAGATAAGTGACGCTAGCGTCACTAATTTTCACACTAGCGTCACTCGTTTAATATCGAAAAAAAAAACCACACGGGATCTAATGGACCCCGTTTGTGTGGTTCGATTTCTGAGGAACTATCAAGTTCAACGTCCAACGACTGAGTATTTTTGGGTAAAATCCTCTAATAACTTTTATAAAAAAGAACCATGCTATGCATGCGGGGCCCAATTAACATCGTATCGCACATGAATATACCATGTTCATCAATTTTTCGTGCTTTACACAATGGTGCGGAGAAAGCACATCATTTCATGTGTGAATAAAAAGTTATGAGCCATGATGTTTGATCATGCAGAAAATGATAATTTCACCAAAACATGCATTTTTCTGAAATTTTTGATGATCTTGACTTAAATTTAAACATGAGAGTCCAGTTGCATGATTTTGTGAAAATCAGTTAATTCAATGTATTTTGTTTTAATTAAGTCTACAAATTCACATGAAATAATGAATTAGAAGTGTAATTTTGTGGACTTATCAACGGTAAGGAGAGCTTGTACAGGAGCATTACTCTCTCTGTGTGTGTAAGTAGTTAAAAATGAAGATCAAAGGTGAATATATAAAAATACCCTCAAATGACCTCCCCTCTGATAGAATATGAATAAGGGAAAATAGGAAATGAATGCCTAGCCATCATCTTAAATTCAAATATTAGGAAAGTCAATGTCCCATCTACATCACTACCTTATATCCTCCCTTTTTTTCTCATAACTCATATCATTTGCACCCTAGCCAACACCCTACCGTTGCCTTCCATGGGGTCTTAGAACTCTATATATAGTGAAGTAATTCACCAAACAAAAAGAGATGAGGTGTGAGGGATATAAAGCGTGACGATATAAGGATTTGACTTACTCCCCTATAATAATGTCTTTTAGGTGTGAGTTTCTCCTGCGGTCGTCCGCGTTAGTGCAATTTGCCATCTCAGCCATTGAAGACTTTTAAATTTAGGATGGGCAAACTCAAAAGATTGTGTGATGAAGGTAGGTAGCCTTCAAGGCTTCTCCTTCATATTGCACGACTAAAGTTACTACTACTGATGAAGCCCGTAGGAGTAGGGGTGCTCATGGGCTGAGCCAGCCCAAGCCTGGTCCGGGCCTAACCCACTTTAGGCCGAGCTTGGATATGTAATTAGGACCCGATTAATAATTGGGCCGGGTTAGGATTAAGTGATGAAAATCCCATAGTCCGGCCTGACCATAAAAAAGGATCAGCCCATTTGCCCAAGCCTAGCAAGGCAAGCATGTTATTTTCCCTTGAAATATGCCGAACTTGGAAGCCACCCAAACTACCACAGCATTCCAAAATATCGCATATAATTGGATGAATCTATCAATCAACGTCTCCCTTCACCACTCGAACCACCTCCAGCGCAACCAAACACAAAATGACCCTTGAGTGATTGCTTAGCGGGAAGAGGGACACCCGTGCTTCAGCCTCTTTAGCTGAACTGGATCTAAGTCCTTTGGAGAAACCAGTGGTCACAAAAGAATCCATAAAATATAGGGCAAAACTAAGAGTGCTGCTATTGGCACACAAAAATTTTCTTTTTAAACACAAGGATTTTTTGTTTTTTCTTATTACATTTGTACCCCTTTATGAAATGACTAAAGTAGCCATTATCCAACAAAAACTCAAATCAGATTTTCTTTTCACACACAATCTCCATTCTTCTTCCCTAAAGAGCTTCTCCCACCTCACTCTCCACTTCCTCCATCTTCCTTGGGCAAGTCATCTTCACTCACTTGCATTTTATTTTTTCCGGGCATCCTATCTCACTCTCCACTTCCTTCATTTTCCTTTGCAACTCATCTTTCATTCACATTCCTCCATTTGATTGTGCAATGAAGGAAGAGATGGATGAAAACAACAATCAAATGGTGCCTTTTAATCAAAGCAGTAGTGGAAAGGTATGTTTCATTGATATTTTTTTTCATTTTTGTATCTTTTGTAAATTCTTCATCTCGCCTGAAACTTCGTACCTCCCGATATGTACGGTATTTCAGAACCGAACATATAGCAAATGTTCGGACGTACAGGACCGAACATATGACATATGTTCGGACCTATACAACCGAACATAAGCTATATGTTCGGTCTTACACTTCCGAACATATAGCATATGTTCGGTCCTGAGATTCCGAACATATGTTAAATGTTCGGAAGTAAATATCCGGACAGTGATATTAAATTAATATATTATGCACGTCTCTACGCAAGAAAGTCAGGTTGGATCGGACTTTGTCATGGATTATATCAGTGAGTTTATAACTCTAGAGGTAAGACCAACATATGTAGGATTTATTATTCAAGTTACATTTACTTATTACTAAATTCGTATTTAATTTGTTTATTTATTGTAGATATTTCACAGCCGCGATTCGTTGATCAGTTGGGCTCGTGGAGTAGGAAGGAAAAATGGGTTTGTTATCGTGATAAAGGTTTCAAATGCTGCTCGAGTGGGTGTCGAAGCTAGAGTACTCCTTGCTTGCGAGAGAAATGGACAATATAAACAAGAAGAGTGCCAAAAGCGAAAGAGGATCAAACAAACCGGTTCAAAGAAATGTGGATGTCCTTTCGCACTAAAGGGTAAAAAGTTAGACTCAAATGATGATTGGATGTTGGAGGTCATATGTGGTGTGCATAACCATTCGGCCGCGGAATATTTAGAAGGGCATTCATTTGCAGGAAGATTATCAGAGGAGGAAACAAAGTTGCTGGTTGACATGTTGAAGAGCATGGTTAGACCAAAAGAAATTTTGGTGAACAAAGAAGTGAATTAAACGTAACCACAATGAAGACCATATATAATGCATGCTACAGATATAAAGTTAATGAGCGGGGTAGAAGAAGTCAGATGCAACAACTACTTGGTAAGTTGGCAGAGCATGATTACATAGAATGACATAAGAATTATGAGGATAGCGAGATTGTAACTGACTTAATTTGGACGCACCCAAAAAGTATAGATTTGTTGCGTGCATTTCCACATGTCTTGATAATGGACTGTACTTACAAGACCAATCGTTATCGCATGCCTCTTCTGGAGATTGTTGGAGTCACATCCATAGACATGACTTTTTCAGTATGCTTTGCATACCTTCATGCTGAACGTGAAGAAAATTATGCATGGGCACTAGGTGTATTGCGTTCTATTATTGGCGATGGTATTCTTCCTGATGTCATTGTGACGGATAGAGAATTGTCACTCATGAGCGCCATTAACAGAATATTCCCTGGTGCTACTCATTTATTATGCAAATGGCACATTAATAGAAACGTATTGGCGAGATGCAAGAAGTTGTTCGAAACGAAAGAAAAATGGGACAGGTTTATTTTGAGCTGGAATATGTTGGTGTCTTCATCCACAGAAGATGAGTTTGGTGAACAACTCAGTAAGCTAAACAATGAATTCAGCACGTACCCTGATGCACTCAATTACGTGAAAGGTAGTTGGTTGGATGCTTACAAGGAGAGATTTGTCTCCGCATGGACAGACAATTGTGTCCATTTTGGGAATACTACCTCGAACAGGTAATTTTTTTAAAAAATACTTTATTTGATTTATGCTTATTAATTAATAAGACTAACCTCTTAATAATCCAACGCAGGGCCGAGAGTTCACATGCACAGCTCAAAAGACAGCTTGGATCAAGTCAAGGAAATTTTGAAGCATTTTGGTCTAAATTCCATAATTTGCTTGAGTTGCAGCATACCAATATCAAAGCTTCGTTTGAGAAAAGTAAGACAGTTGTGCAACATAATTTCAAGCCGACAGAATACAAAGATCTTCGTGGTAATGTCTCTAAAAATGCACTTGAGAAAATTTTAACAGAAACCAAGAGAGCTAATCTAGTTGGAATTGACGCCAGTGTGTGTGGTTGTGTTATTCGACGCACACATGGATTACCCTGTGTGCATGAGATTGCAGAATATATCAGTCAAGGGCGGCCTATTCCTCTAAGCTGTGTACATCAGCATTGGAAGAAGCTTGATATGTTGCCAACTGCTTCGTCGATGACGAGTTCTTCTATGGGTTTGGATTGCAAGGCAGATTTGGAGTTACTTGAAAAACGGTTCAATGAGTATAATTCCACCAGAAAATTACAACTTCTAAAGAAGATACGGGAGCTATCTATGCCAGATATCACTCATTTGATTGAACCCGAGGTGATATCAAGAACAAGAGGCAGACCAAGTATGAAAGCTGACACATCAACTCGACGAGATCCAAGCGCTTTTGAATTGGTACCGTCTGCACAGGATAGCTACTCTCCTAAATCAGTTGCAGTGAAAGATGTTAAAAATAAAGGACAATTGGGATTCAAATCAAAGAGAAACGAGAAGATAAGGGCGATTCGTACAAGGTCAAAGAACATCAGTAATTATGTGGACTCATTTCCCGTGGGGTTGAGACCTTACATTAAGGTTGTAAAGGATGTTGCAGCTGATGGTAATTGTGGATTCAGAGCAATCGCTGGATTGGTAGGCCTACCCGAGGATGAATGGAGACAAGTCAGAAGAGATTTATTACAAGAGTTGCTTGCACATGTAGACCACTACAGACAATTATATGGAGTGGAGGAAAGAGTTGAGGAATTGGTTGAAACATTATCATGCATGGATGACAACCCATTGATAGACTATTGGATGACTATGCCTGACATGGGACATCTCATAGCATCACGTTATAATTTGATGTTATATCATTTGAGCAGAGAACAATGCCTGACTTTCCTGCCTTTGCGATCTGTGCCGGTGCCGATGCCTTCTTGGAACGAGAGAACAATCGGTTTTGTTAATGGGAATCATTTTGTACAATTGTTTTTAATACCTGGTCATCCAACTCCGCCTATTGCAAATAAGTGGAAACAGTTTCATTATCCTTGTGCGGATGGATGGGAGACTCCATATAGGGAACGGATTGTTCAATTTAAAGAGCTCGTAACTCCAGACATATCAATAGCAGAGACAATTGATTTGGATTGAATGTAATTGGACACAATTCCTTTATGTTTCTGTATCGGAATGTTCTTTTAATCATTTAATGAAGTTGAACATGTTTTTTTTTTTTTTTTGTGCATTCTATTAAAATAAGCTTTTTTATGTTGAATGTGGTTGAGTCCATGCTTATTAATTGAATGCAGACTCATTAAAAAAAAGTTAAATTCGTAACTGTAACACTGTTCGGATACACAGTGCCGAACATATCCATATAGTTCGGTTCTGAGTGCCCGAACATCATGGACATGTTCGGCACTGAAGTTCCGAACATTATGCATATGTTCGGAACTTAGTGTCCGAACAAAAACGTTTTGTTCGGACCTGTGTATCCGAACGGAGGTTCAGTTATCCTACTTTGACAGTATATAATGAAAATATTTCAACCTGTACATAAAAAATCAAGCACTATCCAAAGTAATTAAAGATAACATCAAATAACTAAAACACATTTGACAGCAAGTACATCCATATTCAAATTACACAAGAACATCGTCTTAAAATAACCATGTTAGTACTTGAAAAAAATATATTACAATGATTTTTTGTTTTTCGTCAATTATAACAACTGTTTACATTTCTTCAACTGTCCCTTCCCCTCCTAGTCCTAGTGCGACTGTAAGTTTGTGAACTCATGTGGGGATGTCGAAAGGTTCGTTGAGCATCCTCAATTGAAACTCCCCGTAACACATGTGCCAACTGATTCACATGGGTATATAATCCCCGCGGGTCTTCAACCCAATGGTCTTCACCTCTTCCTGTAACCTAATCAAGAATGATCAGTGCATCCAAATTACGCTGCTGATAGTCAATCATACTGCTACCGCTTGGCTCATTTTCTTCAGGACGGGGCGCGAAATTAGAATGAAAGTTTGGGTGTTGTAATATCCTCCACGATACTCTTGCATACCAATCCATATACCCAAGAACGCAATCTGCAAGACGCCTAACTGGTTGACTACGATTCAATGCAGATATCAGGTGATTAGGCCATCCCTCCCAAACTTGATTGATATATTGATATGCGATTTGATAGTCACGGGCAGTCGGACCTCGCGTAGCACGAATAGGGGCTAATGGCGGTGGAGGAATCGTCTGAACTCTCCCAAACTGTCTGAGCACCCTATCTGGGTGATAAGGCTCAACAACATCCATACATTTGATGCACCCACAGTAGTATGCAACTTCATTGAAAGGATGATATTGTCTAACATCACGATATGGGTACCAAGTCACCTGAAAGTAGTTAGTCCAATCGTAAGATATGAAAGTATATAATAGAAAATAAAAAGTTAATCCGATACATTCTTTAAAAGAAACATCAAGTTAGTTACCTGATCAGCACTCATGACATCAATTCTCTCTCGTATGCTTTGTAAAGGAGCAGACTCTCTACGAGGAAACCAACGATGAACCCGGGGCTGAATGGCTTGATAGAGTAAGTTTGGAGTCGGAGCTAAACTTTCAAAGTGTTCGTACACCCAAGCTTCTAGTAGAGTCAAATAGCCGGCTATTTGTTTCACTTGATGCCTGCTTGCTAACCCCAACTGCCTGTATAAGTATGCTAGGGCAGCAGCACCCCATGCATATGAACGTATGGCTTCTACATCCACGAGTTTTGTAAGGAAAATGATCGGCACTCGTGTGCCACTCTTGTCAGTAAACAAGGTACAACCCAATAAGTACAGAAGGTAAGCTCTTACTGCAGAGTCTATCATCTCGTCCCCATTATCGTCAGAAAAACTGGCAAACCTTTCCCGTAACCACTCCAATCTAACTGATTGGCCCCGCACTTGTATCAACTCGTCATGTGCTTCTACCGGTTTTACTCCTAGTGCATCAACAATGAGTGCTTGAGCTTCTTCATATGACATTCTTTCATTATAAGAAACCATCCGCCCAATCACTGGGATGCCTAGGATAGATGCAACATCATCTAAGGTGATGGTCATCTCACCAAAAGGCATATATAAGGTGTTCGTCTCAGGTTGCCACCTTTCCATAAAACTAGATACAGTAATCTTATTGATGGAGCAGTAAGATGCAGTCACTAATGGAGCCAATCCGGACCTCGAGACTAAATCCCTAAACCTGTCAGACTCATTTAGTTGCTACAAATGCACTTTCTGCCCATGACTTAGACATTTCAGTGGGCCTCGATCCTGCATTCAACCATTAATACATAATTAAATAAATTAACAAATGAATAAAACTTTCATATGAAACAAGTGAAACACACCTGTCCAATCCAAATGTACCCAACTGTATGTGTATCAAAGCTGGTCAATAAGGACCTATCTTGTGGCCCCAGGGCTGGTTGATCTTCCATCTCTTATTGTTGTTCTTCCTCTTCCTCAGATACCTCTGGGTCTTCTACAACCTCTTCTACTATCTGACGTCGCTTCCTATTTGAAGCAGTAGGTCGCACCCGAGAAGAGCTTGGCCGGTCCATTTCTAAAATACGAAAGAAAAAAATTTTATTTGACTGCTAGATCTCTATATGTTCGGACCTAAGTGTCCAAACATATTGCTTTTGTTCGGACCTGAGTGTCCGAACAAAAGTAATATTTTCGGACACTCAGGTCCGAACAAAACCAATTTGTTCGGACGTTAGTGTCCGAACATTTGCAACCCGTTCGGTCAACCAGAGCCGAACAGTCGCGATTTCTGAACCTAAAACCGCGACGATGGTGGTTCAAATGCAACCCAAAACTATTAGAAAACAGTAACATTGTTTGTCAAAACTTACATTGAATGAAAATCTATCATAATAACAAGTTTTCATGGAAAAATAAGTAATCTAAGATGGAAAAAAATGGTAAAGAATAGATAGGAAAGAAGAAGAAATGGTAATGTTGGAAGGATCCATTTATCTTTGGAAGAAAATGATGTCTAGAGGAATAGGAACGCCGGTGGCTCACCGGAGAATCGCCGGAAAATGGATCCAGTCGGTGGAGTGGAAGTCCCTTTTGGTTTGCGTGTGGGAAGAATAAGAAGAAGATGTGTGTGGGAAGAAAAAAGAGGGGAATGAATATAAGGGCAGTTTAGAAACCTTTGATGTGTGTGGAAAGAAATACATTCATTTTTAAATTTTAGTAATGTGTGTGGAGAGGAATTGTGTGGGAAAAGATAAATTTTGTGTGCCAATAGCAGCACTCCAAAACTAAAGGCCGTATCACCTGATGACGTAGTGAGAAGCATCAACAAAGAGGATGGCGGAAGAACGCTCTAAGTCTCAACTCCCATCCCACAGAGAATGGGCCTCATTTATAGCAAAAGCCTCTTGAGGAAATGATTTTGGAATATGAACCATTTTATTAGCTAGGGACAGGCCCAAAAAGGGTTTAAAACTTTTTCCTTAATACTATATTCATTTTTAACCTTTCAAACTGCCCACCACATGACAATAAAATGAGTGTTAGAGTCGGAGCCTGAGAGCAACTGAATCTTTTATTATTATCATAATACAAAATATAGATTATGATTCTAAAATTTTTATTATCATGATTTTAGCTAACCTTGTCCCAACAGAGCCACGAGTTTAAGCTATACAATGAAAAGCATCAAAGACACTAACATTAAATTCATATTTAATATTTTAATACTACAATTTATGGACTAAACCATAAACATTAATCCCAAACCACACTTGGTAGGGTAATCATTCTAGCAAATGATTTTATATTATAACAATTAGTTCTGCCGCCCAATTTTCACCGTCAAAACAAATCTTGACCTCTTTTAATTTCTTTCCTATTTCTAGCTTTTTAATTTGTTTCTTTTGGTAGCAAGTCTTATATATTCAAGGATGGAGAGTCTTTTACTAAGAATGAGAGGGTCTTATATTCACTTATTCAGGGATGGAAATTTTTACTGCAGGAAGCGGGTGTCCAATTAGTTTCGTTTTCTTTGCTGTCGCATCACTTTTACCCATTTGGTACGAGTGTCAAAAGAAACATCCAATGAGAAAACATAAAAAGTAGGAGTTTGTTGGATTCGGGTCTCCTGTTTCCTCGAAACAGGAGACGACACTAAAGCTGTGTTTGGGAGGGAGCGAAAATTTGAAGGGAAGGAAAATTAAGGGAAGGGGAGGGGAAATTTAATTTTTTCTTTTCTTGTTTGTTTATAGTTAAAAAGGAGGGGGCAGGAAAATTCCATCTTTGCAAGTCTCTTTCTCTCCTCTTTTTTCTAGTTTTGAAGGGAAAACTTGAGGGTTAAATTTTTAAAATTTTATCCCCAAATTTTCCTCTCCCACTTTTCCTCTCCCGTTCCCAAACACCATCTATTTTAACTTTCCCTCCATTTTTCCCTCTTTTTTTTTTCTTCCCTTCATTTTACCTCATTCCCAAACATAATGTAACACTATGTTTGGGAAGGGGGGAGGGGAGGGGAGATTTGAGGGGGAAGGAAAATGAATGGGAGGGGAGGGAAGGAAAAATTAATTTTACCTCCCTTTATTTGGATAGTAAAAAAGTAAGGGAAAGAAAAGTGAAAAAGTAGCGTTTTGTTTGTTTGTGAGGTAGAGAGAAAATTACCAATTTACCCTTACTTTTGCAAAAAGATAAAAAATCATCTCTTTTGTTGGATAGAGAACAGTTTAGTAAATTTATAACAAACCCTCTATTTTCCTCACATTTTCTCCTCAATTTTGAGGGGAAAATTTTTTAGTGGGGCCCACACGAATTCCCACCCCCCCCCCATATTCCCTTCTCCCAATTTCCCTCCCCCTTCCCAAACACCCTCAGTTAGGGCATTCCCCCCATTTTCCCCTTTACTTTTTCCTCCCCCTCATTTTACACCCTTCCCAAACAGAGCTTAAGAGGCAGAGGAAAGAAAAACATGGTCTTTTTTCTCCCCCCTTGCGTGTCTCCAAAAAGGCTCCATGTTTCTTCCAAAGTCCGAATTTGTTTAATTGCGGTTCTGATCATGTTCTTTCAAAAACAGAAGTTGTACAACAACCGTTTTATACAGGAGCCCTGCTACTTGCACCGATGGGGAGCCGGGCTATATGGGAGGCGTTGGATCCCAGGCGTACTTGGGATCCAACAGCTCCCATGGGGAGCCGGGCCACAGCCCGGTCTCTCCATCGGTACAGGTAGCTTTTTCCTTTATATAACTAAATCTTTTAATTGGGCTATGTGACCCATACCGACTGGACGCTGGACGCTGGAATCTCATTTGCAAAGTGAGATCAGCCCTGCTACAGGGACCGAAAATCGGTCCCTGAAAAAGGGCCTGAAAGGCCCTTATCCGTTGGATCAAGGGCAGTCCCTTGATCCAACGGATAAGGGCCTTTTGAGGCCCTTTTTCAGGGACCGATTTTCGGTCCCTGTAGACTTTTTCAAGTGAGATTCCAGAGCTGAGATCGGTCATACATCATACAGCCCGGCCAAAAAAACATTCGGGCTGTGTAGACTTTTTGGTCGTATAAAACATGCATGTTCATGAAAAGTGAAAACCCACTCCAAGTAATATCTTCAAAAAGAAAATTCCAAAGGTCGATGCTTGCAGGGTCCACACTCATGGAACCAACTCAAAAGCCAACAGATATATAAATATTCAAAGGAAAAAGATGATAAGGTAATGCAAAATATTATAAATAACAATTTACTTTTAAAAGCTGCCAGGTCCGGACAGTCTGAAAGACAACCTCTTTGCTACTTAAATTAATGACATAAATGGTGCATGTCGGAAAGATCCAGCAATTAAATGGATGGGACCCATCGTTGACTTTCTTTGCTCAATATCACATGTAGATTAGACGTATCCAACTGCTCCACTGTCCGAGGTTCATTGGACAGCTGTTATTTTTCACTCTCGTAGATTCCATGTTTTTTAACTCAACCTTTATTTAGAAAATTTAACGGTAAAAATCCTCATTAACAGTTTATTATTTAATTTGATCCCAATAAAATATTAAATAGATTGGCGAGAATTTTACCAAAAAAAAAAAAAAAAAATGCTTAGAAGTCCAGTGGACTCAAAAGGTAATTTTAACCTTCATTGTACCAGATCAGTCATTTTTCACGAAATGATATTTTTTTTAGCACTTTCAACTAGCGTCCCTAGCGACCCTAGTTTTATAACGTTAAGGGTCGCTAGGGACCATGCGGTGTATACAGAGTAGAACAAAATGGGCGTGTTTCTTCATGTTTCGTTTAGCACTTTCAACTAGCATCCCTAGCGACATTGGTTTTATGATGTTAAGGGTCCCTAGGGACCCTGAGGTGTACACAAATTAGAACAATCGATCTCTTCCCCATTTCTCAGCCGCCAGGCCTTCCAATTCCAGTTGCAGTGTTATTCGTGTATTTTTTTTAATCGAAATTAGCCATGTTGAACATATAGTTAACCTCCTGATTCTTCCTTTGTCTTCTTTAATTGTTTTAGGATTTAGAGGTCAGATCAAAGTATCTTGTTTCTTTCTTGGGGATGGGTATGAGGAGAGAAAGGTTCCCCTCTGATGAGGAGGTGATGGCTCTGATGAGTGCATTTCATGATTCATGCAAAACACCTTCAACATCTTCACATTTCATCACCATCCTCCAAACTTATAAATCTACCTATGCTCAATCCCCCTAACCAAATTGGGGCCTATACCTCACCCGCAGAACCAGCCGACCGTCCTTTCTCTGCTACCTCTCATCTCATTTGTTCAGAATATAGAGTAATCTGTATTCAGAATTAAGAAAATCACCTTAAAATCAGTAAAAGAGAACATAAAAGCATGATAGTCTTGTCTTTAGAACTAGGAAAAAGCCCAAAATCAGACCATTGCTAACCAAAAAGGTAAACCTAGATGGCAAGATCTCTCAAACAATCTCATTTCATTCCACATCACCAAAACCATCGAAATCAATATAGTTATAGGAAGCCCAAGGCAGAATCGTTTAAAAAAAGTAAGTTTCAAGTTTTGCTCACAATTAAGAGAAATATCCTATGACTGGACCCAATCTAATTTTTTTCCAGTTTCATTAGAAAATAGTTTCTTAGGATGGGGTCTTTGCTCATATTTGATACAAAAGTCAGGAAAAAACTACATTTCAAACTCTCCATTTTCACTCATTGACGAGATGAAAGAAAAGGAGCAAGAGTGGGTTGGCTTCCAAATATTTTTTATTATCCAGATTATGCAAACAAAGGCATACTAAGTGCTAACAACTCCTATTTCTACTTCTGCCCACCACAAGATTGTCAACCTTGGACAGATGCCCTTCCACCAAACCTGTTTCTTTCTTGAAAATGACAAATGAAATTGGAAGGTGAGATCGAGATCGAATTCTAGGGTTTCAGCAGCCATGAATGGAGGAGAAGAAAGGAGGAGGAGGAGGGTGGTTGTTGGTGGAGGAGAGAGGCGGCTATGGCTTCCTGCAACTGGAATTGGAAGGCGAGATCGAGATTGGATTGGCGAAGAAGACCTGGATAGTGAAAGAGAGAAAAAACCCTTTTTTTGATCTACTTTTCGTATACACCGTAGGGTCCCTAGCGACCGTTAACGTTATAAAACTAGGGTCGCAAGGGACGCTAGTTGAAAGTGCTAAAAAAAATACCATTTCGTGAAAAATAACTGATCTGGTGCAATGGAGGTTAAAATTACCTTTTGAGCCAACTGGACATCTAAGCTGTTTTTTTTTTTTTTTTTATAAGATCCCCTAGATTGGCCCTGAATCTATGCTTCTTTTTTTGTTTTTTTTTGGTCTTTTATCGCTATAGTCGATATCAACTATCCCTGTGCCATACATAAGGCCACCAAACCGCTTTCATTCGCACTGTCTGTCTCCTTTTCCCCTTCATCCTCGTTGACGTCTTCTCTCTTCTCAACGGTGGTCCCAGGCGGTGGTCCCAGGGTATCAATCGCTCCAACTTTTCAAAGATTATCCACAGTTTGACACACATGGAGGTATATTTGTGTTCGTTGTTGTATTCGTGCCCTAGGAGTATTTGTGCCCTAAATTTGGAGTGGGATTTATTGGGTTTTGATGGGTTTCATCGTTTGGAAGGGAGCGACCTGCCAATCTCCTCCTAACTCTGTATTTTCATTAAAATGCAATCTTATTCACACTTTCTAGTTTGCCCATTTAGAAATGGCTGCACCGACGTTGAGCGCTGTCATTTGGGGGTTTTTGTGGGGTTATATGGAATCATAGTAAATGGGTTTTGAATTAAGATAACATTTTAATGAAATTTACCAACTGGATTCCAAATAGCAAAGTAGAAGTAGCCCAGTTTTTGGTTTGAAGATAAAATTTTGCACTTGTGAAGCATAGAATCATGCTTTCTATTTTCAACAATTTTTTCCTCTTTAAAAACAAATGTAGCTCTAGCATAGGATCCCTATTCTGTCTCCTCTGGAAAGGTACTTTCCCTAATTTCGCTACTTTTGCCTGCTATGTAAAGGTGATCACCGTTACTTTCCCTAATTTCTTTAACTTCGCCAAGAAATTCCTTTTCTGATTTCAATTTTTGCTCTAGCATTTGCAAACAAAAAAAAGTGGAAAACCAATGTATTTACAGCAATGGCCTGTGCTAAATTGCGAGAATCCGGATTCAGTTTGATTGGGTCCTTTTTATGTGATGTAAATGTGATCTTTCTTTTTCACATGGATTTACATTTTTAATCTTTTCCACTTACTTTAAAAAAGTTCACGAGACTAAAAGAGGTGGGATCATCCACACCTAAAATAGAGATGGGAGATTGATTCCGGGTTCTCTGAGGCTTTAACTAATAGTGATGTGTTTTTTTTCTTATCCATTCAGTAGAATTGTTTTCCTTATTATCTTTTGATAATTTTTGTGTGTGATATTGTCTTGCTTTTTTTATTAAGTTTCTTATAGAGTATGTTTATATTAAGAATTCAACTTCTGTACCATTACACTTTGGTGTTTGTAGGTGCAGAAAATAATGACCCACAATAAGGAGGGTGCCTTATAGGACTTATCCGAGAAGATGATGATGGCTGGGTGTGATTGGATGCCGTCCGAAAGCCTGAAAGAGATGAACAAACGGTCAGAGGACCCTGGCCTGGGCGGCGCAAGGCTCTCCGATGCCAAAGTCAGTGTGGGAACTGGAACAATGGAAGGAGAGGGAGAGGAGAGACAGAGTAACGGTTCTGTATATCAAATTGTGCGTACCTTGCATGGTGCATGGAGTTCTATTTGTAGAGGTTTGGATCGTATCTTTCAGAGGATATCTTGGTGTGGGTCCCATGATTCGACTGGGAAGTCATGATCAGCCCACAAAGTAATAAATGCAGTCTAATCCGGCCCACTCTGCATTTAATGCTAGTCGGGTCAGCCCACATTGCATTAAATGCGTGTCTTGTTGGGCCAGATTGTGTTGGGCGCCTTTGGCGGTTGGAGTACCATCGGATCTGCCCTCGGGCCTTGCCCTGATGTGGCCTCAGCCGCTGGATGCCGCCACGTCAGCGATCTGGTGAAGATAGTGGACGGTTGGATGTCGCATCTGTCTTATTGGCTCGCGCCCCTATTCCCCCACGTGTCTGACATCGTGGGGAATGAGGGGTGCGAGTGGAGGTTCTTTCTTGCCTCGGCTTTCGTCTAGACTCCTTCAGCCGAGGTGGTGCTCTCTGCCGAGGTGGGCACATGAAACAGCCGAGCTCGGCTATAGCGGTTCGGACATGCTTGACTTCGGCCGAAGATCCTGCCCTGATAGCCGAGGTGAAACTGATGCCACGTGGGTGGCACGCGGAGGGCACGTGAGGGCGCTTAATCTCATCTAAAGGCGGTTAATTAGCGTAATCTTGGAATTCTAAATCTCCCCACACAATTGCCCCCTAGCTTCTGACCTCGCGTAGAACGTCAGTGCCGTGAGGTCGGGAGCTATGTGACGGGGTCTATCTGGAGGAGAGAGCCCCTTTCGGCCCTGATTCGCGGTCGCTTTGGATGATCGAGGTAATAACTGGCGTCCCTTATTCAATGCTGAAGACAGGTCGACGGCTCCACGCGTCATCTCCTGGCTAGTTGTCTGTCTCCTCGAGATCGCACGCTCCGTCTCGTCAGGGGCGTAATCAATTTTTGAAATGATTCGCGCAGAATCCCAGGAGGCGCCCCTTGGCGCGCCCAATTAGGGTTTCTGGACAGGGGGCCTCTCTGCTATATATAGGGCAATCGAGGTTCGTTTTACCCTTCGTTTGCTATTCTGAATCAGAGGCGAGCATCAGAGGTGGGCAAGCTACTGTGAGGGAGCTTCATCTAAGAAGTGGTGCGCTGCTGAAGTTGAGTCTCTTTGCTGCCCAGCATCTTCGTTCTGCTTCCGTAAGTTCCTTCTGCCCTGCCTCTTCTTCTGCGGGTTTCTCTGTTTTTAGACTGGGATAGGAATGGGAATTTATAGCCACTGGTTAGAGGGCGAGGCAGCGATCGAGGGTTTCAGGTCGGCCTTTAGGATCCCTGCTGATGTCCAAGTCAGGGGTGCTGAACCTCGCGGCTACAACCCTCGCGACTTTTCGGGAGGCTGGATGCCTTTTCCGCTAGTGGCCGTGATAGAAGGCGGGGTCCGATTCCCCCTTCACCCACTTCTCAAGAGATGCCTTAGTCAGTGGCGTCTCTGTCCCTGCCAACTGCTGCCGAATGCCTTCAAGATCGTGATGGGCACGACCAAGTTGAATGAGGTCCTGGGCATCGACTTCGGCGTCTTCGACCTTGAGGACGTCTACGACATATGCAAGTCCGGAGATTCTTATTATCTCCGGGCTAAGCCAGGCCGGGACGGCTTCGTCCGATACTTGGAGGATTCAAGCAAGTATGCCGGAGACGATCTTCTGTACGTCTCGGGGAACTGGGAGTTTGGGGAGGCCGACACCGATAGAGGCTACCAGGTCCCTCGCCACTTCGGTACCATTCCAAGTAAACACCCTCCGTTTCTTTTTTCTTTTTACATAAGTTTCTTTTTGTTCTGCCGCGCTTATGCTTCTGATTGTTGCAGCTTTGAAGGAGAGAAAACGGGCTGCCAGATACATTTGGAAGAGGAACGAGGCCTGGCTCCGCCTGGTGAAGCGGTACAGCGGTCATGACGGCAGGGCGGCCTGGTCGCTGCTAGGGTATCGGTCGAAGTACCGTGGGTATTTGAGGGGCACCGTAGAGCCGATCCAGGGTGAAGGTGCCGGACTCGAGGTCGGTCAGGAGCAGGCCGGTCCGGAGGTCGCAGAGCCCTCGCGGGCGTCGTCTGACGTTAGGGCCACGTCCGGAGCTCTAGCTTCCACATCGGGATCGAGACTTCTCCAGGTCTCAGGAAGGGAATTGAGTCAAACCGCCAGATCTCCCTCGCCAGGCTCCGAGATGAGGCACACCAGGCGTTTGTCCTTCGAGGACCTCGAGGCTTTGGCGCTTGGAGTGGAGGACGCCCGAGCCCCCCAGGAGCCGGTGAATCCCCCGAAGCATCCATCTCCGAGGGCTCGGGTAGTTTCCCCTGCAGAGGTGGCGGAGGTTCCCGCACCCCCTAGCCCTGTTGATCCAGAGGTACGCCTGCCCCCGGCTGAGGTTGAGCAGGAGGAAACTCGGCCGCTGAAGATGCCGAGGACCGACGCGGGCCCTAGCTCGGCTGCTGCCTCGTTGCCCCAGGGGGCGCCGTTATGGGAGCCGAGCTTCATGCTTGGGCCGGGGAGGCCGATGACGATGGAGGATTGCGTTCTTCACAAGATCGATCCCCCGGTCCTCGAGGCCCTAGGGCGAGCCTGCGCCCTTCCCCGGGACATGGAGCGGCTGGACAAGTACAGCGATCAGAAGCTGATCCTGTCGATGTTGCAGTCCAACGTCGCGGTAAATCTTCATTTCCCTTCGTCAAACCAGCGATTTAGCGTCTAACGCTCTTTGGATCTAACACGTACACCCCGTTTCTTTGACAGGCGGCACAGAAGTCCATGGCCGTTGCTGACAGGATCCGCAGGTACAGCATGGACGTTGCCGAGCTGACCGTGGAGAAGAACGGCCTGCAGGAATCCCTGGACGCTGTTAGCCAGAAGTTAGCCAGGGTGGAAGAGGAATACGCGGCGAAGCTCGAGCAGGCGAGGGAAGAAGCCGAGGCGGAGAGGACTAGAGCGGCCGAGCTCGAGGTCTCCATTTCGAAGATGGGAGACGATTACGCGGCCCTGCTTCAAGCCGAGTCCAAGAGGGCGGATGAAGCCGAGGCGAAGCTTGAGTCTGAATGCGATGCTGCGTTCGAGGACGCCAGAGCGCAGGTCACCGCCCACTACAAGGAAAGGGTTCTTGTGGTGAGGGATAAGGCCTGGGCGAAAGGGTGGCGTGCCGGCCTGAAGGAGGCCGGGGTCTCGGAGGACCACCCCTCCTTTCGGGAGCCTCCTCCGTACGCGCTTCCGGTGCCGACCTCTGCCCGTCCATCCGGCGAAGCCTCTGACGCCGCAGCCCGTGCAACTGACCGGTCATGACCTCGGGAGATTCGCTTTCTTGCTTTATGCTCTGTAATTTTCTTCAGTTTGTATTTGCTGAACACTGTAACGAGTGAGATTTTAATACAATTGAAAGTTTCTTCAAATACTCTTGCTTCTGTCTCTTTTAAGCCTGGTACTTCGATGCTTGAGTTCGGCAGAGTGCTTCTTGTGACGAAACGTTAGAACTGAGTGTCGAGTGGTCTTCTTGGGCGCTAGCGTTGATACTCCGTATCTTAGGTGATCTTCTTTGGTATTCGCGCTGATCCTCCGTATCTTAGGTGATCTTGAATAGCTGCAGATTTTCTTTGGTATTCGCGCTGATCCTCCGTATCTTGGGCGGTCTTGAATAGCTGTAAGTACGGTGATGTGACCATTGAGGAGAACGAGGGGGTGCCCCCATGTGGTACCATGGGGACTGCCTGTCAGTACAAGGGAAGTCGTGCACGCCACGCAGAGCGTGGGAGACTTCGCCTCGTAAATTGCCTTGGAGACCAGACCCCTCTTCCTATAAATAGGAGTGGTAGGCTCGCCTTGGGAGGGACGGAAAAAACCAAGATAGCAGCGTTTCTCACGAACGGCCTAGCAGCCATGTATGATAGATCTTTGGGAGCCTTTCACCCAAGGAGAACTTTTGCACTAGATGACGGCCTCCTCGGAAGGGGAAGGTCCGTCGCAGTCTGCGCGCTCTCTGAAGATGGTCCTCGCAGGCCACGCGCTCTCTGAACGCGGGTTCACGACCATCCGTCCCTGGCCAGACAGAATGAGGATGCGCTGCAACGCAGCCGGGGGACGGTGGCGCCTTCTCGTCCGACACGGTCCTGTGCGCCCGTCGTACGGAAGGCGGGATTGAGGCCCCGCTGGACCGGGGGTTTCTTCAAGCTTGGCTGGTCTCATTGACTGGAGGGCGTCGAAGAGCTCAGCGAGGTCCAGGGCTTCCGGACTGGAGGGGCTCTGTGATCGCTTTGGTCTGACCAGCCAAAGTGTATTATAGAGCTCTGTGAAATCCAGGATCGCTCAGAGCCTCCAAGCAACGATCCGGCGTCTTCGGTCCAGAGTCTCCCAGTTTCTTACTTTATTTTCTGTTTTTAGAGGACTGTGATTCTCCTTTCTGTACTTTTCTCTGTTCTGTAGCTCTTGTAATAAAGCAGTTTACAATGAATAAAAAGGAGGAATTCTATGATTACCCAAACAGTGTTCAATGCTTTTGAGTTCTTTTTCTCTTTCTTTGCACTGTTCTGGCATGCTTGCATTTGTGTTTGAGTGCTGGCACAGCTCTCTTCTGGAGAGCTGGCTTTGGCCGAAATGGCTGGCTTTGGCCGAGACGAGCTGCCTTGTGCCGAAGTGGAGTCATCATTCCACTGGTCTCGGCAGTGGAAGCGTGAGCTCGGCAATGATCTTTGGGGGGTGTAAAAACCCTGATTTTAGGAATCCGGCCGAGTGTCCGAACTCGAGGCCTTCTCCAGAGCCCAAGGCTCGGAGCTTTAGGAAACGACCGAGTCTGGACTCGAGGCCTTTTCCAGGGCGGTAGACCCAATCCGGCCGAGTGTTTGAACTCGAGGCCTTCTCCGTGGCCCAAGGCCAGGAGCTTTAGGAAACGACCGAGTCTGGACTCGAGGTCTTTTCCAGGGCGGTAGACCCAATCCGGCCGAGTGTCTGAACTCGAGGCCTTCTCCGTGGCCCAAGGCCAGGAGCTTTAGGAAACGACCGAGTCTGGACTCGAGGTCTTTTCCAGGGCGGTGGACCCAATCCGGCCGAGTGTCTGAACTCGAGGCCTTCTCCATGGCCCAAGGCCAGGAGCTTTAGGAAACGACCGAGTCTGGACTCGAGGTCTTTTCCAGGGCGGTAGACCCAATCCGGCCGAGTGTCTGAACTCGAGGCCTTCTCCATGGCCCAAGGCCAGGAGCTTTAGGAAACGACCGAGTCTGGACTCGAGGTCTTTTCCAGGGCGGTGGACCCAATCCGGCCGAGTGTCTGAACTCGAGGCCTTCTCCATGGCCCAAGGCCAGGAGCTTTAGGAAACGACCGAGTCTGGACTCGAGGTCTTTTCCAGGGCGGTAGACCCATGCTGTCGGAATCAGTCAGAGAGAGACGGCAAGTTGATGACAATGTGAAAGCTGCTTTTATTGATTTTGAGACTCGATACATCTTTAGAAATAAAATTTCTTCAAGTGGGATGCATTCCATGGTCTCGGCAGTGGCTTGCCTTCCAAGTCTTCGAGCTTGTAGGCTGACTTTCCTGCCAGTGAGACTACTCTGAACGGGCCATGCCAGTTCGGGACAAGTTTCCCCTCGTTTGGTTCTCTGTCAGCTGGCAGGGTCTTCTTTAAAACGAGCTCTCCCGTGGTGAACCTTCTTTCTTTGACATTTTGATTGTATGCCCTGGCTAACCGCTGCTGATAGTCGGTCAGTCTCAGGGCCGCTGCTTCTCGTCGCTCGTCCGCCAGCTCCAGCTCCATTGCCAGGTTCGTCTCATTTCGGCCTTGGTCGACCAGCTCTGTCCTCAGGGTAGGAAGTCCGATTTCCAAGGGAATGACCGCCTCCATCCCGTAGGCCAGAGAGAAAGGTGTTGCCGAGGTGGACCTCCTTGGAGTTGTTCTGTATGCCCACAGCACGCTCGGAAGCTCCTCTGTCCATCTGCCCTTTGCCTTATCCAGTCGCTTCTTCAGGCCGTCCAGGATCACTTTGTTGGAGATTTCTGCCTGGCCATTACTCTGTGGATATGCCGGGGTGGAGTAATGGTTTCTGATGCCGTGCTCTTGGCAGAAGTCTTTGAAGGACTTGGAATCGAACTGAGTCCCGTTATCCGAAATCAGGGTCCGGGGGATGCCGAACCTCGTAAGGATGTTTTTCCAAACGAAGTTTCTGGAGTCCCTGTCCGTGATGGAAGACAACGGTTCAGCCTCTATCCACTTTGTGAAGTAATCCGTAGCCACTATCAGCCATCTCTTGTTCCCTGGAGCTCGGTGAAGAGGCCCCACAATGTCCAGGCCCCATTGAGCGAAGGGCCATGGGCTGGAGAGGGGACTCAGATCCTGTGCTGGCTGATGGAGGGAGTGGGAGAACTTCTGGCATTTCTCGCATTTCCTGGCGTAGACCTGGGCGTCCTTCTGCATGTAGGGCCACCAGTAACCCTGGCTGATTGCTCTGTAGGCCAATGACCGACCTCCTATATGGCTGTCGCAGATTCCTTCGTGGATCTCATACAGGAAGTCGTCCACCTTGGTCGGGTGGACGCATTGGAGGTATGGACCTGTGAAGGACTTCCTGTAGAGTTTGCCTTCGGGGGAGAGCCAGAACCGAGCTGCCTTGAGCCTGATCTTGTGGGCTTCAGTCTTGTCCTCGGGGAGCTGGTCGTCCTTCAAGTAGGCGACGATTGGATCCATCCAGCTAGGGCCGAGGTCAGCACAGAGGACAAGCCGAGATGAATGGAGTTCTAGACTTGACCTTGATACTGACCCGACCTCGATGGTCCTCTTCTTTCCTGCTTCGACAGCGGAGGCCAGGTTTGCAAGCGCATCTGCATGCGTGTTAGTATCTCTGGATATTTGCCTGACCTCGGCTTTCTGGAAATGGGAGAGTAGTTTTTTCGCAAGGGCTAAGTAGGCCGCCATCCTGTCGTCCCTGGCCTGGTAGTCTCCAGCGAGCTGGCTAGTTACCAGTTGAGAGTCGCTGAAGATCTCCAGGTGCTGGGCTCCGAGGATTTGGGCGCTGTTCAACCCTGCAATCAGTGCTTCGTACTCTGCCTCATTGTTTGTCGCTTTGAAGTCCAGGGTGAAGGCCTGTTCTATGACCAGTCCCTCTGGCGATTGGAGAACTATGCCGGTGCCAGCTCTCTTGGAGGTGGACGATCCGTCGACAAAGATCTTCCATGCCGAGGTGGGAGACTGCTGGACCTCTGTTTCAACTGGCTCGTGCCCTGTGCCCCCCAGTGCCGTGCCGAGCTGGGTCGGAGCCGGGTTGGGGGAGACGAATTCCACTATGAAGTCTGCCAGAATCTGGGCTTTGATCGCAGTTCGGGGACGGTACTTTATGTCATACTGCCCCAGTTCAACTGCCCACTTTGATATGTGCCCTGAAAAGTCAGCCTTCTTGAACACTGAACGGAGTGGGTGCTCCGTGATCACCACAATGGTGTGGGATTGAAAATAGTGGGAGAGCTTGCGGGAGGCGGTGACGAGAGCCAACGCAAGCTTCTCCAATAGGAGGTACCTGGTCTCGGCATCGAGCAGGGTCTTGTTCGTGTAATAGATCGGCTTTTGAACTCCCTCGTCCTCCCTGATGAGGACGGAGCTCACTGCGTGATCCGAGACCGCAAGGTACAAATACAGAATCTCC
The DNA here is from genome assembly GCA_012931725.1 of Litsea cubeba. Classification (NCBI taxonomy): domain Eukaryota; kingdom Viridiplantae; phylum Streptophyta; class Magnoliopsida; order Laurales; family Lauraceae; genus Litsea; species Litsea cubeba. The sequence continues at coordinate 56,587,582 of CM022949.1, forward strand.
CCCAAAGTTGGGGTGGAGAGTAAAGGTGGTGACATTAAATAAGTTTTGAGTGCGGCCAATGCCTGGTCGCACTCAGGGGTCCACTGGAACTTCAAATTTTTCTTTAAAAGCTGAAAGAAAGGCCTGCACTTATCTGATGACCGGCTGATGAAGCGATTGAGTGCGGCGGCCATTCCTGTGAGCCTCTGAACTTCCTTCGTGGTAGAGGGACTCTGGATGCCCTGGATGGCAGTGATCTGGTCCGGATTGGCTTCTATCCCCCTCCGCGTTACCAAGCTGCCGAGGAACTTGCCAGAGGCTACGCCGAAGGCGCACTTGGAAGCGTTTAGCTTGAGCTTGTACGCGCGAAGGATGTCGAAGACTTGGCCGAGATCCGCCAGATGGTCGCTGGAGCGCACAGATTTGACGACCATGTCGTCGATGTACACCTCTACCGATCGGCCGAGCTGGGCCTGGAACATTTTTGTGACGAGGCGCTGATAGGTCGCCCCCGCATTCTTCAGCCTGAAGGGCATCACCTTATAGCAGTATGTGCCGCGGGGGGTGATGAATGATGTTTTCTCCTCGTCAGGCTCGTAGAGCGGGATCTGATGATAGCCTCGGTAGGCGTCAAGGAAGCTCATCCGGTCGTGACCAGCGGTGGCGTCGATCACTTGGTCAATCTTTGGGAGGGGAAAACTGTCCTTAGGGCAAGCCCTGTTCAAGTCGGTGAAGTCCACGCACACCCTCCACTTCCCAGTTTTCTTCTTGACCACCACCGTGTTGGCCAGCCATACCGGGTACTGGACTTCCCGGATGGCTCCTGCTTTTAGCAGGTTGTCGATCTCTTCGACGACCGCATCTGTCTGCTGCAGCCCGGTCCTGCGGGCCCTCTGCACTACCGGCTTATGGTCGGGGTCGACATTGAGCTTGTGGCACATGACCTCAGGGTCGACCCCAGGCATTTCGCTTGGGCTCCAAGCGAAGACGTCCACATTCTGCATCAAGAACCGAGAGAGTTCGGCCCTTTCTTCGTCTGGCAGCTGAGTGCCAATCAGGAAGAACCTGTCTGGGTCTGCCGGGTCTAGCCTGACCTCGGCCAGGTCCTCGATGCTCTTCTTCTCAGGGTCCCGGCCGATCTCATCGAGGCCTTTCTCGAACTCGGCCAGGTTGACGCGCTCTGGCTCCTTCACTGCTGGGACTGCGGCCAGCATGCACTGCCTGGCCTGCTGCTGGTCTCCCTCCACTGTGATTACTTCCATCTTGCCCTCCTTGTTCTCGAGGACGAACTTCAGCTTTTGGTGGAGGGAAGAAGGAACTGCCTCTAGCTTGTGGAGCCACGTTCTGCCTAGAATGACATTGTAGGGAGAAGGGGCGTCCACAACCAGGAAGTCGGCCAGCACGGATGCTCCACCAACTCGGGTTTCCAAGGTGATCCGACCCTTGTGATAGACTGGCGTGGCGGATAACCCTAGCAAGGGTGCTCGGACCTCCGTGAGGTCTGCTTCGGAGAGTTCCATCCTTTTGAAGCAGTCGTAGTAGAGGACCTCGGAGGAGCTGCCGGAGTCGACGAGGATCCTCTTCACGGTGAAATCTCTCAGCTTCATGGTGAGGAGCAGGGGGTCGTTGTGAGGGACCTGGATTCCCTCTAGATCTCGATCCGAGAACGAGATGGCGGGTCGGTCGCGGCGGGCTCTCTTGGATGCCGGAGCGAGTTCGGCTTTCATTATTTCTTTCCCGTGCGAAGCCCGCCTGGCTTCGGCACGGGCCTGAGAGCTTCCCCGGGATGAGGAAGCGGGAGCTGAGGACGCCAGATGGATCACGTTGATGATCTTCTCTGAGTCCTCGCTGTCTGGAGCCTGGGCCGTGCTCTGGTGAATTCGGCCCTCGCTGCCGCCGGCATCACCCGCCTTGATGAACTCCGGGATGTGGCCCTCTTCGGCCAGCTTCTCCAGATACTCCTGCAAAGTCCTGCAGTCTTCGGTCTTGTGGCCGTTGCCCCTATGGAAGGAGCAGTAGAGCTTGCTTCGGGCGCCTTCGGTGGGTTCATTCTTCAAGGGCTGAGGATATTTGAAGAACGGCTTGGACCTGATCTTGGGCAGGATGCGGTAGATCAGCTCCTTGAAGACGACGTTGACGCTCTGACTGGCGCTGGAGGGAGGTCTGGGCTTCCAAGTGCCCCCAGACCTGGACGACGAAGGCTTCGCCGAACTGGAGACCCAGGCCCGCTTGGGCTCCTGCTTCTGGGAGGGCCTCCCGCCTCTTTGCCGAGGTTGGCCACTCTTCTGTTCGGGCTCCGGATGCCCGCCTTGATCCCTGGCCCGGATCTCGTCTTCCTCCTGGGCGATGAAGCGCTTCACCCGGGACATCAACTTTGGCATGGATTCTGGGGAGTCCCCGGCCAAGTCTTTTCGCAAGTCGTTGCCGGGGATCAAGGCATGCTGGAAGGCGTAGATGGCTATCCCTTCCCTCGCGCCCTCGATCTGGCTGTAGACCGCCCAGAATCGCTGGGCGAACTTGGCGAGGGTTTCGCCCTGCTTCATTCTCAGGGCGAGGAGGTCCCCTTCCTTCTTGGGGACGACGGTGTAGGCTTGGAACTTCTTCAGGAAGGAGAGCTGGAGCTCCTTCCAACTGGAAACCGACTGCTCCGGGAGAGAGCAGAACCACTTCAGGGGGAGGTCACCCAAACTGGAGGAGAAGATTTTGCAGTTTAGGTGACCCTCGTTCCCCCAGATGGACATCTTCTGGGAGAAGTGTCGGAGGTGTGCAGATGGGTCGGACAGTCCGTCATAGGGGACGAACCGCGGGACGGAGAACTTTCTGGGCAAGGGGGTGTGCTCGATCTCTTTTGTGAAGGGCGAGCCCCCCAGATCAATGTGACCACAGATCTGCTTCTGGTCCCGCATGTCCAAGTTGTGCTGGAGAGCCAATCTGACACGTTTGTCAAATCGCTCTTGCTCGTCGTCCTTCTCTGGAGTCTGAGCTCTGGGCTTTCGCTTGGGATGGCTCGGGCTACGACGGCTATGAGTTCGGCCGTCGCGGCTATGGTGACTTCGGCTGTTGCTCGAGCCTTCGTCACGGATCTGGCTCCGTTTCTGGTCCAGATGATTTCTGAGGTCCTCGCGGGGAGGCTGGGCTGCCTTGCTGGGGGCGTCCCTCTTTTTCCCTTGAGGCTCAGAGACTTGCCTCAAGGAGGCAGTTTGCGCTGCCCTCAGTTGCTGCTGGAGCTCGCGAATCATCTGTTCCTGCCTCTGGAGGAGAGCATTCTGGGCTTCAAGAACCCCTCCAGCGGCAAGGGGTCGATCGTGGCGCGTCTCTCTTACGGCCACGGTTTTGTCCTTCCGAGGACGCTCATGCTGACGCTCATCGCGTCTAGGTGGCGCGACTTCTTCTGCCGAGGTCGAGGCCTCGAGTCCCTCTTGGAGTGGGAACTCAATAAAGAGCTGAGAGCCTAAGCGGCCCTCGCCTGCAGTCGTGCCATGCACCGTGCGGGAGCGTCTTTGAGGAGGGACGTCCGTTGGCGGTGGTGGCAGCTCGAGCGCTGCTCTCGAGGACTCTACGCCCTTCCTAGCTTTCGGAGGCATGGCTTCTGAAAGATTGAGGTTTAGAAAGATTGTTTGGAAAGATTTGGAGAAGGTTGGGAAGGCTGGGATATTGCTTTCCCACAGACGGCGCCAGTTGTAGGTGCAGAAAATAATGACCCACAATAAGGAGGGTGCCTTATAGGACTTATCCGAGAAGATGATGATGGCTGGGTGTGATTGGATGCCGTCCGAAAGCCTGAAAGAGATGAACAAACGGTCAGAGGACCCTGGCCTGGGCGGCGCAAGGCTCTCCAATGCCAAAGTCAGTGTGGGAACTGGAACAATGGAAGGAGAGGGAGAGGAGAGACAGAGTAACGGTTCTGTATATCAAATTGTGCGTACCTTGCATGGTGCATGGAGTTCTATTTGTAGAGGTTTGGATCGTATCTTTCAGAGGATATCTTGGTGTGGGTCCCATGATTCGACTGGGAAGTCATGATCAGCCCACAAAGTAATAAATGCAGTCTAATCCGGCCCACTCTGCATTTAATGCTAGTCGGGTCAGCCCACATTGCATTAAATGCGTGTCTTGTTGGGCCAGATTGTGTTGGGCGCCTTTGGCGGTTGGAGTACCATCGGATCTGCCCTCGGGCCTTGCCCTGATGTGGCCTCAGCCGCTGGATGCCGCCACGTCAGCGATCTGGTGAAGATAGTGGACGGTTGGATGTCGCATCTGTCTTATTGGCTCGCGCCCCTATTCCCCCACGTGTCTGACATCGTGGGGAATGAGGGGTGCGAGTGGAGGTTCTTTCTTGCCTCGGCTTTCGTCTAGACTCCTTCAGCCGAGGTGGTGCTCTCTGCCGAGGTGGACACATGAAACAGCCGAGCTCGGCTATAGCGGTTCGGACATGCTTGACTTCGGCCGAAGATCCTGCCCTGATAGCCGAGGTGAAACTGATGCCACGTGGGTGGCACGCGGAGGGCACGTGAGGGCGCTTAATCTCATCTAAAGGCGGTTAATTAGCGTAATCTTGGAATTCTAAATCTCCCCACACAGTGTTAATTCTCTGAATGTACAAGGTCATCATCATTGAAGTCACTTAATGTAATTTCTAAGTTAGACATCTTTATAAATGCATTATGACATATAAATTGGGTGTTTGATGTATGGGTTTTTTTCCCCCCTCTTTCTACCTATGCCTCTATCTTTCTCTACCTTTGATCCATCATCATATTTGTCTGTTATTTATGTTGTGGCGGCTTTTAAAAGGGACAATGTTAATTCCTGTTTTAATTTCTAACATATAAATTGGGTGTTTGGTGTATAGGTTTTTTTTTTTTTTTCCTCTTTCTACCTATGATTAGTACTACACTATGTTGGATGCCTAAACAATAGTTTAAAAATACTCTGAATTGTTTTAGAGTGCTGCTACTGGCGCACAATTTTTTCCTTTTCCCACATAATTTCTCTCCACACACATTACTAAAATTTAAAAATTAAATTAGTTCTTCCCACACACATCAAAAGTTCCTAAAGTATCCACATCTCCATTCCCCTTTTTCTTCTTCCCACACACATCTCCATCCATTTCTTCCCACACACAACTGAGACACAAGACTCCACTGATGGTATCCTTGATTCTCCAGCGTGCCTCCGGCGTTCCTATTCATCTACACATTCTTCTCTTTCAAAGGTATATGGATCATTCCAACATTACCATTTATTCTTCTTCCCTATCTATTCTTTACCATTTTTCCATCTTAGATTACTTTTATTTTCCATGAAAACTTGCTATTAGGATAAATTCTCAATCAATGTAAGTTTTGAGAAAAATGTTACAGTTTTCTAAGGATTTTGGGTTGCATTTGATCCCTCATCGTCGCGGTTTTAGGTTCAGAAATCGCGACTGTTCGGTCTCTGGTTGACCGAATGTACTGCAAATGTTTGGACACTAATCTCCGGACAAATTGAAAATGTTCGGACACTAATGTCCGAACATATTGATAATATGTTCGGACACTAATGTCCGAATAGTTCAATTTTGTTCGGAAACAAAGTTCCGAACAAAAGTAATATGTTCGGACACTCAGGTCCGTACATACAGAGATCCAATCAAATAAAAATCTTATTTTTGTATTTCAGACGTGAACCGGCCAAGCTCTTCTAGGGTGCGACCTACCACTTCAAATAGGAAGCGAAGTCAGCTAGTAGAAGAGGTTGTAGAAGAACCAGAGGTATCTGAGGAGGAGGTTGAAGAACAACAAGAGGTGGAAGAGCAACCAGCTCCGGGGGCCAGAAGATAGGTCATTATTGACCAGCTTTGATATACATATAGTTGGGTTCATTTGGGTTCAACAGGTGTGTTTCATTTGTTTCATATGAAAGTTTTATTTAGTTGTTAATATATTTAATAATGTATTAATGGTTGAATGCAGGACCGATGACCACTGAAATGTTTAAGTCATGTCCAGAAAGTGCCATTGTGGCAACTGAATGAGTCTGACAGGTTTAGAGATTTAGTCTCGAGGTCCAGATTGGCTCCCTTAGCGACTGCATCTTACCGCTCCGTCAATAAGATTATTGTATCTGGTTTTGTGGAAAGGTGACAACCTGAGACTAACACCTTTCACATGCCTTTTGGTGAGATGACCATCACCTTAGATGATGTTGCATCTATCCTAGGCATCCCAGTGATTGGGCGGATTGTCTTTTATAATGAAAGAATGTCATATGAAGAAGCATAAGCACTCCTTGTTGATGCACTAGGAGTAGAACCGGTAGAGGCACATGAAGAGTTGATGCAGGTACGGGGCCAATCAGTTAGATTAGAGTGGTTACGGGAAAGGTTTGTCGGTGTATTTGACGATGACGGCGATGAGATGATCAACTGTACAATAAGAGCTTACCTTCTGTACTTATTGGGTTGTACGTTGTTCACTGACAAGAGTGGCACACGGGTGCCGGTCATTTCTCTTATAAAACTTGTGGATGTAGAGGCCATACGTTCATATGCATGGGGTACTGCTGCACTAGCATACTTATACAGGCAGTTGGGTTTAGCAACCAGGCATGAAGTGAAACAAATAGCTAGTTATTTGACTATACTAGAAGCTTGGGTGTACGAACACTTTGAATGATTGCTCCAACTCCAAACTTACTCTATGAATCCAATCAGCCCCGGGTCCATCGATGGGTTCCTCGTAGAGAGTCTGCTCCTTTACAAGGACTACGAGAGATACTTGATGCCATGACTACTGACCAGGTAATTAACTTAACATTTCTTGTACATATTGTATCGGATTAAGTTATTATTTTGTATTATATACTTTCATATCTTACGCTTGGATTCACTACTTTCAGGTGACTTGGGACCCATATCGTGATGTTAGACAATATCACCCTTTCAATGAAGTGACATACTATTGTGGGTGCATCAAATGCATGGATGTTGTTGAGCCTTATCATCCAGACAGGGTACTCAGGCAGTTTGGGAGAGTTCAGACTATTCCTCCACCGCCATTAGCCCCTATTCGTGCTACGCGAGGTCCGACTGCCCGTGACTATCAAATCGCGTATCAATATATCAATCAAGTTTGGGAGAGATGGCCTAATCACCTACTATCTGCATTGAACTGTAGTCAACCAGTTAGGCGTCCTGCAGATTGCGTTCCCGGGTATATGAATTGGTATGTACGAGTATCTTGGAGGATATTACAGCACCCAAACTTTCATTCTAATTTCGCGCCCCGTCCCAAAGAAAATGAGCAAAGCGGTAGCGGTCACATGGACTATCAGCGGCGTAATTCGGATGCACTAATCATTCTTGATGAAGTGACATAAAAAGATGAGGACCATTGGGTTGAAGACCCGCGGGGACTATATACCCATGTGAATCAGGTGGCACATGTGTTACGGGGAATTTCAATTGACGATGCTCAACGAACCTTTCGACATCCCCACATGAAATTACAAAGCTACAGTCGCAATAGGACTAAGAGGGGAAGGGGCAGTTGAAGAAATCTAAGGACTTGTTTTAATTGACCAAAAATAATTAACCATTGTTAAATGTTTTTGTTTAAGTACTTGAATTGTTGTTTTAAGACGATGTTTTTTTTTTTTTTTTTTTCAATTTCAATATGGATGTACTTGTTGACAATTGTGTTTTAGTTAGTTGATGTTATCTTTGATTACTTTGGACTATACTTGAATTGTTACATATGTACAGGATGAAATCTTTTCAGTGTATGTGAATATTGTCAAAGTGGGATAACTGAACGTCCGTACGGATACACAGTGCCGAACATTGCCACATTGTTCGGTACTGAAGTTCCGAACAGTATTTGTAATGTTCGGACATTCAGTACCGAACAGTATGGAAATGTTCGATACTGTGTGTCTGTACGGAGTTTCAGTTACAAATTTTATTTCCGAAAAGTATCATAACCTATAAAAAATAAACATTCAACATAAATGAGCTTGCATTCAATTTAAATTACACCTGACCACATTCAACATAAAGGAGCTTGCTATAATAGAATGCAATTAAAAATGTAAAATACATTTTCTAATTCATTAAACTGCTTAAATAAACAATCCGGTACATTCAACATAAAGAAAGGAACATTCTGTGAATTACATTCAATCCAAATCAATTATCTCAGCTGTTGATACGTCTGGAGTTTCGAGCTCTTTGAATTGAACAATCCAATCCCTATATGGAGTCTCCCAACCATTCACACAAGGATGATGAAACTGTACCCACTTATTTGCAATAGGCGGAATTGGATGACCGGGTATTAAAAATAATTGTACAAAATGATTTTCATTAACAAAACTTATTGTTCTCTCATTCCGAGAAGGCATCGGCACTGGCACAGATCGCAATGGAAGGAAAGTCAGACACTGTTCTATGCTCAAATGGTATAACACTAAATTATAACGAGATGCTATGAGATGTCTCATGTCAGGCATAGCCATCCAATAGTCCATCAATGGGTTGTCATCCATGTATGATAATGTTTCAACCAATTCCTCGATTCTATCATCTACCCCATATAATTGTTTGTAGTGGTCCACATGTGCAAGCAACTCTTGTAATAAATCTCTCCTGACCTGTCTCCATTCATCCTCGGCTAGGCCAACCAATCCAGCGATGGCTCTAAAGCCACAATTACCATCAGCTGTAACGTCCTTTATAACTTTAATGTAAAGTCTTAACCTCACGGGAAATGAGAGCACATAATTATTGATGTTTTTTGACCTCGTACGAATCGCCCTTATCTTTTCATTTCTCTTTGGTTTGCATTCCATTTGTCCTTTATTTTCAATATCTTTTATTGCAACTAATTTAGGAGAGTAGCTATCTTGTGCAGACGGTACCAACTCAAAAGCGCTTGGATCTCGTCTAGTTGAGGTGTCAACTTTCAAACTTGGTCTACCTCTTGTTCTTGATATTACTTCGGGTTCTATCAAATGAGTACTGTCTGGCATAGATAGCTCTCGTATCTTCTTTAGAAGTTGCAGTTTTCTCGTGGAATCATACTCATTGAGTCGTTTCTCAAGTAACTCCAAATATGCCTTACAGTCCAAACCCATAGAAGAACTCATCATCGATGGGGCGGTTGGGAACAAATCAAGCTTACACCAATGCTGATGTACATAGCTCAGAGGAATAGGCCGCCCTTGACTTATATATTCTGCAATCTCATGCGCACAGGGTAATCTATGTGTGCGTCGAATAACATAACCACAAACACTTTTGTCAATTCCAACTAGGTTGGCTCTCTTGGTTTCTGTTAAGATTTTTTCAAGTGCATTTTAGAGACATTACCATGAAGCTCTTTGTATTCTGCCGGTTTGAAATTATGTTGCACAATTGTCTTACTTTTATCAAACGAAGCTTTGATTCTGGTATGCTGCAACTCAAGGAAACTGTGGATTTTAGACCAAACTGCTTCAAAATTTCCTTGACTTTATCCAAAATGCCTCTTGAGCTGTGTATGTGAACTCTCGGCCCTGCATAGGATTATTAAGAGGTTAGTTGTATTAATTAATAAGCATAAATCAAATAATTAGTATTTTTTTAAAATTACCTGTTTGAGGTAGTATTCCCAAAATGGATACAATTGTTTGTCAATGCGGAGACAAATCTCTCCTTGTAAGCATCCAACCAACTACCTTTCACATAATTGAGTGCATCAAGATACATGCTGAATTCATTATTTAGCTTACTGAGTTGTTCACCAAATTCCTCTCCTGTGGATGAAGACACCAATATATTCCAGCTCATAATAAACCTGTCCCATTTTTATTTCGTTTCGAACAACTTCTTGCATCTCGCTAATACATTTCTATTAATGTGCCGTTTGCATAATAAATGAGTAGCACCAGGGAATATTCTGTTAATGGCGTTCATGAGTGACAATTCTCTATCCATCACAATGACATTGGGAAGAATACCATCGCCAATAATAGAACGCAATATACCCACTGCCCATGCATAATTCTCTTCACGTTCTGCATGAAGGTATGCAAAGCATACAAAAAAAGTCATGTCTGTGGATGTGACTCCAACAATCTCCAAAAGTGGCATGCGATAACGATTAGTCTTGTAAGTACAGTCCATTATCAAGACATGTGGAAATGCATGCAACAAATCTAAACTTTTTGGGTGCGTTCAAATTAAGTCAGTTACAATCTCGCTATCTTCACAATTCTTATGCCATTCAATGTAATCATGCTCTGCCAACTTACCAAACAGTTGTTGCATCTGACTTCTTCCACCCCGCTCATTAACTTTATATCTGTAGCGTGCATTGTATATTGTCTTCATTGTGGTTACGTTTAATTCACTTCTTTGTTTCAACGTGACCAAAATTTCTTTTGGTCTAACCATGCTCTTCGACATATCAACCAGCAATTTTTTTTCCTTCTCTGATAATCTTCCTGCAAATGAATGCCCCTCTAAATATTCCGCGGCCGAATGGTTATGCACACCACATATGACCTCCAACATCCAATCAGCATTTGAGTCTAACTTTTTACCCTTTAGTGCGAAAGGACATCCACATTTCTTTGAACTAGTTTGTTTGATCATTTTTCGCTTTTGGCCATCTTCTTGTTTATATTGTCCACTTCTCTCGCAAGCAAGGAGTACTCTAGCTTTGACACCCACCCAAGCAGCATTTGAAACCTTTATCACAATGACAAATCTATTTTTCCTTCCTACTCCACGAGCCCAACTGATCAACGAATCGCGACTGTGAAATATCTACAATAAATAAACAAATTTAATACGAATTTAGTAATAAATAAAAGTAATTTGAGTAATAAATTCACTCTTGGTCTTACCTCTTGAGTTATAAACTCACTGGTATAATCCATGACAAAGTCCGATCCAACCTGACTTTCCTGCGTAGAGACCTGCATAATGTATAAATTAAATATAACTGTCCGGATATATACTTCTGAACATATGTAATATGTTCGGACGTACAGGACCGAACATATGTCATATGTTCGGATGTATATGTTCGAACATTTGTTATACGTTCGGATGTATATGTCCGAACATATGTCATATGTTCGGCCCTATATGTCGGAACATATGGTATATGTTCAGTCCTGAAAGACCGTACATATCGAGAGCTTGCAAGTTCCAGACGAGAAAAAAAATTAACAAAAGATACAAAATGCAAAAAAAAAAACTAATGAAACGTACCTTTCCACTACTGCTTTGATTAAAAGGCATCATTTGATTATTGCTTTCTTCCTTCTCTTCCTTCATTGCACAATCAAATGGAGGAATGTAAGTGAAAGATGAGTTGCCTAAGGAAGATGGAGGAAGTGGAGATTGAGATAGGCTGCCCAGAAAAAGAAAATGAAAGAACGTGAGTGAAGATGAGTTGCCCAAGGAAGATGGAGGAAGTGGAGAGTGGCTCTTTAGGAAAAAAGAATGGAGATTGTGTGTGAAAAGAAAATTTGATTTGAGTTTTTATGGGATAATGACTATTTTAGTCATTTCATAAAGGGGTGGAGTTAAAAATCCAACATCCAACTCAGCAATGACTAAAACCAATAAAAATAGAGTAAAAAAATGCCGAGCCAATAAGTGCTCATAAGAAAAGGTTCCCAAGCACAAGTACAAAACTTGAAATTAATCTGGTCCGCAGATAAAGTACAAACACCACAGTTGATTTGGACCATTTGGTTGATATATGAGAAATATCAGACAAGCCGTGAGCATTGGTGACTCACTGGCCTCCTCTGAAACTAAGTCAACTTGGCAAATGAGATCATTGTTAGTACCCATAATCATGCATGGAGGATGAGAAATTCTAAACAGAAAAACCAAAGTGAATAAATCATTGGGAAATTTAACTGGGCATCATATAGTAGAATTTTCACCTACCTATCAAACTTAATTCTAGGGAAACGATGGTCCTATCTATATCTCCTCTCCTAAATTCAGCAACAAATTATACTATATTAAGCTGAAGGGTTTTTGGATTGGATTTTGATCGGTTGTTTTGATTTTGAAACTACCATTATCCCAATTTTGCTCAAACTTTGCACGTCCTTTCCCCACCTATATCCACTTCCCTCAGCTTTATCTCATGTAACCACCTATGCAACTCCCTTCTTATCTTTATCTCATGCAACCTCTCCTATCTTGCTTTTCCACTGTTCAAATTCTCCTTTTTATCTTTCTACAACAACTTGTCTGAATTGACTGCTGACATCGACTATACACCTAAATGTACATATCAATTTCTATCATGGACATTAGAAAGATTCTGTTAGACTGCTCCATTTTACACTACCCCCAAGTGAGTCAAAAGCCTGGTATGTCATTCCTATGTCACTCTATCTTGAGTCAAGTTTTAAATTTATACAAATTTATTTTTTTTATATTTGTTTCTATGAATATTGCATGAAGGCGTGCCCGTGCTTTACACAGGTTATTGTACTAGTACATGTTATAACAAAGGCCTAACGCATGTTATTTCCTCTTACTAGGAAGAACAAAATCGGACCGCAGACCGGGCCGGACCATAAAGCCGGACCGGACTGGATTTGTGGTTTTACTGCTACAAATCCGAACCGGACCAGACCGGATTTGGAAAACTGGTTATATCCGGTCTGGTCCGGTTCAGGCCTTTTGGGGTCTAGTCCGGTCCAGACCGGATTTATTAATATAAATAAATAATAAATACTTTTTTTAAATGGACCTCTGATTATGTGGTGACCCAAAGGACCAACCCGAAAAATCCAAGTATGGACCTTTTATGGGACCCAATTGATAATCAGATCTTATTCTGAGTCCAATCAGCTCCGGACCTAAATACTTGAATACAGGTGTATTTAGTGTAACATTGTTATTGATTAAATATAAATTATATGGTAATAGTAATATGTTGAGCTTTGAATTGGGTCGTACGTAGGTCTGGGTCCAATTAGTCCCACTAGAGACGTCAGGGGGGAAAAACATTCTCTCTCTAGTCTGGGTATTTCAAGGTTTCACCCAAACAACAATAAATGGTTATGAATCAAACCTGGCTTCATATGGCTACAAACTGAGACCATGGCCCTACTGAAATCCATAGATCCATTATTCAGCGCACCTAGAGATGAGTCTTAACACCAGGCCTAATGGCCTATAACATGGACAAGGCACCATGGACGTATTTAAATCATGAGAATTGAAACAACATTGTGGGCTATATACATTGTGTCAAACACCAAACACAGCCAACATTATGGGCTATATACATTGTGGGCTAGATACCATATGTGAGCTGAAAATGAAAAAAAAAAGCTTAGGAAAAAAAAATGAAACCGGTCTGGACCACTTATAAGTGGTCCAACCGGACCGTTTCGGACCAGATCGGACTGGAAATCCGATCCGACTGGATTCCGGTCCAAAAATCAGATCGGGAATCCGGTTGTGCAGCCCTACCTCTTACATTATTCGAGAACTAGTACAATGTCCATAAAAAGAAATTCAAGTGGCTATTAGTGTACATGTTTGCAATTATTGAATCCACAAGCACCAACCTTGTTCCGAATGTAGATGCACTTCAACAGTCTGTACAGGTCCCATATTAATTGGCCAACTGATACATTTGATATTTTGCAGGTTCATGAAGACAACAACAACGATACTTCCAAGGGACTCCTCTTCTAGCAAACAAATCATATCTCGGAGGGAATTCTTTGAGGAGAGGTATAAAATAAAGATAAATCTATTCTCTATTTATAATCTCAATATCTTAGTTTTGTTGTATTGTCCATGGAGTTGGTTCAATGGTTATTGTTCTTACCAGGAATTCGGACAAATGAGATGTATCCCAACAAACCCCGACAAAGATATATGGGTGCTTATAGAAACTCAAAAGCAATACGTACGTAGAACAGGTCTACACCACTTGGAAAGCATAGATCGTATGGTCATAGACCATGCCTTGATAACAACTTTGATTGAGAGGTGGCGTCCAGAAATAAATTCATTTCATCTGCCAACCGAGGAAGCAACTATAACACTTGAAGACATTGCTTATATCTATGGCTTATCAGTCGATGGCCCGGTCATAACCGGACGGACTTTCTCAGGTAGATTAGTTGAGCCAGTTTGTCAAGAGTTGCTTGGGATCACGCCACAGAAGAAGCAAGACTATGTTGGCATAACGATAAAATCCAAGTGGATTGTCACAACCCCGAACCGAAACCTGGAGCCGCGACGATAACTGTATACAATTTAGATTAATCTTTCCTTTGTTCTTTGGTTTCCCACAGGTTCCTGCGGTGAGGGTTCCATACATTCGAATCACTTCACGATCACATAAGAGTATATATTTGCGAAAGCGTGTAGCAAATGCACAATTAGTATCATACATAAGATTGAGTATAAAAGAACTCACATCAGATGGAGAAACATAACTAGCATACTCATAGTTAAGGTTTCAAGTTAAACAAACATAAACATATAGTTAAGTCTTACATGTCCCAAAAGATAGCCAACAAAGGCTATTAACAATTACCAAAAGATAAAAGATTAGTTCCCAAAATATCATGCGTCTTAAGACCCAACCCGACGTCTAAATGACATCGTTGGGCTGCCACTCTCGTTCAACCGGCTGTCCTACAACTGCCTCCTTATGGTTCTCTTCAAGGGAAACGAAACCTGGATCTGAGCACCAAAACGAAAGGGTTAGACATGACGGTCTGGCAGGCAAAGGAATGAAGTATAATCATGTTATAAATCAATAGTTTTGAAATAAATAGAACAACATGTACGATAAAGAGAATTGTATAAAACAAAACATTTGAATACAATATCATTTATAAGATCCATTCATAAATCAAGATGACCATTAGATAACGATACCTTGGCAAGCACATATAGCTCCATTCTCTGTCACACGAAGTGACGAGAGCACTCAAGATTCTCTGTCACACAAAGTTGAAGGGAGACACTATCATAACATAATTTGCAGTAGCTCAGTAAATTGAGGACCACACACGAATCCCGCCGCGGAACGGGCTAAATAAACAAGTAAGCACGTACGTATTTACCAATCCAATGTTGGTACAAGATTTAAGGACCCAAGGCAGTTGATCAGACCGGCAATGGTCGTCCAAGCTGAGTGGAGTCGACACTAAAATACACACTTTCAAAACAAAGTTTGACACTTCAAAATTTGGAAACTACTCATTCTAAATCAAGTACATGCACTCTTGTTGTCTTTGGCTCATGGGCTCACACTACATAGCTCTGGCCCCATCTTGCCTCAAGGTTTTGTTCTCAAAATAGTATTCCCGACACGATGTGTATAAAAAAAAAACACCATTCACTCAATAATTCCCAAATGGGGTTTTAAAATAAAAACCTTGGAAATATTTCTCTTCAAATCAATACGAATTACAAGACAAGAGATTGGTTTCATAAATCATAATTTTTCATCAATACCTTGAGACCATAATCATCGAACCATATAAACTTTGAAATCCCCTATCGATCATTCGTTTAGATGGTGCCCAATTCTTAAACGACATTAAGGATATCAAGGTGTATACTTCGACCAAGGAGGGTCCATAAGTGATTGGGATAGAAAACCCTTCCATTTCCTTTCAATCCTAAAAGATCTGGTGAATTTCGGTCACCTTTCGGCTGGCTGTTGGTTAGTCGACAAGGGTCAAGTCGGTTAACCGACATGCTGACCGACAGCTAGCCGAGCATCAGGATCAGGGAGAAGAACAGCTTCTGGAAATGGAACCAAAGAGGTGTCGGTTAGCTGACACTTCAGCATCGGAAATTTTCAGCTCTCGGGAAAGTGAGCCGAGCTGGTTCGGTCACCTGTCGGTTGGCCGAAGTCTGACCGACAGCTAACTGTCGTTGTTGCGGGACTGATTTTCTGAAGTTTTTTCAGTCCTTTCTTTTCTCCAAACATTTCTCATTTCAACACAGAGTTTCTCTGCAATAAACCAAGTTAAAAGCTCCTCCATTTCACCAATCTAACACTCCCAATTTATCATTTAAAATCCAACCAACCAAACCTCTTTCCATCACTTCCAAATTCCAAGAATCCAAACATAAAAATTCCAATTTAACTGAAATCATTCTCAAGAGAGAATTCAATGAAATAAATCAAAATAGATTTCAATGAAATGAGATAAAACATATGTTTAGTAAACTAAACCTCAAACTAAAACAAGATTAACATAATAGATTCAAAAGCAAGAAATCAAGATGAAACAATAAATAAACACATGCATATTCATATTTCATTCATTCACTCGCCTTAGGTCCAAAATGCACTCAAATGAATCTCCCAAACACACCTCTCTCAGCTGAAACTCCAAGCTACAAAATCCATGAAAACCCATCTCAAGAAAAATCCCAGATTTTTTAAATAAAAGGGGTTCTTCAAGAACCATTTTGCATGCATGTTAAAAAGCTTCGCTAAGGTTTAGAGAACCCATAGCTAAGAGAAGAAGGTCAGGCCTTACCTCTAACAGTCCTAACAAGGGATAGAAACCTCTGGATGAAGATGAACCCATCTGAAAAGTTTTGAAAACAGTACCAATAGAAAGCTTGAGATAAGGAGAAGGGATTTGTGAAATCCAATCTTCAATTAGCATACAAGAAGGTAGACATGCAGAGGAGAGAAGTTGTGAAGAGGGAAGGAAAAGAGCTCTCTTTGTTACAGCTCCAACAGGAAACGAAATGAAGAAAAAGATGATTGTCAACGTGGGTTTCTCTTTTAAGTTGGGTGGGATGTGGGTCCCACTAGGTCAAACAACTTCAAGGCTTAAAAAACATCATCTTGTGGGTCCCGGATGAGATCGATAAAAGAGAGTAAAACGATTGTCGAAATATCTAGTTTCCAAAAATATAATTTTTACATGATTTTTCAAATATTGAAATTCATGCACAGATTTCAAGGTGAAAAGCCTGTTTTACCCTTTTTGTTGAAAAATGCGATTTCTGAGTCTCGAAAACGAACGAAGAGAACATAAAAGTTGTAAATGCTATTTTTAAAAATCAAGAGGATTAAAAATCATAATTTTCCAAAAATTAAGAATGATTTCCCTAGCACGCATACGGGTCTCACGGGCTAAAATCAACGACTCTCGAAAATTCCCAAAGCCATGGAAAATCTATCGAGCTCACAATCTAGGCTAAACGTCATCTAATCGTGCTTTTGATCTAATCTCGGCTTAAAACGATGCTAAACAAAGCAAACCTGGGTCGGGGTCTGACATCCTCCACCCCTTAAAGCATTTGGTCCTCCAAATGAATACTAACCTCTGACAATAAGTGAGGATACTTCTTCTGCACTTGATCAAGAAGTTACCATGTCGCTTTTTCCGGCCCGTGATTTTTCCAAAGCACTTTCACCCAATGAATTTCCGTGTCCTCAGCTCTTGGTCCTTCTTGTCAATAATCTCAATCGGTTTCTCAACATAGGTGGCATCTTCTCGAATTTCCAACGGTTCATGGTGCAACACATGTGACGGGTCTGAAACATACTTTCTCAACATGGAGACATGAAACACGTTATGTATACCCGAAAGCTCTGGCGGTAGGGCGAGTCTGTAAGCCACTTCACCGATGCGACTCAAAATTTCATATAGTCCAATGTATCTCCTAGACAATTTGCCCCTTTGCCCAAACCTCAAGGTTCTGACTGGTGACACTTTCTAGAAAAACCTTGTCTCCTACTTAAAACTGTAGATCTTTCCTCCGGTCATCTGCATAGCTCTTCTGTCTGCTTCTGGCAACCTTCAACCTCTCATGTATTATCTTAATTTTATCACTTGTCTCCCCAATCAAAGTTGGTCCATGAAAGCTTCGTTCTCCGACTTCTTCCCAACACACAGGAGTTATGCATCTTCTATCATACAATGCCTCAAAAGGTGTCATTCCAATACTCGAGTGGTAGCTATTATTGTATGCAAACTCACAAAGTGGCAAACTCTCATCCCATTGGGTCTTGAAATCCAATACATAAGCGCGTAGCATGTCTTCTAGTGTCTGTATAGTTCTCTCCGACCGCCCATCTGTCCGAGGATGATACGCTGTGCTGAACTGAAGCTTTGTGCCCATAGACTCATGCAAAGTCTTCCAAAACCTCGAGACGAATCTGTTATCTCGGTCTGATGTGATAGAGATTGGTTGACCATGACGACTGGCAATTTCATTGACAAATGTCTCTGTAAGAGGTAACATGTACATCTTCTTTCCCGTCTTCATCGGAAGGAAATGTGCCGATTTCGTGAGACGGTCGACAATAACCCATATCGCATTATTCCCTTTGCTAGTAGTGGGTAAGCCTGAGATAAAATCCATCGTGAGATGCTCCCATTTCCACTGAGGAATCTCTAATGGTTGCAAAAGACCTGAAGGCTTCTGATGTTCTGCTTTTATCAATGGGCAAGTCATGCACCTTTCATTCCCTTTGCTGGTAAGTCATTTCTCTCTTCATGTTATTCCACCAAAATCGATTCTTCAAGTTATGATATATTTTTGTACTCCCCGGGTGCATGGAATACTTCGTGTTATGAGCTTAAACCATGATTTCCTTTCTCAAATCCTCAATATTTGGAACACAAAGCCGGTCACGGAAGTATAACACTCCATCTACAATCAGAAAATCTAGACGTTCTGCTATGTTATTCACATTCTTGGCCAAATCTGGGTCTTGCAACTGATTCTCCTTGATTTTTCAGATGAAGGTAGGCTATGACACTGACATGTTTGCTATCATCACACCCTTTCTTAACGGTTGAAAATCAACACCCAAGTCTTCAAACTGATAAAAAATACAAGTTCCTTGCAAACTGCCCATATTCCCATATTTATGCTCAAAGCATTTGCAACTACATTAACCTTCCCTGGATCATAATCTTTAATATACTCCATCCATCTCCTCTGCCTCATGTTCAATTCCTTTTGAGAAAATAAATATTGTAAGCTTCGATGGTCCGAATGAACTTCAAATTTCTCCCCATAGAGATAATGTCTTCACATCTTCAATGCAAAGACGACTGCTGCCAACTCTAAGTCATGCGTTGTATAATTTCTCACATGTTCTTTCAACTGCCTCGAGCCATAAGCAATGACTTTGCCATCTTGCATCAATACATAACCGAGTCCCACATTCGAAGCATCTGTATAAATTACAAATCCACCGCTGCCCGATGGTAATGTGAGAATAGGTGTTGTGGTTAATCTCTTTTTCAACTCTTCAAATCTAGCTTCACATTTCTCATTCCAGACAAAAGGTACATTTTTTCGGGTTAGTTTGGTAAGAGGCGCTGCAATAGATGAAAATCCCTGCACAAACCTTCTATAGTAACCTGCTAAACCCAGAAAACTTCTGATTTCAGTCACATTTTTCGGCCTTTCCCACTTGATAATTGCCTCAATCTTGGCTGGGTCAACTGCTAAACCTTCTTTGAAGATGATGTGGCCTAGCAAAGCAACTTGTTCTAGCCAAAATTCACACTTCCCAAGTTTCGCATAAAGCTGATTATCTCGTAGAAGTTGCAGTGAAGTTCTCAAATGCTGTTCATGATCTTCCTTGGACTTAGAGTACACCAGATTATCGTCAATAAAAACAACTGTGAATTTATCCAAGTGTGGTGCAAAGATCTTGTTCATTAAAGCCATGAACACTGTCGGTGCATTTGTCAGTCCAAATGGCATCACTAAGACTCGTAATGCCCATATCTGGTCCTGAAAGCTGTCTTTAGAACATCTGATTCTCTGACTCTCAACTGATGGTAGCCGGACCGTAAGTCAATCTTCGAAAAATACGCTGCTCCTTGCAACTGATCAAAAAGTTCATCTATTCTCGGCAATGGATATTTATTTTTGATGGTAACCTGGTTCATTCTCTTGTAGTCAATACACATCCTCAAGTTGCCATCCTTCTTCTTAACAAATAAAACTGGAGCTCCCCATGGTGATACACTTGGTCTGATAAAACCCTTTTCTAACAACTCTTGCAACTGTATCTTCAATTCACCCAATTCAGTTGGAGTCATTCTGTAGGGTGCAATAGAAATTGGAGAAGTCTCCGGCAATAGCTCGATTGTAGAATCAATCTCTCGAGTTGGTGGCAAACCTGGAATCTCCTCTGGAAAAATATCTGGAAATTCACACACAACAGTGTTAGTGATTTTGTATATTGCAATTTGATGGATGCATTTTTCATTTTATTCATCATTTGAATTTTCACAAATTCATTGTTTTAGAAATCTTGATTTACTCATGCATTGCTTTAAATCTTGTAAATCATTTGTTTCATGCATTTTTGGTTTTAAACTTGGATGCATTTAGTTTTAAATAGAATTTTTATGAATCTAGCTAGCCAATGGTTTTAAAAGTTTCAAATCTTTTTTGATATTTTAGGTTTCATGATTTTAAAATACTTAGATTGATTTAAATCATGATTCCATGTTTGGCTTAATGACCCAAAAATACCCACAAGAAAATACTTTGAAATATGCGAAAGTTGGGATTTTGTTAAAGCTGTTGGTCAGGTGTCGGCTAACCGACAGTGAACTGAGCTCAACCAAACCATCTGTCGGTTCCAATTCTAGAGAGCTATTTTCAGACTTTTGTTCTGTCAGTCAGGTGTTGGTCACCTGTCGATTAACCGACAAGTGTATTTCGGTCAGCAAATTTTCAAATATATGATCGTTGGAATGTGATCGTTGGGCGGTCGGCTAGCCGAACCTTGGATGTTGGTTAACCGACAGTTAGCCGTCGGTCAGCTTTTTCTATAAATGCAAGTTCATTCCAAAACCATTTTTGATGATTGTAGAGGCCATTCTTGAGGTGAATGAAGCCTAAATAAAGGGGAATGAACGTAGGAAGGCTAATGGGTCATTAGTAAAGCTAAAGCTTGGATTAATGAAGTTAAATCTCCAAGTAAGTTTTACTTTTATTTATCATAAGTTATATGCTATGTTTTAAATCTTTGGTAAATGATTTTTAGCATGATAACTATGATGTGTTGAATCCTCTACTACATTTAATCTTTGATTTAAGTTATATGATTCTTCACTTTGATTTCAAACCAAGTTTGTTATAAAGTTTCATTTAACATGCTTTCACAAAATCTTTGATTTCTTTTAAAGCTTGTTTCATTTACTTGGTTGAATCATCATTTTTGTTTTCATTCATTTGAACCTTAAATAAACTCTTGTTTTTTAAAACAACATTGCACATGCATCACATGTTTAGACATAATTAATTTCATACAACTTGTGAGCTTTTGATTTTCATATTATTAACAAGTTATTAGTTATACATGTGATTTGCATTTCTCTTCAATCAAAACTTTATATTGCATTAAACTTTTAAATGCTTTGAGCATTTATTGATTGAGCTTATTTTTAAACTTGATTGAAGTTTTCGCACACACACATCATGAGCATACATCTTTGCATTTCATAGAGTGTTGTGTGAATTTGGTTTACATTTTATTATACGCCTATTTAAGAGGCTTTGTATTTGAGCTTAAATTGTATCTCTTTTAGTGTTTGTGAAGACACTTCTTTAAGAGAGAAAATCTTTTATTGTAAAGGTTATTGCTTAGCCTAAGAAAAGCATTGTGTAAGGGTTATTGCTTAGTGTAGAAAAACATCTTGTATAAGTTGTTGTTAAGCCTAGAAAAACAACATTGTAAAGGTTATTGCTTAGCCTATTGAAAAGCATAGATAGTGGGAATCCGGTGGGGTGTTGGATTACAAGCCGGTAGTGGATGTAGGCATTGAGGGCGAACCAATATAAATGATTGTGTGATGGTGATTGCTTTGTGGTGATTGTTTTTATAAGCTTACACTTTTTTTTTATTAATCATCACAAGTGATTAATCTATTTTAAAGAAGTTAAAATTGATCATAATTGGTCACTTAGTAGTAGCTCACCCTATTCACCCCCCTCTAGGGTAAGGATCCCGGACTTTCAAACGGGGATTCCCTCCACCCCTTGGGATTGTTTATCCTCCGTGATAAATGATATAAATACCTGACAACCGCTTCTCAAGAGCTTAGCTGCTGATAAAGCTGAAATAAATCTATTTGGTAATACCCTTTTCTCTCCACAAAATTTCACTTTGATTGGTAACTCATCCAATTTAAAAGAAATGGTCTTGCTAAAGCAATCCATAGTACCATGATGTCCGGCTAATCAATCCATGCCTAATATGACATCAAAGTCATGAATATCCAAAACAATAAGATCTGCGGGTAAAGTGACCTCTCCTATCTTAACTACGCAACTAGGGTGATAAGTGCCACAAACAACTTGTTTCCCTACCGGTGTTGTGACAGTTAGAATAAATTCAAGTTCACTAGCAGGAATAGGAATCAACTTAGCAAACATAGGAGATATAAAAGAATGTGTAGATCCAGGATCAAATAAGATTTTTACTTCTACTCCACAAACAAAGAGAGTACCTTCAACAACGTTGCCCCATGCCTCTGCGTCCACTTGACTCAAATGATTCAGATAGCCTTGCTGATGCTGTCTATTTCGGTTCTGATTTTGATTATGTCTTCCTTGTTGCCCATTTCTATTTTGTTACTGTGGATGGGCATTTTGGTTTTGGGGTTGTTGCCTTGCTTGCTGCTGCTGCTGTTGCTAAGGGGCTCTAACTTGATTCTGAACTGCTTGATTATTTTGCTGGGGTGCTTGCCGTTGTTGCCTATATCCTCGGTTGTTAAACCTTGGACAATCATGAAGCTGGTGGTCAAAAGATCCACACTTGAAACATGCTCCTGTAATTTTACGGCATTCATCGGAGTTGTGATTTCTGCCACAATGGTCACAAGTACCCTGTGCCTGTGCATTCTGATCCTGCCTTTGTCTCTGATTCTGTTGGTTCTTTTGAGATGCTTGTTAACGTTTCTTTTGAGCATTTTGAATGATCTTGTTATTGATATTTTCAAACTTATATGCTCTCTTGACTGCTTCAGCAAAAGTGGCTAGAAGTACAACACCTGAGGCATCTCTTTCAATTATAGGGTTAAGACCATCTAAGAACTTACTTACTTTCTTTTCCTCGGTGTCGATCAACTCCGGTGCACATCAAGAATATCTCTCGAATTTTGTCACATACTCTAAGACTGTCATGTCTCCTTGTTCAAGTAGCTGGAACTCTGCAGCGTTTTGTTTCTTAATATGTGGGGGCACATATTTCTCTATGAACTAGTCCATGAATGTGGTCCATGCAATGTCATTGTCAATGTTCTGATATCCTTCCTTGAATGTCTTCCACCAGATGTCTGCCAATCCGGTAAACATAGAGGCTGTCAAATGAACTTGTTGCCTGCCGATACACCTGAATAGATCAAAGATGTTCTCTGTATGAGATAACCAATCATCTGCTGCAAGGGGATCTTCTAGACCGGTGAACTCCTTTGGACCTCAATTCCTGAAGCGTTCAAACAACACATTTGGGTCATTGTCTCTATTGTTAATGACGATCTAAGGACCTTGTGGTGCAACTGGTATGGGTTCCGGCCTTCTCCCTAACATTTCCACCAACTATCTTTGAACTTGAGCTAATTCCTCATCCTTCTTGGCCATCTGCTCTTGCAGTCTGGCTTGATTTTCATTAGCTCGTTGTTGCTGCTCAACCATCATCTGCATAATCTGTTGGAGTTGATTATCCTCTGATGGGTTTGCAGTGTTACTGCTAGAAGGGTGACGTTGGCGTTGCCTCTGCGTATAGCCATGGTGCTGCAAAACCACTTGTTAGTACAATCAAATATGTTAAAGAAAACGTATTTATAATCCCACTCGATACTAGCTAACGAAAAATCTAATGAATCCTCACCATGTCTCTACATTTCTAGTTTCTTTTAATTCCCTGAAATGTGTCCCGCTCTGATACCAGTCCTGTCACGACACCGAACCGAAACCCGGAGCCGTAACGATAACTGTATACAATTTAAATTAATCTTTCCTTTGTTCTTTGGTTTCCCACAGGTTCCCACAGTGAGGATTCCATACATTCGAATCACTTCACGATCACATAAGAGTATATATTTGCGGAAGCGTGTAGCAAACACACAATTAGTATTATACATAAGATTGAGTATAAAATAACTCACATAAGAGGGAGAAACATAACTAGCATACCCATAGTTAAGGTTTCAAGTTGAACAAACATAAACATAAAGTTAAGTTTTACATGTCCCAAAAGATAGCCAACAAAGGATATTAACAATTCCCAAAAGATAAAAGATAAGTTCCCAAAACATCATGCATCTTAAGATCCAACCCGACGTCTAAATGACATCGTTGGGCTGCCACTCTCATTCAACCGGCTGTCCTACAACTACCTCCTTGTGCTCCTCCTCAAGGGCAACGTAACCTGAAACTGAGCACCAAAACAAAAGGGTTAGACAGACGGTCTTGCAGGCAAAGGAATGAAGTACAATCATGCTATAAATCAATAGTTTTGAAATAAATAGGACAACATGTACGATAAAGAGAATTGTATAAAACAAAACATTTGAATACAATATCTATTATAAAATCCATTCATAAATCAAGATGACCATTCAAAAATGATAACTTGGCAACCACATATAGCTCCATTCTCCATCACATGAAGTGACGAGAGCACTCAAGATTCTCCGTCACACAAAGGTGAAGGGAGACACATCATAACATAATTTGTTGTAGCTCAGTAAACTGAGGACCACACATGAATCCTGCCGTGGAACAGGCTAAATAAACAAACAAGCACGTACGTATTTACCAATCCAATGTTGGTACAAGATTTAAGGACCCAAGGCGGTTGATCAGACTGGCAATGGTCGTCCAAGCTGAGTGGAGCCGACACTAAAATACACACTTTCAAAACAAAGTTTGACAATTCAAAATTTGGAAACTACTCATTCTAAATCAAGTACACGCACTCTTGTTCTCTTTGGCTTATGGGCTCCCATTACATAGCTCTGGCCCCATCTTGCCTCAAGGTTTTGTTCTTAAAAAAGTAGTCCCGACACGATGTGTATAAAAAAAAACATCATTCACTCAATAATTCCCAAATGCGATTTTAAAATAAAAACCTTGACAATATTTCTCTTCAAATCAATACGAATTACAAGACGAGAGATTGGTTTCATAAATCATAATTTTTCATCAATATCTTGAGACCATAATCGTCGAACCATATATACTTTGAAATCCCATGTCGATCATTCATTTAGATGGTGCCAGAATTTTAAACGACATTAAGGATATCAAGGTGTATACTTTGACTAAGGAGGGTCCACAAGTGATTGGGATAGAAAACCCATCCATTCCCTTTCAATTCTAAAAAATCTGGTGAATTTAGGTCACCTTTCGGCTTGCTGGTGGTTAGCCGACAATGGTCAAGTCGGTTAATTGACATGCTGACCGATAGCTAGCCGAGCATCAGGATCAGGGGGAATAACAACTTCTGAAAATGGAACCGAAGAGGTGTCTGTTACATGTCGGTTAGCTGACACTTCAACATAAAAAATTTTCAAAAATTTGCAGCTCTCAGGAAGGTGAACCGAGCTGGTTCGGTCACCTGTCGGTTGCCTGTCGGTTAGCCGAAATCTGACCGACAGCTAACCGACGTTGCTGTGGGACTGATTTTCTAAAGCTTTTTCAGTCCTTTCTCTTCTCCAAACATTTCTCATTTCAACACAGAGTTTCCCTGCAATAAACTGAGCTAAAAGATCCTCCATTTCACCGATCAATACTCCTAATTTATCATTTCAAATCCAACCAACCAAACCTCTTTCAGTCACTTCCAAATTCCAACAATCCAAACATAAAAATCCCAATTTAACAGAACATTCTCAAGACAGAATTCAATGAAATAAATTAAAATAGATTTCAATGAAATGAGATAAAACACATGAATAATAAAAAAAATGTTTAGTAAAATAAACCTCAAACTAAAACAAGATTAACATAATAGATTCAAAAGCAAGAAATCAAGATGAAACCATAAATAAACACATGCATATTCATATTTCATTCATTCACTCGCCTTAGGTCCAAAATGCACTCAAATGAATCTCCCAAACACACCTCTCTCAGCTGAAACTCCAAGCTACAAAATCCATGAAAAACCATCTCAAGAAAAATCCCATATTTTTTAAATAAAATGGGTTCTTCAAGAACCATTTTGCATGCATGTTAAAAAGCTTCGCTAGGGTTTAGAGAACCCATAGCTAAGAGAAGAAGGTCAGGCCTTACCTTTAACAGTCCTAACAAGGGAGAGAAACCTCTGGATGAAGATGAACCCAGCTGAAAAGTTTTGAAAATAGTACCAATAGAAAGCTTGAGATAAGGAGAAGGGATTTGTGAAATCCAATCTTCAATTAGCATACAAGAAGGTAGACATGCAGAGGAGAGAAGTTGTGAAGAGGGAAGGAAAAGACCTCTCTTTGTTACAGCTCCAACAGGAAACGAAATGAAGAAAAAGATGATTGTCAACGTGGGTTTCTCTTTTAAGTTGGGTGGGATGTGGGTCCCACCAGGTCAAACAACTTCAAGGCTTAAAAAGCATCATCTTGTGGGTCCCGGATGAGATCGATGAAAGAGAGTAAAACGATCGTCGAAATATCTAGTTTCCAAAAATATAATTTTTACATGATTTTGTAAACATTGAAATTCATGCACAGATTTCAAGGTGAAAAGCTTGTTTTACCCTTTTTGCTGAAAAATGTGATTTCTGAGTTTCAAAAACGAACAAAGAGAACATAAAAGTTGTAAATGCTATTTTTATAAATCAAGAGGATTAAAAATCATAATTTTCCAAAAATCAACAATAATTTCCCTAACACGCACATGGGTCCCAAGTGCTAAAATCAACGACTCTAGAAAATTCCCAAAGCAATGGAAAATCTATCGAGCTCACAATCTAGACTAAACATCATTTAATCACTCTTATGATCTAATATCGGCTTAAAACGAAGCTAAACAAAGCAAACCCGGGTCGGGGTCTGACATGGATTGAAGACAACTTCAGCCCTTCTGCATTGCAGGATGAGAATAGGAAGAAACACAAAGACGATGAGATTAGAGCCACTCGGGCATATTTGCTCTTTTTAGTGTCTGGTCAAATATTCACACAGACTTCTAGTGCGAGGGGGCTTGCTTATCTGCTTTAGTTTTTTAAAGAATTCAAGCCTTACGCATGGGGCCCCCGCATGTCTTGCAAATCTTTATAGAATGTTGGCAAAGGCAACTTGGTGGACCGAGGAGAAGAAAGAGGACGAAGGAAAGAAGAAAGAGGATGAAGGAAAGAAGAAAGATTCACAAGAGGACAGTAAGTCTTGCAGAACACCCACGGGGCCTTTGCAGCTTCTACAGGTGATTGATTCTCAAACTTATGTGTAAAATGTTGCATAATTTAAAACCTAACTAACGCCTGTGTCTTAATGTTTTCCATCGTAGATATGGGCTTACTCTCTAATGGCTATTGGATGGTGTCCTCTGCCAAATCGTAGTTGAAAGAAGGATATACGATTCCCACTTTTCAAGACATGGCATAGTAGGTTGGGGGAACACCCATACACAACATCAGTCAAGGAAGTTGGGCACCAACTAAACACCTTACCGGCCGATGGGGTAAATATATTAGTGTTTTCCAAGATAATTTTACATAACTATTACTTTGGTTGCCCATTGTCTATGTCTAATGTCATCTTATATTAACTGTATGCAGTTCACTTGGCAGCCGTACAAGAACTACAACAAGAAATTCCAAATGAGCGTGCCCAAAGGGGATCACGATCTTTTTTCGTCATCGACCGTCCTAGTGTGGTATTGGATTGTTGAGCAGCATAACACGTGGCGAGTCATGAAGCAATTTGGGCTCAAGTAACTGGTCCCCCCCCCCCCCCCCCCCCCCCCTTTAGTTTGCCATACGTGAGAAGAGAACATATAGAGAGGGTTGTAATTGATTATAGGTTGCATATAGATGAAGAGATAGCAGCATCGTGGGCTGCAAGAAGGCAACTCGGATTACGCGGGGAGGAGTGCACCCAGTCTGTCCATTCTGAATAGTACTTCATCTAGTATGTTGCAAACACACTCCAACACATAGGAAGGGTTGGGCACAGTGAGGTTAATGAGGCAGAAGCACATGCGCATCATGCCAGCCCTTGTGTCCCATAACAATGTGTAAGTATTGAATGTACAGGAATCAATGTTTTCCTTTTATATGGTAGACTGACTGCTTTAGTAGTGGATGACATAAATTCTGTAACTAAATCTAGGTTGAACAACTTGTTGCTCGTTTAGAGTGATCATGTGATCGAGCAGACATGAGGAAAAAAGGCATATCAAGTCTAGCAAACTCGATTCGGAAAATGCTTAAGACCTTCAAGGCAACATTCGGGGTGAAATTTGAAAACTTCAACATGGAAGATGGCAATAGCTCACTGTCAGATGAGGATGTAGAGAAGGTAAACTGCTGAGTTCTTTTCTTGAATTAACTCTTATGCAATTTGACTCTTGTATTAAATGAACATGAGCAATTCCTGGTGCAGGGTTTCAAGGAATATAACAGTACAAAGTAAGCGTGGAAATTGATTTACTGTTTTTCAAACTGCACCCATACTCATTACCTGCACATGTCAAAACTATCTCTTAATAAAATATCTGTCATGTAGGGAGTCTAAACTGGCCAGTATTTGTACCATGGTCTCCAGCCGCGATTTAAAGAATGCACTTGAAGAGGGAACTTGGCTGGACACCAATCTTATATACTATTACTTTGAGATCCTAAGAGCAGGATGTCCAACCGCCTTCGTCGCAGACCCTAGTATATCTGTAAGTCTTTGCTGAACTAACCTTCACATTAAATTCTAATAACACCTCGATTATGCATTGTCCTTTATATGTTAAACATTCATTAATTTGGTGGCATCACTGTATGCAGAGTTGGTGGCAGGATGGATCTGTTGCCAGTGTTGAAGCTGCCTTTGGCAAGCATGGCCATAGAGTATGCGAAGCCCTGGAGGCACATACACTGGTGTTTGTGCTCCACTACAGGAACCATTTCACATTGGTGGTGGGCTACGTTGATGAAAGAAGGTGGGAGTTCTACAATAGTTTGCCTGGTAATCGTTTGACATAGAGTAAAGCTGAGCAGTTTGTAAGTATTGTTTATGATCATAAAAAACATTCATTAGATGAGTTGTCAACATCACCTATGATAACAATTGTCCCCCCATTTTGACATTGTTGCAGATAGGGTGGTTGAACACTATGTATATGCATTTTGGTTGGGCATATCCATTTTTTTGGCCTATACTGATCAAGGAAGACACTTCTCATCAAGACAATGGTAATGACTGCGGAGTATTCGCTGTTGCATTTATGGAGCATTGTGTTCATCGCCGTCCCATCACATTTAAACAGTCCGACATCCCTTACTTCTGTAGCAAAATTGTCATTGACTTATTCAAGAGAAGTTGGCAGGTGAATGCTAATAGGTTGAATCTTCCTGACTTGTTGAACCTACCGGTTTGATCACCTTGTTATTAGCTGGTTAAGAGGAGTTTTGGGCAGCAGACGGAGAGGTTGACCAAAGAAGAAATAAGACTTTTGGTTTTTTTTACCTCTCTTTTGTAAAATCTTGTGTAATTATTGAGTGGCAAAGTTTTATACATTGAATGTATTGGTATTCATCTTTATTGCCTATGTTGATGGGTATGTCATTTTTATTTGTGGAATTATTCAATTTGCTGAATGTATGCCATGCGATGATGATGTATTCATGTTTAGTTGTCCTCTTGGAAGGCAAAAATATGTGAAATTAACCTGACCAATAGTCGATATCGACTATATATCAGGACAAGAATAGTCGATATCGACTATTTAACTGAAACTTGAAAAATACAGTCATAGTCGATAGTGACTATTTAACCGAAACTTGAAAAATACAGTTATAGTCGATATCAACTATTATTGTAGCAATTTAACAAGGTCTAATAGTCGATAGCGACTATTTAACTGAAACTTAAAAAATACAGTCATAGTCGATAACGACTCTTAGTTCTCAAGGTTCTACAGTTGATATCGTTTATTCGTATAGTTGATAGCGACTATATTACTGTAACTTAAAAATTACAGTCACGGTTGAGATCGACTATAGTCACTGTCGATATCGACTATAACAACTGTCTTCTACATTCATGTCTTATACATAAGTCCGATGCTTTTGGTTAGCTTTCTCATTAACAATGTAGGTACTGGTGGAAAAAATAAAATATTAATAACCCACAATGCAAACAACATTAGATATATCATCATATCAAAAAGTTTACAAGATATATATAACCCCAAAAATAAGATCTTATATGCCCTTCCCAAAAAATTGTTTGTTCAGCAAGATGTACAAGGTTTGAACGACATTGTCTGCCGCACCCTATATATGTTGTTCAGTAGACTGTACACCGTCGAGACGGCTGCATCTTCAAGCACAATCACACCCCTTCCAAAAAATGCTTCAGTAGACTGTACACTATCCAGATGGCTGCATCTAGCAAGACATTCACACCACTAATTAACAATTCATCTTGCATCCCCCTTCCAAAAAATACTACAGTAGACTATACACTATCTAGATGGCTGCATCTAGCAAGACATTCACACCACATATTAACACCAACCAACCAAAATTCCTTCCAAAAAATGCCATCCCAAAATATCAAGATATGAACGACTGCCTCATCAAGTTTGCGCAGGAGGATTGCGACAACTTTGTCGGTTATGCCCCCTCCTTACAGTTACCACAGGTGACTACCCATCGTTGGCGGCCACGATCCTCGGTCCGAATCCTATTCTTCTTTAGCCGCGTTGGTTGCTTAGTAGCTCGTGGTGGTAAAACTCGTTCATCAGATGTGTGCTCCCATTGTTTATTATCACGAGTAGCATGCAATAATTCACTATACGTTGTACGATATACACTTGATAGGTACCAGTGTTCACAGAATTCATATGGATCATAGTTTCTAACTCTCATTGAAGCCAATGCATGAGCACACGGGATTTCCAGGATATCCCACTTTCGACACGTGCAAGTCTTGCGTTCAAGATTGACGACGTTCACGTACTCCACAGATTGTACCTGAACCCCAATCAAACAAGTAACACGAACATGCAGTCATTGAGCTTCTTTCGTTTCTCTTTCCAAAACCGTCTCTGCATACGGTGATAGGCGACTTGTAACTGCTTGCAATTCAAGATGGCGCTTCTGGTAAAATTCCATTATCTTGGCCCGTATTTCCTCGACTTGTCTTGTAATAGGCAGGACTCTCGTATCCTTTAAGATGGCATTTGTGCATTCTACTGCGTTACTAGTGAGCATTTCATACCGCCGTCCATCTACATTTGCATCAGCCCATCGTTGCCTTCCAATTGCATCAATGTAGTAAGTGAAAGCCTCTTATTTGACTGCCCGTATATTAGTCATATATGCATCGTACTCAAACGACCTGTTTGCTTTGGCGGCATGCCAAAATTTCATAACAATCACGGCATCACTGAAAGCCACCCTAATGTTCTCGGCAATGTGACGGCAACAATAACAATGCTTTGCAGAGGGTATAGTGTTCAAGAGTGCCAGAACAAGACCTTTTTGGCGGTCCGACACAATAGTCAAATTGTTAGGCTCACCCAACGCTATATGCAGGTTTGCAAGGAACCACTCCCAACTATCGCGTCGTTCGGCTTCCGTAAAGGCAAAAGCGATGGGGATGAGCTTATGATTGGAATCGTGTGTCAAAACAACGAGGAAAACACTAGGATACTTCTCTTGGAGATGTGTCTCATCTACATCAATCATTGGTCTGCAAGTATTAATGAAAGACCTTAGACAAACTCCGAATGCCCAAAAAAATCTTCTAAAACGGTCCTCGGATGTGGTGTCTATATTTGTTATTGTCCCTGGATTGGTCCTCTACAATTCAATACAGTAACTAGGCAGCATTTGAAAGGACTCCTCGTAAGATCCTCGCACTGCACGCGGGGCTATCTCCTTTACTACATGTGCCTTCCTGTAGGTAATAGTTGTCACAAATTCCATTTGGTAGTCGTTCATGATCTCTTTTGGTTTCAGATTGGCATTTTGCCGGACTCTGTCCATGATGAACTCCGCAATTAGCAATGCTGACACTTGTTTACGTGCCATCCCCATCATTGGCTTGAGCATCTATGGATTGGATTATACGTACGTACTTTGAATTGTGGTCTTGATTCCACGATAAAGGCATGAATGCGCCAAGGGCAACTTTGATCTTTACAGCATGCTGTCACTTTGTAACTGTTGATCCTCAAGTGCTTCAGCGTAAAGTTTCCATAAATTGCAAACTTAGTCAGAGTCTTCCAGAATGTGTCATGATCAGGGAATTCACAGCCAATCCACATTTCCCGTGCTGAATTGTTTCCAACATTTGTATTCAATTGTTTAGGTACCATGTTGTCGACGAAATTAACACCTGCATGTTCACTTGAAGGACCTTCATTTTTGTATGGATTAGCCCCAGCAATGTTACTTCTGTCCTAGCCCACCACAATCACTAGAATTTGGCCGGTGAAATTATTCTTATCAAAATGATTCTCATCACCAAATTCAGCCCCATCCTTTGTATTATCAACACATGCATTGTAGACTGGGTTAGCCTTGGCAACTCCTCTTCTATTCGAGTCCATCACAATCACTAGAATTTGTCTTCCTAAATTATTCTCATCAAAATTATTCTCATCACCATAGTCTGCCCCATCCTCTATATTATCAACACATGCATTGTTATATGGATTACCCCTGGCAACGTTCCCTATGTCCGCGCCAATCGCAACTACTGGAATTTGTCTTGTGAAATTATCCTCGTCAAAATGATTCTCATCGCCATAGTCTGCCCCATCCTCTATATTATCAACTTGCATTTCTTGACCAAAGTCATGCAGTGGACTTGTATTGTTTCTAATAGTTGAAAATTTTATCTTCTTCAAGATCAACTGTAGGAAGCTCTGGAACGGCTGTCATATTGTTCACTTCTTTTCCCTTGCAATTTAACATTACCCTATTCCTTGATTTTCCATGAAAAGATTGATGCTTGTCATTCCTCTGAAACCTACATAGCATCAACAGTATAAAAAAAAATCCAAGGGATTGGGATTAATACTTGATAGTGTTTAATTTAGAAAACAACATGTTAACATACCTAGATTGTTCTCCTCCTCTACACTATCCATTGTTTGAACTATTAGAAACATATAAGTATATCCCATTTGTATCCCGACCCGATGCTTTCATCATTCTGTTTACATCATTATCATCTTCAATGCTAGCCAGTGAAAATGTACGTCCATTGTGATGAAGGTATTGTATGCTTAAACTTTCGGTCGATGAATCCCAATTAGAGGCTTCAATTGCTTCGGCAACCAATGACCCATATGTCATGTTGGTTGATAAATACCTCATCTTCTGCTTTCCTCCATTATAGACGGGACGCATCATATCAAATTCAAAGTTTCCATCGTAGTGGAATATGATTTGGATGTTACAGTTAGACATGCTGTTTAAAAAATAAAAAATTAGTAGATAATAGTGATAGGAACAAAAGGTAAATATGTATGCATAAACAATGCCCATGGTGAAAGGGCAAGTATATGTTTAAAGTAAATCCGTTGTGATGTTCCAAGGGTTGTACTTATTATACATGTTAGACAATGCCATACAGAGACTATGTACATTTTAAACCCTACACCAAAAAAAGGAATATGCAAAACAAATAAGATAGTGTAACTGTAGGAGCATATCCACCTTTTATAACAATTTCATGGGACAAGGTCCATGTGCTGTTAAAATTTATAGATCTTGTAAAATGAAATAGTGGAAAAAGAATTAAAATGGGGCATGAATGTTGTGTTTTAGTTTCGGCTAAATAATACAGTGAAGAAGATAAGTGATGTTAGTATTGTCAAATGCAAGCACATTTAAAACCATAAACCCAAAAAATGTAAGCGAAAATTAAAGATGGTAGTGTCGCTTTAGGAGAAGATATCCACCGTTCAAAACTCCGGATGCACTTAGGTGCCATTTTCTGGGACAGTAAAAAAAATGCACATTTAAAAACCCTAAACCCAAAAAAGTACATGAAAATCAAAATACAGGTAGTGGTTTTTTAGGAACAAATATCCACTGTTCGCAACTCTTCAAGCACTTGGATGCCATCTTCTAGGACAGATCAAGGTCGTTGATTAGTTGTCTAGGGCTGGTAAAATATAAAAGGAAGAGTATGAATCAACAAGTTGGGTGAATGCCAAGTTTTGGGGAAACTATCAAACTAATAATAAAGATTCATGTGTGTACATACCTCTTAAAGGAGTGCAACCACCACCATTAATGGAGTGAATAAAGAGCTGTAGTGGATTTGTGTCGCCAGGCAGTGATGCAGGGACCAGACGAAACGAAGATGTAAAGGGTAAAAGCAAATGCTTGCGATTCTGGGTATTAAGTGTAGTTGCAATGGATAGTTGATATCGACTATAGCGCTAAAAAACAAAAAAAAAAAAGGGAAACGAGGATTCAGGGCCCAATCTGTCTGATCTTTTTAGGAGAGTTTTTGCCATTAAATTCCCTGTATAGTAAGGTTGGCAATCGCGCTTGACTCGTACTCAATTTGCCCAATCAAAAATAATTGATCGATGGTTACTCGAGAGAGTTATGTTTTTTTTTTAATAATTCTAAATATTTAAAAAATAAATAAAATTCTAATAAATTATAGATAACATTTACACACATATATTTAGGATAATAAATCAATTGATGTATCCAAAAAATTATTAAAGGAAGATATAATAGAAGAAAATTTCGAATAAGTCCAAAAATCTAATTAAAAATCAAATATATAATCTTACATATTACATGATGTTTAAGTCCAAATATTGAATCTAAAAAATCAAGTATAAGCCTGAAATTACATTCAAAGTTCCAACCATCACTTTTAAATCATCGACCCAAATCATAAATATCAATTAGGTAAAAATAAATTTATCTATTAAATGATTAAAAATGCAAACTCATCAATTTTTTGTACTTGAAGATCTAATCAAGTAAAATCATCAAATTCATGTCCAGTCTCATTTTTTTCTCCGCTCCCAACGTCAACTCCGATAACTTGTGCTTGTGGTATATCATGGTCATCATCAATGTCATTCTCGATATCAATGTCTTCAACCACAACATTTTCAGCTCAATGTCTTCAACCACAACATTTTCAGCATCACCAACTTCAATAAGAAAGTCCTAGATTTAAGAATAAGAAGAACTCATACTTAACATCCACCCACTATGATTTTTCTAAGTTTAAGTGTTAAAATGTGAATGATAATTATTATAAACGTACCTCATCTCCTTTTTTTTTTTTTTTTTTTTTTTGCTGACGCAGGGTGTCCCGGCCCTTTGGGTCGGAGTAATCCCTGCGGGCCCAGGAGGCAAAGCCGGGTAAAAACCCCCTGTGGCCCCAGTGTGGTAGCGCGGTTTCGAACCCTCAACCTCCGGGAGCAAACCGTGGTCCTAGGCCAACTGAGCTATCCCTTGGGGTACGTACCTCATCTCCTTGCAATACTGGATCTTCAACCTCAGCAATCCATTCTTCTAGTGGATCTTCTAACATAATATTTTGAATGCCCAATGGATCAAGTCGATCTCTTTTCAATTGACGTTCTCCTAGACGTAATTTATAGTGAACGTACACCAAGTCATTTAATCTTTTTTTGTCCCAGCCTATTACGTCTTTTATTGTGAATTTAATCGAATGTACTCCAATTACACTCGTAGCCAGAAGATGTGCATCTCTGGCCTAACACTCTTATAACAATACGACTCAACTCAGGACAAGAAAGTCCATCATGTTGTCACCATGCCGCTGAAAATAAACTCATTATTAGATAATAATTTACAGTAATGTATGAATATATATTCCAAACCAATGGAGATATTAATAATATATATACCTGGTTCTAATGCCGTTTTATTAGCAATTGTAAGATTTTACGCGTAATCAAATCTTGCATAAATGTGGTCCGAAATCTAATAAAAAATAAAAAATGGTTATATAAGACGATTATTGGTCATTTAACAAATAAAAAAGAAATTATTTGACTTTTTTATTAAGTTTATAAACAATGAGTAATTTTTATAATTTAATAATTACAATGCTACTTACTCCAATTGTCACGCCCCCGAACCCAGATCCCTGCAACGGTCCAACCTCGGAGACGCGAATTGGGGATAAGTAAGTAATAAATAATATTTCTCCCTAGGATCTGCATGTGTGAGGAAGACAAAATTTTCAAACACATCAAAACATTTTGCGAAAGCTTACGTGGCGTTGCGACCCGAAGCCCGTGGCCACCGGATTCAGTGTCAACCTATCAGGATAAAGCTGTCATAGCAATATTCATACTCAGACTGGAAGAAAACATGATATCAAAATATAAAGAACTGACACTAACAGGCTGATCATTACCCAAACATATTCAAGTTACAAATTAACAAGTGTATTAATTACAATCCCAGGAAGAAGAAAATGACGAACAAAAGCCTTACAAAAATAACAAGCTAAAACAATACTACCCAGGTGTGTAACATATCTCCGGAGTCAAGCACGACGTCTAGATGACATCATTGACACAAAAAGCCTGCAAAACTCGTGGCTCAATAGCCATCGGCACACGTACTAGCTCAAGACGAGAACCTGCTACCTAGAGCACCAAAGTATAGTATATCAGATACGCGGTCCGGCAGGTGATCAATTTAGGCATGAGTATATACAAAATCAAAGTTTAAAATAAACAATTTAATAGATCTACAAAGTTTAAAACAATGCATAAACAAGATACTTATCAAGAAAACAAAAGTCCATGAACGATATACGAAACGAAACTAACAAGAATATATATAATATCATGACTAGTAATTCCACAAGGAGCCCATCCTTTCTCCATCATATATGATGATAAGAGTAAACACGCACGACAAGCACGACATGCAAAACACGATCCCACGCCACATAAGGTAGACGGGGAGGCTGGTTGCGAAACCGAAAACACGCACGATGTGTAATATAATACATGACTAATCTACAGATAGTCCACATATTTAAGGACCCCCGGACAGTGGATCAGACTGAAGGGGCATTCCAGGCTCAGTAGTATTCACCTAAAATCATGAATGCACAAACAAACGAAAAATATACAATATCGAAAATAGGAGAGACTACTTGTCAAGAAACAACAAAATAATATATCCTTCGCCACACTAGGTGGACGGAGCAAGCGAGACAAGATAAGAAATCTTAAGCTATTAACATGTAAAAGCACAATAAGTAATCCACTTTTTGGATCTTAAAACCATTCGAAACAAAACTGATACTTATAGTCAAAACGAGTGCAAACCGATGTCCGAAACACAACTGATACTTATAAATCAAAACAAGTGTAAAACGAAATTCTTCGTGTCAAAACTAAGTTTTCAAAACAACTCTCAAGTATATGCTAGGACCCTTCATTTGACTCTTGTGTAATTGAAACCCAAATGTTGGAATTAAAAGCAGATTGGTGCCCTTGAAGCTAAATAACATTTCAGGTTTCAAATGCACAATATCAATCTAAAGGCCCCTTAACATATTTTGGTTTTCACTCTTACAGAAGTCCTTCTAAAACAGGTCATTTGCAAATTCGGTCATCTCTCAGTCACATGTCGGCTAGCCGAAGTGCAGGGGCGGATGAAGGGAGGGCCCGGGTGTGCTGCAGCCCACCCAAGATTTCAGCCTAATAAAAAAAAATCAGTTTCCCATGTGCCCAGCCAACTGAGCCAAGGAAGAAAATAAAATAAAATTTAAAAGCTATTGTTTGTCTTTTGTCATACTTGTCAAGATCTATTGTGAAGACATTTTTTTTTTGTTGATTTTGAGTAGTATAGTAAAAATGATCACACTTTTGGTATGATGCTTGTAGAAAATGAATTACGAAGATAGTACATAGATAGTTTTTGGTGGGACATTATTGCTATTTTTTATAGTTTTTGGTGAGACATTGTTGTTATTTTTTTAGTGTAATTTAAGTGCACCCCCCCCCCCCCCCCCCCCCCCCAGATTAGAAGTCCTGGATCCGCCCCTGCCAAAGTGGAGTATGTCGGCTAGCCGCCAGCTGACCGACGTTTGACCGCCTGACCCCAGACCAGAAAATACAGCATTCTGGAAAAGGAACCGAACTGAATTCGGTTGGCTGTTGACTAGCCAAAGTGAGGTGGTTCGGCTAGCCGCCAGCTGATCGACGCCCTCCTGACGCGAAGCGAGCTTCTAAAATTGGAACCGAAATGGGTTCGGTTGGCTGTCGGTCACATGTCGGCTAGCCGCCAGCTGACCGACCCTTTACGGGCAGTTGCATTTTTAGTCTGGTTTTTACCACTTTTCTTTCCTTCCTCTTTCTTGTCTTTGCTGTACACATCATTGCAACTTCCCTGAGGTTACATGCTCTCCAAGGGCTCAATTCCTTTATCAATAGCACACCCCAAACATCTCCATTCTCCAAATTATTAAAAACCATCAACCAAACCATTCAAAACAAGTAATAAAATTAAGCAAAACATAATTCAAACTTGACTAAATGAAGGATTTTCAAGCCATACTGGAAACACATGCATGAAAGCTTAAAAGTAGGTTTCAAAGCAAGGCAACCTTGTTGATATCAATACAATGGCAAGTTTGATAAAAGAAATCTTATACTTGAAATCAAGATAGTCTCCATACTTAACATGCACAAGGAAAAACTAAAGAGATCACTTGCCTTGGTCCAAAATGTAACACAAAAACATCCTCCAAGATCCTCTACAAAAGCCCTAAGAAAACACCTCAAAACCAAACAAATTTTGAAAACCAAAACCCCATTTGAAAATGGGTTGCATGTATGAAAAATAGGTTCCTTAGCAGCTCAAAAGACTCCATTGAAGAGATGGAATGAAGCTCTTACCTAGAGATGTCCAAACAAGAAGCAAGGAAGAAGATGAAGGGGCTGTCCAGCTGAGATTTCCAAACAAAGAGTAGCAATGGAAAGCTTGGAAGGAGAGGAAGAGGATGGTGTTTTCAGATTTTCAATCCAAGGCCAAATGGTAAGGCATGCAAGAGGAAGCAGATGGGAAAGAAAAAGCTCTCTTCTCAGCAGTGGCGGATGCATGTATATGAATGGGTAGGCTCAAGCCTACCCATTATTATTATTTAATTACATATACTAAGGTATAGGTGACCAAGCCCACCCAAAAAAAATATACAAAGCCCACCCAAAATCCAAATGTTAGAGCCCAATTGCCCAAAGCCAAAGCCCGTATAGAAATGTCAGTATATTGCTCCTTCATGATCAACTTGACACTTATATCGCTGACATGCATTCTAGTGATGAATTTGGAAGCTTAGATGGGATTGGTGATCTTGCAAGAGCAATAGTGAAGACAAGAAGAAATAAAGTATATCCATTGGTTTACTTGCTTCTGACTTTGGCATTAGTATTACCAGTCGCCACTGCATCGGTTGAGAGAGCATTTTTCAGCCATGAATATAATAAAGACTCGGTTACGCAATCGAATGAGTGATGAATGGCTGAGTGATATCTTAGTTACATACATAGAGAGAGAAATTTTTGAAAAGATCGACAATGATAATATCATGAAAGGTTTTCGGGATATGAAAACTCGAAGATGTCAATTGTGAAAGTTTGAATGAAATCTCAAGTTTGGATTTTTGTAAATTTTTATTGAATTTCTCAATTATATTATGTTGGATATAATCAAGCCAACAGTTGGATTTCAAAATTTTAAGCACGATAATCTCAAGCCCCCCCAAAATATATTTTCTGGATTCGCCACTGCTTCTCAGGTCTGAGTTTTCCTGCAACTGAAAATGAATTTGTTGGCTTTGAAAATGTGGGTAAGTGAGGGAGATGACTTAAGTTAAGTGGAAAGTGGGCCCCAACAGGTCTGAAACTTGAAATGGCTAAAACATCATTTTGCGGGCCCCGGACGAGATCGACGAAGTAGGATAAAATGACCCTCATAAAATATAGTTTTCAAAAAGTATTTTTTTGACATGGTTCTGGAATTTCAAAGTTTAGGCTCATATTTAAATGTGAAAAGGCTATTTTGCCCCTAGGGCTGAAAAGTGATTTTTTTTTTCTGAATTTCGAATGGGACCGAACTAAACACAAAAGTTGTTGGGGCAAATTTGACCTATCGAAAGAAACCGCAATAGAAAATTCTCAAAATCAAGAACAATCCCCCACGCTGACATGTGCAACCCAAGGCGTTCCTGGACTGCCGGGCTGGATTCAACGGATCTCAAAATTCCCTGAAGCTATAGAAAACTATTCTAAACCACAAACCAATTTGATTAGGATCAAACCTCACTTAGAGAACTAACTTACAGCTAAAAACACACTAATCAAGAAAAATTAAAGGTCAGGATCTTACACAAGTGATGCTGCAATTCTTTTTTGCTCATTGGGCTCCAAACGACAAATCACTTCATTTAAGCCACGCATAACCTCAACGCTCTACAAAAGAACAAAAATAAACGTTATGAGATTTTCACTAAAAGTGAATAATAAAAAATAGGGTGTAAGCAATGATTAATATTTAAACGTACTGCTTGAAAATCATCGTTCATCATGATAGCGGTATCTTGGATTGAGTAGGGGTGTAAAATAAAACCGAGAAACCGTCTAACCGAACCGAACCGAACCAAACCGCGGTTAAAAACCGTGTTTCACGGTTCGGTTACGGTTACGGTTAATGAAATCCAAAAACCGCACGGTTCGGTTCGGTTACGGTTTTCTATAATAACTTACTGCGGTTAACCGAACCGAACCGTAAAATACGGTTCGGTTAACCGTATACGGTTAACCGTACAATTATACAAATAAAGGAAAAAAACTAAGGGCCGAATGAAATATTTCTTTAAGTGTTACGTTAACAAAAGAAACCTAACCCTTTCTCTCATCCGTTTCTCGCCTAAACCCAAACCCCCTAATCTGAAACTCATATTCTAATCCTCAATCCATGTCACCAATTAATTGATTCATCTAGATTAGATTTTTTTTTTTGAATTCTTAACTAATTTTTTGCTTGGTTAAAATCAGTGGGTTCTTTCTTTGTTTTTCTATTTTGTTCCCTCTTGTCCTATGCATGATAAATGATTGAGAATATGAATGTTTCCTAATTGAAAGTTTAAGATGTTCTTTGTGGTCTTTGTTTTTTTTTTTTTCCATGTTCTCCTAATTTCTTTGATACACATCCATTCATAGTTTCAATAGAGTGTTCAACATGCTCTGTTGCAATTTGAAATTTAAAAGTTGGCATTATATTCTAGCCGTTTGTCTATTAATTAATATATAAAGGGTTAATCTACTGGTTAAGCATGATTAGATTTTTCCACGGTTAATAACCGTAACCGAACCGTCTAATACGGTTAACCGCGGTTCGGTTTTCTACGGTTTTTGTCTTCACGGTTACGGTTACGGTTAATGAAATCCAAAAACCGCGGTTACGGTTCGGTTAACGGTTTTCCCAAAATAACCGGTTAACCGAACCGTTACACCCCTAGGATTGAGAAAGCATGCAGCAGCATCCACGGTTGATGAAGTTGTTCGGTCCACCTTGTATTAATAATTCTCCAAAATTCTTCACAATTATTTACGTCACCATTGTGAGCTGCTTTGATCTCTTGCATTGCGCACTACATATCGTGATAAATTGATGGAAGTGTGGGCTTATGATCTCCATCTACCTTTCTAAGTACCTTTACCAAGGGTGCCAAAGTCTTATATGCATACTCCACATTTCTCCAGAAACTCCTACTTAAAACAATAGTCTCAACATAATATTTACCATCTAGTAACTTCGAATATCGGTTTCCAATCCATTCTTTTGACGTAACATTCTTTTTAAACCAGCTTTATGAGATAATAAAATCCCTAAAGTAATAAAGTTTGTTGCAAATCTTGTAACACCAGGTCTGAGAAGATCATTTCCATTAGTAAATTCTCTTCGCATAAAATTTAATATCCAAAAGTAGTTATATATGAACTTTGTAAATTTTCTTTCCCTTTTCTACACACTTTTCGACCACTTTAATTTTTGTCATGTCTTCCAACATAAAATCAATGCAATGCGCTGCACATGGTGTCTGAAATAAATTTTTTCTCTTATCCACCAATAATTTTCCAGCTGCTTTATAATTTACTGCATTATTAGTTATTATTTACACCACATTTTCTTTTCCTACTTCTTCAGCTACTTTATCCAACAATCTGAATAAATTATTAGCATTCTTTATAATATATGAAGCATCAATTGAATAAACAAAGTACAAGCCACGTGGGCAAAAGACTAGAAAATTAATCAAAGTTCTATTCCTTGAGTCTTCCCATCCATATGACATGATGGTGCAACCCAATCACTACAACAAGTTGCACTTTTAGCTACGTTTTTTAGCCACGTGTTTTAAAATTCGTCGGTAAAGGGTACACCTTTGCCGACGTTTTTACTTTCATTGGTAAATGATAGACCTTTACCGACGTTTTTTAAAAGCATCGATAAAGTACAGACTTTTACCGACGTTTCATAAAAAACGTGGCCAAAAGTACATCCTTTACCGACGTTTTTCAAAACATCGGCAAAAGTAAAGACTTTTACCGACGTTTCGTAAAAAACATGGCCAAAAGTACACCCTTTACCGACGTTTTTCAAAACATCGGCAACAGTATATACTTTTACCGACGTTTCGTAAAAAACGTGGCCAAAAGTACACCATTTACTGACGTTTTTCATAACGTCGGCAAAAGTACAGACTTTTACCGATGTTTCATAAAAAACGTGGCCAAAAGTACACAATTTACCGACGTTTTTTAATAAAACGTCGGAAAAGGCCATTCTTAAATTTAAAAAAAAATATTTATTTTTTAAATTTTACCGACGAAATAAAACGTCGGTAAATATGCTTTTTAATTTTCCTTTTTAATTTTACCGACAAAATTAAACGTCGGTAAATATGTTTATGAATATTTATTTATTTTTATATTAATTTTACATACGAAAATACAAATGTCGGTAAATATGTTTATTAATTTTTATTAATTTTTATATTAATTGTACCGACGAAAATAAAAACGTCGGTAAATATCTTTTTAAATTTTTATTTTTTACCTTTACCGACGAAATTAAACGTCGGTAAATATGTTTATTAATTTTTATTTATTTTTATATTCATGTTACCAACGAAAATAAACACGTCGGTAAATATCTTTTTAAATTTTTATTTTTTACTTTAACCGATGAAATTAAACGTTGGTAAATCTGTTTATTAGTTTTTATTTATTTTTATATTCATTTTACCGACGAAAATAAAATAATTATATCCATGATGAATCAAGCGATAAGATTTGACCAGATAATTATTGTTGACCTCCTAAAGAGGATTTTAGGTTTAGATCTGGAAAAAGTGGCCCACAAAAATTAAAATTGAACCATTAACCCTTTGGTCCTTTTTGTCAATATCTCATAATACATGAAGGATCAATCATTGGAATTTGATCCAGTAAACGTTACTTGCCATATAAAGAGGGTCTATGGTCCATATCTTGCATTAGAGATCCAGATTGTTCGGAAATGTAGAAAAAACGGACTGCATGTCTTAACTCGTGAATGCACTGTAGTAACCATGCATTAATCCAACGATTGATATTTATTTCAAATATATTTCATGATCCATATTGAATCAACATTTGGGATTGGGACCTTTAACTATAAATGACCTTTTGAAGAGGACTAAAAATTTGGAATGCAAAAATAGGGCGTACAAAATTCCATAAATGATGATCTAATGGTCTGTACGTTTTCATCAATACATCACAATCTATAATGATCCAATGGTTGACTTTTGGTATCATAGCCGTTTTTAGCCCCCCTAACATGATCAACGGTTTGGATCACAAATGTTTGTCTTAGTGCCATTTGAAATGGACACAGTAGAAGCTTCATCCAAACATGCTAAAATCGGATTCCATCAGTTTTAAGCCAATAAGAAGAGAAAAGTAGAGATGCCAAACTGAACCTAAGTGTTAAAAATCCAATGTTTTAAGGGTTAATTCATTATCCGGGAGTCCGATTTACGAGCCATCAGTTCCTGCAAGTTAATTTCGCCTCGAGCGAGGTGCTCTGTCGGTTCCGATTTTTTCGGAGCCTTTTCCCGTTCTGTACGCCCTACGGGCCGTTTTTGAACCAAGTGTTAGAAAATCCTACGTTTTTCTTCTAATTCTCTAACTAGGAGTCCTATTTGCGAACCGTCAGTTCCGTCAATTTACTTTATCCTCGAGCGAAGTGCTCGCGTTGGTTTCCAAATTTTTCGGTGGCCGTTTCCTGTTTCGGACCCCCGGCGGGCCGTTTTTCGATCCTAAGTGTTAGAAAATCCTTTTTGATTTTTATTTTACTTCGGTAAAACTATTGCTGACATGGATGATAGAGTGAGGCCTTGAAGGATGTGGTGTGAATGTGATTGAGATCTAGATCTAGGTTTATGGCCTTCTTCTCTTAGAAAGAAAAAGAAAAAAAATCGGTGCTAGTAGTTGTTGGAATATGAATTTTGGCCCAATAGTTTCAGCCGCTTGTTTGAAGAAATGGGAGCCTCATTATGATGAGTACCGGGCTGAGATGTGCAATGCCATGTCATTAATGATGAATCAAAGAATATAGTAACCAAGCAAATCTACAAGAAATATAAGCAGGTAACTCCAGAAGATGCATCATCTCCTCAGTTTTTAGGTGTATCTCCCATGTCATCTGTTTTTAAATTCTAAATGAAATATATGAAAGGAAAGAAACTGACTCTCAAACAATTCAA
Source organism: Litsea cubeba (assembly GCA_012931725.1). Classification (NCBI taxonomy): domain Eukaryota; kingdom Viridiplantae; phylum Streptophyta; class Magnoliopsida; order Laurales; family Lauraceae; genus Litsea; species Litsea cubeba. The sequence goes on from CM022949.1 coordinate 56,632,558, forward strand.
TCTGAATTTGGTCATAGGACAGACTTTTGGTCCACACGTGACTGTCAAGCATGTACACTTGCCCTACTTCTTTTATTTTAAATAAACATCGAATTTGAAGTCGTATGATGAACTTAAATTCTACCATTATAATTCTATCTCCGAAGTTGAAGTTGTATGATGAACTTAAATTCTACCATTATAATTCTATCTCCGAAGGTGGTGCAAGGTGAGTGCAGTGGCTATGCAAGCCGGGGGGTGATGGCAGTGCAGTGGGTGGTTCTGAGGGAGACTAAAAGAGTAGGAGAAAGAGAAGGGAAAGAAAAGAATGGAGAAGGAGACGAAAATTAGCGTCGGAAAATTTATCACCGATATTTAATATAAAACATCAGTAAAGGTTGGTAGTCTTTTTTACTTGTTTTCAAATAAAAAAATTAAAATAATTTTTATTGATGAAAAATCTATTTTTTGCGACGAGAATAATCGTCGGTAAATTTACCAATTTTTTCCCTCTCCCACCACCGAAACCCCACTTTTTATTATTAACATCATTTTTAAGGAAAATAAATATCAAAGACTATTATTGACGAATTCTATTATCAACGAATTTTATGAAGTCAGTAAAATAAACTTTTAGTGATGTTTTTCTGTAAAAGTTGGTAAAGTTTAATTTTTTTTTTAGAAAAATTAAAAATAGAGACTTTTACCGATGAATTTTATTTTTACCAACGAAAATTAGCGTTGGAAAAAGTTTTACCGACGTTTATATAAACGTCAGCAAACCAAAATTTCCCTCTCCCACCTCCCCTTTTCATTTCCCTCTCCCGCCTCCCCTTTTGCCCTTACCCCTCTTATCCCTCACTCATTTCTTTCTTTCCTGTCCTGTTAATCTCGTCTCCTCTCATCTCCTCTCGTCTCTCATCGCCGCCTCCGTCCACTCCCAGTCCCCGTGCAGCAGCTCCGGCATCTTCCTCACCCTCCCCTTCCTCTCCATCCCCATCCACTCCGACGACTCCGCCACCCGCTTCGTCCCCTCCCGCGCTTTGCCCTCCAAACTCTTCCTCGTTATCAGTTGAAAAAAAAACCCTTCTCTCTCTCTCGATTTGCTCTGGCGACCTCCATCTCCAATCATCTCTCTCGATTTTGCTATGCCAATCTCCATCTCCAGTCATCTATCTTCTCCGCCTCGCTCTCGGTCTGCCCCGGGGATTTCGCTCTCCAATCCATCTCTCTAAAAACCCTATTTCAAAACCCATCTCTCTCCCAAAACTCCATCTCTCTCAAACCCCGCCCTTCAAAACTCCATCTATCAAAACCCCATCTCTCAAAACCCATCTTTCGAAACCCATCTCATTGAAAACCCAACTGAAGATCCCCACAGATCTGTGATGGACCGCGCTCCTGCTCGGTTCCTACCGAGGTCGGCGGACGTGGGAGTCCGTTCGGTTCCGACCCTTTCGTAACCAGGGGGCAGGGGCGTGCATCAACATTTCTTTTTTTTGTGTGGGTGTGCCAGATTTTCTATTTTACTTGGAATTGCAAGTGGTGATCCGGAGATCAACTTTCGCAAGTAAAAAGGAAATCAACTTCTTTCAAGTTTTACATTGCACATATATTTAAGAAAAGAGACATTTTTCTTGGTTTGCCGTGAAAGGCGATTTTTTTGGCATTTATAGCCGATTTTGGCGTTTATAGCCGATTTACAATCCTTATCAATAATGAAAGACAAGAGTTGTGATTTTTGTCTCTTTTGAAAAAATACAAACTACAATGAAAAGCAAGAAAAGGAGGATCTAACTTCTCAGGAGATTGTGGGGGACTCGTTTAGATTGACGGTCGCAAGCCATATGTGGGCTTCGCCATCATCCATGCAGATGAGAACAGAGGATGCTATTGATTCGCTTGGCTTGGCTATAACCTCAGGTTTTTAGAGGACAAAGACCAAAAGGAGGTCCTATGTCCAATAAAAAGCCGAGTAGACGGGCTGAAAAGCCACATCTAAGCCATTGGAGGCAGGAGGAGAAGGCAAGGACCTTGGGGGGGGGGGGGTACCCCCCAAGGGACTTTTGTCACCTTGTAGCGGTGGCCGGTGTAGAACTTCCGCAGAGCTTTCTCTCTTTTCCTTCTCTGAATTTCTGTGCTTCTGTCTGTGATTCGTTGTCTGTCCTTTGTTCTTGGAGTGCTCTCTTATTTATAGGCTTTTTGGTAGCCATTTAGGAGGGTTTATGGGCTTTTATTGTCATTAAGCCGCATAATGGGAGGAGTTACAAAATTGAATTCTTTATTTTGTAACTCCTTTTTCTTGGCTTCTGATTGGCCGGAGGAGATTGAGGGCATTTAATCGCCTTTAATCGCCATGATGGGAGGAGTTTCATGAGTTAAATGCCATGAATCTCTTGACTTGTAACTCCCGGATGCTTGCTTCTGATTGGTCCGTCCAAAAAAATGGATTAATGACTGTAATAAAGCTAGTCAATTAATCACATTAAGTGGTCGCCGAACATCTGAAGAGTCGCGGGCCGTGCCGCGTCTTTTGGGATTCTTCTGGTGATGATCATCGATGGATCTTCATGTAGATCGACATCAGATGACCATGTAATTTTAGGTGTTTGTTGCCAACAGCGGGTCGGTGCCATCTGTCCTGTCGATTTCTTGATCGGTCGGGTAGAAAACACACTTTTTTTGGTTGACCGGGTGGCGATCAATATTGTTTTCGATACTCTTGATGATTAACCCGTGTTTTGGACGGATGTCAGAGGACTTGGTGTCTCAAAAGCATGAATTTTGGAAAGTACCAAAGGCTGGGCTCTTCGAATCGCGAAAAAACGGTGAAAACCGGGGTTTCCAGGGCCTTCCCGGCGACCCCGGGCTCCAAGGTCGCAGGCGACCCTGGCCCAGGGTCGCAGGGGCCTACGACCCTAGGCCAGGGTCGCAGGGGTCTGCGACCCTGGGGGGGTTTTCCCCCTTTGTGTCCCGTTTTGTTTCCGTTTTTGCTGTTTTTTTATTCTTTTTTCTTCTGTATTTTTCCTTGACATTTTGACCATTTATTGGCGTGATTTCTTTGTAGGAAACCTGATGAGAATCCTTGCATTTTATTTTGCAAAGTTTCCAATTTCCTGAGAAAGCCGAAGACTTTGTCGCGCAGAGCTGCCGATTTTCCGTCAGAAGCTGAAACTGGGTCAAACGATGTCGGAATGACCTGAAATTTGGTGTGAAGCCTCCTGAGCAATAAATAAGACCAACCATAGGCTTTTGTTTGAGTTTTGAAGCCGTTTGGGGTCCTATCACCAGTAGACTTGCTTTTATCGCGATGAAGATGTCGCGGTTTGATGTGCGGTCAACCGATGTCCGATTGACTTGAAATTTGACAGGGAACCTATTGGAGTCATTTTAAGATAATCCATAGGCTCTGTCTTGGAAACCATGGTCCCGGAGAGCTTTGCCACCGAGAGGCCTGATTTGGCTTCCGAGCGTCAAACTATGGTCAAATGTTGTGGAAATGACCTGAAATTTGACGTGTAGCCCTTTATAAGCATTTTGAAGCCATCCATGTGCTCTAACTGATGAGTAATGGCCTCGGTGGTTCTCGCCGCCGAGAGACTTGATTTAGCTGTTCGAGGGTTGATGTAGGGTCAAACGTTGTCGGTTTGACTCGGAACTTGACGTGGAGCCTTTTGGAAGTATTTTGAGACCATCCATGGGCTCTGATCGAAGATTTGGTGTCTCCGATGCTTTTGCCGCCGAGAGCTCCTTTTCGGCTGTCGGAGAAGCGAAGTTAGGCCAAATGATTTTGAAATGGCCCGAAACTTCTTGTGTACTCCTCTTTTGGCTGTCTTGAAGGATCTTGCAGTTTTTTGTTTGATTCTGACAAGATTTGATTTTTGGAAGTAGCATTGTCTATTTATGGCAGGTTGCGACTTCATGTAGCTCTTTGGATCTTGAAGAGGCAAAGTGACATTTTTGGTGTCAACAAATGCCCCCTCGAGGTACATGATGGACCGCGCTCCTGCTCGGTTCTACCGAGGTCGGCGGACGTGGGAGTCCGTCGGGTCCGACCCTTTCGTAACCGGGGGGCAAGGGCGTGCATCAACATTTCTTTTTTTGTGGGTGTGCCAGATTTTCTATTTTCCTTGGGATTACAAGTGGTGATCCGGGGATCAACCTTCGCAAGTAAAAAGGAAATCAACTTCTTTCAAGTTTTCCATTGCACATATATTTAAGAAAAGAGACATTTTTCTTAGTTTGCCGTGAAAGGCGATTTTTTTGGCATTTATAGCCGATTTTGGCGTTTATAGCCGATTTTTTGGCGTTTATAGCCGATTTTGGCGTTTATAGCCGATTTACAATCCTTATCAATAATGAAAGACAAGAATTGTGATTTTTGTCTCTTTTAAAAAAATACAAACTACAATGAAAAGCAAGAAAAGGAGGATCTAACTTCTCAGGAGATTGTGGGGGACTCGTTTAGATTGACGGTCGCAAGCCATATGTGGGCTTCGCCATCATCCATGCAGATGAGAACAGAGGATGCTATTGATTCGCTTGGCTTGGCTATAACCTCGGGTTTTTAGAGGACAAAGACCAAAGGAAGGTCCTATATCCAATAAAAAGCCGAGTAGACGGGCTGAAAAGCCATATCTAAGCCATTGGAGGCAGGAGGAGAAGGCAAGGACCTTGGGGGGGGGGGTACCCCCCAAGGGACTTTTGTCACCTTGTTGCGGTGGCCTGTTGACACCAAAAATGTCACTTTGCCTTTTCAAGATCCAAAGAGCTACATGAAGTCGCAACCTGCCATAAATAGGCAATGCTGCTTCCAAAAATCAAATCTTGTCAGAATCAAACAAAAACTGCAAGATTCTTCCAGACAGCCAAAAGAGGAGTACACAAGAAGTTTCGGGCCATTTCAAAATCATTTGGCCTAACTTCGCTTCTCCGACAGCCGAAAAGGAGCTCTCGGCGACAAAAGCTCTCCGGGACCATGGTTTCCAAGACAGAACCTATGGATCATCTTAAAATGACTCCAATAGGTTCCCTGTCAAATTTCAAGTCAATCGGACATCGATTGACCACACATCAAACCGCGACATCTTCATCGCGACAAAAAGCAAGTCTACAGGTGATAGGACCCCAAACGGCTTCAAAACTCAAACAAAAGCCTATGGTTGGTCTTATTTATTGCTCAGGAGGCTTCACACCAAATTTCAGGTCATTCCGACATCGTTTGGCCCAGTTTCAGCTTCTGACGGAAAATCGGCAACTCTGCGCGACAAAGTCTTCGGCTTTCTCAGGAAATTGGAAACTTTGCAAAATAAAATGAAAGGATCCTCATCAGGTTTCCTACAAAGAAATCAGGCCAATAAATGGTCAAAATGTCAAGGAAAAGTACAGAAGAAAAAAGAATCAGAAAAAAGCAAAAACGGACGCAAAACGGGACACGAAAGGGGGAAAACCCCCCCAGGGTCGCAGACCCCTGCGACCCTGGGCCAGGGTCACCGGCGACCTTGGACCCCGGGGTTGCCGGGAAAGCCCCGGAAACCCCGGTTTTCGCCGTTTTTTCGTGATTCGAGGAGCCCAGCCCCTGGTACTTTCCAAAATTCATGCTTTTGAGACACCAAGTCCTCCGACATCCGTCCAAAACACGGGTAAATCATCAAGAGTATCGAAGACAGTATTGATCGCCACCCGGTCAACCAAAAAAAGTGTGCTTTCCACCCGACCGATCGAGAAATCGACAGGACAGATGGCACCGACCCGCTGTTGGCAACAAACACCTGAAATTACATGGTCATCTGATGTCGATCTAAATGAAGATCCATCGATGATCATCGACAGAAGAATTCCAAAAGACGTGGCACGGCCCGCGACTCTTCAGCTGCTCGGCGACCACTTAATGCGATTAATTGACTAGCTTTATTACGGTCATTAATCCATTTCTTTGGACGGCCCAATCAGAAGCAAGCATTCGGGAGTTACAAGTCAAGAGATTCATGGCATTTAACCCATGAAACTCCTCCCATCATGGCGATTAAAGGCGATTAAATGCCCTCAATCTCCTCCGGCCAATCAGAAGCTAAGAAAAAGGAGTTACAAAATAAACAACTCAATTTTGTAACTCCTCCCATTATGCGGCTTAATGACAATAAAAGCCCATAAACCCACCTAAAAGGCTACCTAAAAGCCTATAAATAGGAGGGCTCTCCAAGAAGAAAGACGACAACGAACATCAACAGACAGCAGTCAGAAATCCAGAGAAAGAAAAAAGAGAGAAAACTCTGCGGAAGTTCTACACCGGCCACCGCAACAAGGTGACAAAAGTCCCTTGGGGGGTACCCCCCCCAAGGTCCTTGCCTTCTCCTCCTGCCTCCAATGGCTTAGATATGGCTTTTCAGCCCGTCTACTCGGTTTTTTATTGGACATAGGACCTTCCTTTGGTCTTTGTCTTCTAAAAACCCGAGGTTATAGCCAAGCCAAGCGAACCAAATAGCATCCTCTGTTCTCATCTGCATGGATGATGGCGAAGCCCACATATGGCTTGCGACCGTCAATCTAAACGAGTCCCCCACAATCTCCTGAGAAGTTAGATCCTCCTTTTCTTGCTTTTCATTGTAGTTTGTATTTTTTCAAAAGAGACAAAAATCACAATTCTTGTCTTTCATTGTTGATAAGGATTGTAAATCGGCTATAAACGCCAAAATCGGCTATAAACGCCAAAAATCGGCTATAAACGCCAAAAATCGGCTATAAACGCCAAAATCGGCTATAAATGCCAAAAAAATCGCCTTTCACGGCAAATCAAGAAAATGTCTCTTTTCTTAAATATATGTGCAATGGAAAACTTGAAAGAAGTTGATTTCCTTTTTACTTGCGAAGGTTGATCTCCGGATCACCACTTGCAATTCCAAGTAAAAATAGAAAATCTGGCACACCCACAAAAAAAGAAATGTTGATGCACGCCCCTGCCCCCTGGTTACGAAAGGGTCGGAACAAAACGGACTCCCACGTCCGCCGACCTCGGTAGGAACCCGAGCATTGGAGCGCGGTCCATCAAGCTGGCATCACCCGGTGGGACTCGTTTATTTGAGAACACGATGCTAGAAATGAAATATTTGCATATCATATATTTTGCTCTATGCTTATATTTCTTTTCTCGATTCCTTGGCTACTTTATAATTGGTGGCCTATGTTGAATTCCGCATAAAAAAAAATGAGATGAGATTTTTTGTTTGGAAATTTCTAATTCTTTGAATTTATTTCCACTCTTTCTCTTTTCAAAAAAAAAATTTAGAAAAAAACAAAAAATTTTAGATTTCTCAATTTTGAATCAAAATTGAGAAACCTTGATCCGTTCCTATCGTTCATCGCGCTTGCAGAAATGTTGAGCCTGTTCGACTAAGGTTTTGGGCCATGGTTTCTCTTCGATGAGTTCATTAAAAATAAAAAAAAATATATATATATATATATATATAAAATTTTAGATTTCTCAATTTGGATTCAAAATTGAGAAACCTTGATCCGTTCCTATCGTTCATCGCGCTTGCAGAAATGTTGAGCCTGTTCGACTAAGGTTTTGGGCCATGGTTTCTCTTCGATGAGTTCATTAAAAATAAAAAAAAAAAAATATATATATATATATATATAAAATTTTTTTAGATTTCTCAATTTGGATTCAAAATTGAGAAACCTTGATCCGTTCCTATCGTTCATCGCGCTTGCAGAAATGTTGAGCCTGTTCGACTAAGGTTTTGGGCCATGGTTTCTCTTCGATGAGTTCATTAAAAATAAAAAAAATATATATATATATATATATAAAATTTTAGATTTCTCAATTTGGATTCAAAATTGAGAAACCTTGATCCGTTCCTATCGTTCATCGCGCTTGCAGAAATGTTGAGCCTGTTCGACTAAGGTTTTGGGCCATGGTTTCTCTTCGATGAGTTCATTAAAAATAAAAAAATATATATATATATATATAAAAATTTTTTTTTAGATTTCTCAATTTGGATTCAAAATTGAGAAACCTTGATCCGTTCCTATCGTTCATCGCGCTTGCAGAAATGTTGAGCCTGTTCGACTAAGGTTTTGGGCCATGGTTTCTCTTCGATGAGTTCATTAAAAATCAAAAATATATATATATATAAAAAAAAATTTTAGATTTCTCAATTTGGATTCAAAATTGAGAAACCTTGATCCGTTCCTATCGTTCATCGCGCTTGCAGAAATGTTGAGCCTGTTCGACTAAGGTTTTGGGCCATGGTTTCTCTTCGATGAATTCATAAAATAAAAATAAAATAAAAAATATATATAAAAAAAAAAAGACATAGACCACTAAGGTTAAACCAACTGTGTTCTTTGATCATGATTGATTCAAGAAAAGCCTTGTCCAGAGTGTGGAGACAGCTTGACTGTTCTAGGCAAGGGTCCTCCAAACGGGTTCATTAAGTAATCCTACCCTTACCTGGGGGCAATTCTATCAATCAAGATTTCATAAGACCGGGTTAGGAGGCCTATGTGTACTCTCTCGTCTTTTAAATAATTTTTTTTTTCAAAAAAAAAATTTTTAAAAATAAAAATTTTAAATAAAAAATAAAAAATAAAAAAAAAATTTTCAAAAAAAAAAATCTTAAAAAAAAAAATAATAAAAAAAAAATAAAAAAAAAATAAAAAAAAAAGATTTTTTTTAAAAAAAAAAAGATTTTTTAAAAAAAAAAAAAAAGAAAAAATCTTCAAAAACTTCAAAAAAAAAAAAAAAAAAAAACTTCCGTCATTTTGGGTTTAGATTAGAGAAATCTTGGTCTTCTCCTTTCTGAGCACTGGCGCTCGCGGAAATCGCTGAGCCCGTGTTCAGATTGGAGTGCCTTTTGCTCTCTTTGATGAACCCGATATTGGCCTTTCAAAAAAAAAAAAACTCGTCATTTTTAGATTCAGATCCGAGAAATCATGGTTCATTTCTTTCTGAGCACTGGCGCTCGCGGAAATCGCTGAGCCCGTGTTCAGATTGGAATACCATCTGCTCTCTTTGATGAATCCAATCTTGACCTTTCAAAATAGAGAATCTCATCTCATAGATGCGGTCTCAAAACATTTGTGTCTAGCGGTACTAGTACGCCCTTTCAGGGTCTACTGTATTGCGACCGGCACATCTGTAACTCCAACTTTATATTCTTCTTACCTCGAGCAAGCTCTGCTTCTCGATAAGTCGAATTTAAGTTCACAATTGCTTCTAGCAGTCACTGGGATGCCCATTCTGGGCTTACCATACCTGCGATCAGAACAATTGTACCCTCTATGGCATTTTGCCTTCCTCATATTGCTTGGGTCATCTACCTCGAGCAATTTGAAAAGACGAAACCATAGAACTTCCCATTTATGATCATTATATTCTTGTGATTACTAATGGATGTGGTCTTGTTTCAGAAATTTTCGAAAAAAACTAACAATGGCAGCTTCACTAACCATTACTTTCGACGAAAACAAGCACCAACTCATGCTTCAACAGAAGCAAACCACGCGCACCTACAAGCGCCCCCATCAGCTGCCGAAGTGTCAACTCCCTCGGCAACTCTCTGAACTCCGGGTCGACCTCGACTCCCCGGACTATCGTCTTTGGGACACTGGGACCATTCCCACTTCCTGAGGAACAAACTGCTCCCTCCAAGAAGCAGAAACTCGCCTCTCAACGTGTCACTACCATGACACCAAAGGCGAGCACCAGAAGGCCTGAAGCCCGTGGCAGCCCCACGAAGCCTCAACCTGCAAACAACCAGGTCTACTCCAAGACTTGGTTCCCAAAACCTTCACCAAAACAGAGAAGGTCCCAAACATCCACCAAGCCAGCATTCCTGGCCCCACTCAAGGAGAACCAGTTCTATCCTCTTGCCTACATGAAAGAGGAGAGACCCATCTCCAACCTGACTTCCAAGTCATCCCAGCATGAGCCGGCTTGTTCCTACAAGCCCAAAATCAAGTCATGCATCACAAGGCCTCTACAAGCACCTGCTAAGGCCTACAAACCTGCAGTTCGACCCTTCATATCTACAGGGGCCGAACTTCAAAAATTCAAAGCTTCGCTGCAACTGGCAAAGGACAGGGTTCGAATCCTATCCTTGCCCAGCTACAAAGAAGACAGGCTCGGCTGCTGCGCCCGAGGGAGCACATCCTTCATCGTCAAAGCCCAGTCAGAGCTGACCGAAGCTCAAATTGCTCGTCGTATACGCCGCCGCGCGTCATACCGACAAAAAAGACTAGAGAAGCAAAGGACCCAGCCTCCTACACTTCAAGTCTCTCCCAAATGGGTCGAAAAAGAAAGACCCAACCAAGTTGCTGCCGTCCATATGGTTGGAAAAACCAGAAGGCGCCAAAAATCAGCAACAAAAATCCATGTCCGACGTCCGATGACCCGCAGCGTCTCCAGGACAAGAAGACATTCAGAAGAATCCCCTGCTCCTTCAAGCAAAGGACAGCAGAGTGATCCTTCCTCAAGCTCCTCTTCAAAAAGAATGAGCCCCAGCTCAGTCACCAGGACAGTTTCTTCGTTCGAATCACGAAGGATGAATGTCTTGGCTACAAATTCTGAGCCACCACCCCGCAATCCACCTCCAGAAGATGCGATCACCCGCATCCAGCAGTTGGAACAGGGCCAGCAGAGGATTGAAACTCTGATGGAAAACCTTCTCCTCGCCTTCCAAAATCAGGCGAACAATGAACCTCCTCCGAATCATCAAGACGACGAGGTAAATAAAGAAGAAAATGAGTCACGCGCCCTTACCAAAAAGGACGTAGACGGTATCCTCGCCAAAGCAAAAGAAGAGGATATACTCAAGGAGCATGGGATCAAGCCACCATATCCCTTATGGATGGACTCGGTCCCGTTCCCCACCAAATTCAAGCATCCTACTCTCCAAACATGACTCAAGAAAGCAATGTCAAATTGCGGCTCCATGAGCTGGACAATCTCGATGAGAGACGGCTCGAAGCTCAACAAAGCATTGAACTTTACCAAGCACGTATGGCAGGATCTTTCGATAAAAAGGTCAGGCAACGCGCCTACAAAAAGAATGACTTGGTTCTTGCGGTAAAAAGACCAATGGTCTTCGCTCACAAATCCAAAGGCAAATTTGAGCCGAAATGGGAGGGACCCTACGTCATCGACAAAGTTTTCTCCAATGGCGCATACGCACTCCTAAACATGGAAGGTGACAGATGTATGCTGCCCATCAATGGCAAGTTCTTAAAGCGGTACTACCCTTGAAGACTTACCCAACTGGGTAAGAGCAATGCCTGTACGGCCAAAACCGGTTTCCAGGTACACGCTCGCTAAACCCACCCTTTTTTAGAATTTTCATATCAAATGTTGAAATTTCTAGAAATCTAAAACAATGCTTACTTTCATCGTTTCGTTGTTCAAAAAAAAAAAAAATCCAAGTTTAGGAACCTTTCCCTAACTTGACCAAAATTTTCAACCCTTGAACCCAAAATTCATGGTTTGAAACAAAATCCGGATTCAGGGAATTCCACCCTAGTCCACCCTGCCTTTTACCGCCAAAATGGTTTTAGGTCAAAATTTATGACCCTCGTGTCTTTAAACAAAAAAAAAAATGGTTTTTCAAAAACCCGCGAGGAAGCGACGCTTAGTCGATACTCGCACAAATCGGAAGTAAGCGAACCACGTTCGACACTTCCAAAATCGCAGGGAAGCGACATTTCGTCGATACTTGCAAAATCCAAAACCGTGGAGATGCAACATTTCAGTTGATATCCACAACCCAAATTTCAAAGGTTCGAAAAAACCTAAAAAACCATGGAGACGCAACATTTCAGTTGATATCTATAACCCAAAGGTTCAAGAAAACCACAAATTTCAAAAAAACGTGGGGAAACGACATCAAGTCAGTACCCGCAAAACCAAAATTTTTGAAAAGCAAGGATGCGACATTCCATCGATACTTGCACCCAAATCCGCGAGGATGCGACATTCCATCGATACTCGCAACCGAATGAGCAAGGATGCGACATTCGATCGATACTTGCAAGAACATTCAGCAGGGAGGCGACTTTTAGTCGATACCTGCATTTTTTTTGAAAACCAAACCGGCTATAAATGCCATCAAAACAGGCTATAAATGCCACAAACCGGCTATCAATGCCACTAAAACAAAACCGGCTATCAATGCCACAAACAAAAAACTTGGATTTCAAAAACGGCTATCAATGCCACCAAAAAAAAAAACGGCTATCAATGTCACTAAAACAAAACCGGCTATAGATGCCACAAAACAAATTCGGCTATCAATGCCACCAAAACTGGCTATAGATGCCATAAAAAAAACTCGGCTATCAATGCCACAAGAAAAGCTGGCTCTCATGCCAAAATTGGCTTCCATGCCACAAACAAAAAACCTGGCTTTCATGCCAAAACAATCACTTGACAAAAGATTTTCACAAAATGACAACCTTTTGATCAAATCCCATTTAGCAATTACTTTTATCACAAAAAGATTCAAGTGAGCGTAGGGATAACAAAAAAAAAAAAAGGAAAAGAGTACCAAAAAAAAATATACATGTGGTACCAAAAAAAAGAATGTGTTCACAAGCACTACAAAAAAATAAGTACCAAAAAAATACAAGTGGTAACCAAAAAAAAAGAAAGAAGGATGGTTTCTGTATACAGGAGCTCAATCAAAAAATGGTCTCCAGCCAAGAGTTCAGCTCCCCAAGCAAACTTTTAGCCTCAGCCGTCAAGGATTCCAAGGCACGCTTCTTCAGGAACTTGCCATGAGATGCTGGAGTGGGCTGTACCCCTTCTCTCACACCAGGAAGCTTACCTCGAGCAGCTTGCCATTGTTCATCCTCATCAGACTTCTTTTTGAGAACCCGTTCGGCATCTGCACCTGGTGAATCAGGGCACTCTCCCTGTCGCGAGCTTCTATTATGGCAGTCCACTTGGCAGCGACTTGTGCCTGCAAATGCTCAAGACGTTTCCTGGCCTCATCGACCTCCCTGTCAAGGATGTTGAGGTCATGTGTCAGCCTGATGATGGCTATCTCTTCTAAGTTCCTCTTTCGGACTGCCAGCTTCCTGCTTTCTGTAGCCTCATCCAGGTCAGACTTAGCCTTATCAGTAGGGTCCAGGAACATCTCCTTGAAGAACTGGTCATCAGCCAAACTCACGGTCTCAAACCACTTGTCACCCAGTGCAATGATCCTATCAACGATCGCCCTGGCACCTGTGACATCCAGACCAGCCTCTTCAGCATCACTGAGAATCTCCTGCACATGCTGGATCATGCCAAATCCGACTTCCAAGTGCCCAGAAAAGAGAGTCTCAATCCAAGAGCTCACAACTCGCACCACCACCTTCTTCGCAAAAAGAAGAGATGGCCCAGCTGAGGATTCGCCCAACTCCGTTGGTCGGCTACTCATGTCATCATCTGTTGAAAGAGTAACAAAAGAACTCTTTCCAGCTGAAGCTGCTCCTGCTCGGGAAGGAATCTCAGCGCGAGGAATCTCCTCAATATTGTCAGAGCTGGTCCCAGGAATCTCTACCTCTGGATCAACCTCTGGCATCTCTTGCTCTGGAAGCGACGGATCCTCCTCTGCCACTTCAAAACCTGCAAAGGAAACACAAAAAGGTATGAGTATGACCCTGTTTGAAAATCATTATCAGAGTTATAACTACAAAATACCTTCTTCGACGACTGGTGGAACACTTTCCTCCTCCATAAACTCATCGGAAGCATCATCAACATTTGCGTCTATCGATGGTTCAAAGTCATCGGAATCCTGTGGCAAGTCAGCTAACAAAAAAAAAAAAGTGTGTTAGCAAACCGAGTCACAAAAAAAAAGAGCAAAAGAAGTCGTACCAATTGGAGATTCTGGATTTACTCCAGAGTCCCTCGGTTCTTCTTCAGGTGCCTCAATAGGATCCATCACCACCTCATCGGTTGGGACCTCAGGCATCACCAAGTCTTCCTCTGCTAAAAAAAAAAAAAAGAAGAAAAGCAGAAACAAGAAGCAAATCATAACATGGAAAAAAAATCCCATGAAAAGAAATGGAAAGAGAAAAAGGAAGAATCATACCTTCACCGACGGTCTCTTCTTCTCGGCTTCTCTTCTCTGGAGGCTCGTCAGCATCCACTGGCACATCCTCATTGATAGTAAGAGGAACTTCCAAGTTAGGAGGGTCCTCATGCTGCCCCTTGCTACTATGATGACTCCTCCTCCTCTTACTTCTGCGGGCTCGCTTCTTAGAGGAACCTGCCCCGCCGTCAGAGTCAGGTTTCCCACTTGACTCATCACTGGATGGTCTGCTCTTGCCAGTAGACTCCACGGAAGCTTGCCTCTGTGCCGCTTGCATCCAAGCGCCAAGTTCGGCTTCCTCCTGTTCTAGCTGCTCCAAAGCCTCGTCAGGTATTTCTCGAACAGCTTCAGAACCGATGACGCCCTGGTCACCGAGAAAGCCTATCTTGTGCTTCTCTCAAGAAAGGAAGGCCCAAACTTCCTCTCGCCGGATGCCATCCGACTTTCCAAGGCCCTTTCCAGATGCCAGCTTCACATCAAGCTCCTTCCTGGAAAGTCCCCGATATGCCGAGAAGCTCTCCGCGAACCACTTCGCAAAGCCGGCAGTCCGGGAAGTCAGCAACACAGGATAAGAAATCATGGCTGTAGTGTCTTCAGCACTATAGAAAGCCCATGCATTTCTCCCGTCCTGTAAGCCTCCAAAGCGCTTCACCATACTTGAAGGCGCTCCAACAACGCCTTGAGAAAAGCCCAGCTGCAAAGCAAAGCGAGAGGGTACATACGGCTGGATGTCGACGAAAAGATGTCTGCGGTACACCATCGTGCCGACACGTATGCTGAAAAGCCATTCTCTCTCTGCATTTGTCAAGGAATAATGCCTTCCCGACCCCGCCCTGGTAGAGTCTCGGGAGGCACCAAAATCAAAAGCCTTCTTCCGCAACTCCGGAGAAAGCTTTACTGAAGATTGCCCCATCTCGACGTCCCTGAACCGTCGGATCCTCATGCGGGCAAACAAAAGTGATTCGGACATGGCTTTGCCCTTAGCCAGTCGGATCATCAGAGGATCATCATCCTGAGCAGCACCCAGCCGATGGAAGCCAGGACAGTGGTATACATACCACGAAAAAAAGATATGGGCTGAAAATACCCTATTCATGGGAAGCCCAAGCCGAACTAGAAAAGCAGCAGCCTGCAGTTCGGTACACAGGTAGGAGTAAAGAGCTGGCACCAAAGCAACCTGCTCTCCAAACGCCATCTGACAAGCCGGGAAAATACAATGCGGCCTGATGTGCGTTCCATCTCCTCCAGCAAAAACAGCCTCACCAAGCCAATAAGTGAGGTAAACAGCGAGATCTCTCCGCAGTGCAATGTCAGGACATATGGCGTTTGTACTTGCACAGAAATCTCTCAACTCTTCTTGCATGGCCAAGATTTTCTTTGAACTTGGATCCTGAGCTCCGGCTTCCTGGGTCACGCTGTCCGAAGGCTCCCTACTATCAAAAAAGTTGGGGAATGAAGAGCAAAAACTCTTCCAACTGCTGGATCTAACTTTCGAACCCCCCTTCTCCTTCAAAAAATCATAGAAGGCGACGAGCTGAAAGTATAGAAGCCTGAACTCCTCAGACTGCCCCTCGAGGACGCTGTCAATCGGCATAAACTCCTCATAGAGTTTGCCGAGGATGGGCAATCCGGTAATAGCGCTCAGCTCCTTCAAAGAAAAACCAATCTCACCATTCGTCACAACGAAGGTATTGGTTTGTGGGAGAAATGACTCCAGCATAGCCATGAAGGCCTCGTCGGAAAAGATCACGGTCTCCCTAAAGGCACGGACCGCATCAAAAATCCCGGCTTCCTTCAAAACGGCGCCACCAATCAGCAGGACGCGATCAGTCCACGACTTCCACTCGGAGTCAGCATTGAAACGACCTCGAAGTCGAAAAGGCTTGATCCAATTGCTGCCGTCACCGCTGAAAATACCAAGGCCCACCGGTCTCAAATCGACCGACGGATAATCAGAGCCCTGGTAGCCGCTTGATGGCATCAACAAGTCCATGTCAACAGGCGACCTCTCCGTATATCCAGGAGAACCGCCAACAAAAACCCCGGTCTTGATTACATTTGTCCTTCTCACCCAACTTGGAGGATCTTCCCTCTTAGGGCACGTGGGGGCAAGGCTCAGAATCGAGACGGTGCGATCAAACATCGACCGGGTAGTAACAGTCTTCTTCTCACCATCTGCTGTGAAGGAAAACTGAAAAGATCTCCTCTGGTATGTAATGTCATCAGGGACTGCATCACCAAAGAAGAAGGTAGGCTTGGGCAAAACGCTCTGATCTTCCATCACCCATGGACGACTGCTTACCATGATCTTATAGAATTCCTCTCCCTTGAGAGTGATCAGTCGCTGCCTCATCTCATCTCTGTTGAGGGAGTCGCACTCTTCCAGATTTCTCTCAACATACTGGACCTTCTCGAAAGCCTGCTGAACGGCCGGATTAGAGGATCTAGAAGATCGACGAGGTACGCTTGTAGCAGGCTCTTTACCCTTGTTCGCTCTGGAGGAACCACCTGAAAAGGATGGAAAAGAAAAAGATCAAACATCAAAATGACAGAATCTCGCTAAAAAAAAAATCTGGCGAAATTTTGACATGATGACGGGGCAATTCCGAAGAAAAGGAACTATCCCGAAAGAAATAGAAAGCTTGAAGATGGGCTCAACATCGCTGCGAGCTCCGAAACTCCAAACTTTCGAAACCTAAAAGTCTCCGCAAAATCAGGAAGGGCTCAACATCACTGCGAGCTCCAAGTTCCCAAATTTGCAAAAACTTTCAGGTATGCAATCACATCATGCTACAAATTTAATTTACAAATTAAAGGCATGCATGAACATCTAGATTTGCGAAAAAAATGCATTATCATGATGAGAAAAAAAAAAAGAAAAGAAACTTTCTCTAAAAAAAAAGGGAGGAGAAAGAAAACAAAAAAAAAAGAAACGAAACTCTCTCAAAAAAAAAGGGGGAGGGAAAGAAAAAAAAAAAGAAAAAGAAAAAGAAAAAGAAAAAGAAAAAAAAAAAAAAAAAAAAAAACGGGCTGGCCCACAGGCCGTGGCCCACAGGCCACGTGGCCGTACAGCCCACACAAAAAAAAAAAACAAAAACAAACATGAAAAAAAAAAAAAGAAAGAAAGCAAAAAAAAAACGTGTGAAAAAAAAAAGGAGGCAAACACGTGAAAAAGAAAAAAAAAAGAAGAAAAGAAAAGAAAGAAACAAAAAAAAAAAAGAAAAAAAAAAAAAACTTTTTTTTTTCTTCCTACAATGGAGTTTTCTTGAAAAAGAAGAACTTACTTGAAGCCATTGATGGAGAAGAAGAAGAAAACTCTTGAAGATCTTGAAGAAGAAAAGCTCTTGGTCTTGAAGCCCTCTTGAGATTATTGCAAAAGAAAGTAATAAGAGCAAAAGATCCAACCTTCTCTTTGCTTTTATAGAGGAGAGCAAACCAAAGAAGGAAAGAAGAAAGAGGTAAGTGTTACTAATTAGTAACCTTACCAAAAGAAAGAGATTAGAAAGATTCTTTCCCAAAAGAAAGATATCTTGAGGGATTCTCTCCCAAAAAGAAATCAATGAGAGATTTTCTCCCAAAAATCAATCTATGACGGATTCTTTCCCAAAAGAAAGATATCTTGAGATATCCTATCCCAAAATAAAGGGATCTTGAGAGATTTTCTCCCAAAAATCAATCTATGACGGATTCTTTCCCAAAAGAAAGATATCTTGAGATATTCTATCCCAAAATAAAGGGATCTTGAGAGATTTTCTCCCAAAAATCAATCTATGACGGATTCTTTTCCAAAAGAAAGATATCTTGAGATATTCTATCCCAAAAATAAAGGGATCATGAGAGATTCTCTCCAAGTAAAGATATTCTTAGCTATTCTCTATCCAAATGAGATATTTTTGGATATTCTTTACAAAAATGACACCATATGAGATCTAAGCTATTTCAAAAGCTTAAGGTCCCATGGGTTAGCCCATATGAGCCAGGTTTGACCACCTAGGCACAAAAAAAAAAAAAAAAAAAAAAAAAAAAAGAAATATATTTTGGGCTTTTAGTCAAAGAGAAATCCCTCTTACCAAGAGCATACAAAAATGGTTCCATGCCTCTTTTGAGTTGATTGGACCATACAAAAGAAAATTCCAAGCCCCATGAGCTTCCAAAAATCAAACCATCCAGCCTCATCTACCAAATTGAGCCAAATTCTTGAAATTGACATTCCATCAAACCAAATCCTGGTCCCCTAACTTGCCACATACAGCCTGTTAGGTCACAAGACCAAAACCAAAAACCAAAACCTGATCCCCTAACTTGCCACATACAGCCTGTTAGGTCACAAGATCAAAACCAAAATTGATCCCCCAACATTCCACATACAGCTTGTTGGGTCACACGATCAAAACCAAACCCGACCCCCTAACCTGCCATATATAGCCTGTTAGGTCACAAGGTCAAAACCCAAATCCACATCCCTGATGTCATCTTCAAAACTTTGCCTCGAGATGGTACGTGATCCCTTTCACTACCATAAAATTCCCCTGGAAGCTCAAAAGGCTACAAATACCAAAAAGAAAGACTGCTCAAAGACTCTTGGTCAAGTCACAGGCTCTCCTTCAAAAAATCTCTTCGAGGCACATCGACTACAAAAGTTAAGCAACTCGCCGCTGTACCTCGAGGGGGCATTTGTTGACACCAAAAATGTCACTTTGCCTTTTCAAGATCCAAAGAGCTACATGAAGTCGCAACCTGCCATAAATAGGCAATGCTGCTTCCAAAAATCAAATCTTGTCAGAATCAAACAAAAACTGCAAGATTCTTCCAGACAGCCAAAAGAGGAGTACACAAGAAGTTTCGGGCCATTTCAAAATCATTTGGCCTAACTTCGCTTCTCCGACAGCCGAAAAGGAGCTCTCGGCGACAAAAGCTCTCCGGGACCATGGTTTCCAAGACAGAACCTATGGATCATCTTAAAATGACTCCAATAGGTTCCCTGTCAAATTTCAAGTCAATCGGACATCGATTGACCACACATCAAACCGCGACATCTTCATCGCGACAAAAAGCAAGTCTACAGGTGATAGGACCCCAAACGGCTTCAAAACTCAAACAAAAGCCTATGGTTGGTCTTATTTATTGCTCAGGAGGCTTCACACCAAATTTCAGGTCATTCCGACATCGTTTGGCCCAGTTTCAGCTTCTGACGGAAAATCGGCAACTCTGCGCGACAAAGTCTTCGGCTTTCTCAGGAAATTGGAAACTTTGCAAAATAAAATGCAAGGATTCTCATCAGGTTTCCTACAAAGAAATCAGACCAATAAATGGTCAAAATGTCAAGGAAAAGTACAGAAGAAAAAAGAATCAGAAAAAAGCAAAAACGGACGCAAAACGGGACACGAAAGGGGGAAAACCCCCCCAGGGTCGCAGACCCCTGCGACCCTGGGCCAGGGTCGCAGCCCTGCGACCCTGGGCCAGGTCGCCGGCGACCTTGGACCCGGGGTCGCCGGGAAAGCCCCGGAAACCCCGGTTTTCGCCGTTTTTTCGCGATTCGAGGAGCCCAGCCCCTGGTACTTTCCAAAATTCATGCTTTTGAGACACCAAGTCCTCCGACATCCGTCCAAAACACGGGTAAATCATCAAGAGTATCGAAGACAGTATTGATCGCCACCCGGTCAACCAAAAAAAGTGTGCTTTCCACCCGACCGATCGAGAAATCGACAGGACAGATGGCACCGACCCGCTGTTGGCAACAAACACCTGAAATTACATGGTCATCTGATGTCGATCTAAATGAAGATCCATCGATGATCATCGACAGAAGAATTCCAAAAGACGTGGCACGGCCCGCGACTCTTCAGCTGCTCGGCGACCACTTAATGCGATTAATTGACTAGCTTTATTACAGTCATTAATCCATTTCTTTGGACGGCCCAATCAGAAGCAAGCATTCGGGAGTTACAAGTCAAGAGATTCATGGCATTTAACCCATGAAACTCCTCCCATCATGGCGATTAAAGGCGATTAAATGCCCTCAATCTCCTCCGGCCAATCAGAAGCTAAGAAAAAGGAGTTACAAAATAAACAATTCAATTTTGTAACTCCTCCCATTATGCGGCTTAATGACAATAAAAGCCCATAAACCCACCTAAAAGGCTACCTAAAAGCCTATAAATAGGAGGGCTCTCCAAGAAGAAAGACGACAACGAACATCAACAGACAGCAGTCAGAAATCCAGAGAAAGAAAAAAGAGAGAAAACTCTGCGGAAGTTCTACACCGGCCACCGCAACAAGGTGACAAAAGTCCCTTGGGGGGTACCCCCCCCCCAAGGTCCTTGCCTTCTCCTCCTGCCTCCAATGGCTTAGATATGGCTTTTCAGCCCGTCTACTCGGTTTTTTATTGGACATAGGACCTTCCTTTGGTCTTTGTCTTCTAAAAACCCGAGGTTATAGCCAAGCCAAGCGAACCAAATAGCATCCTCTGTTCTCATCTGCATGGATGATGGCGAAGCCCACATATGGCTTGCGACCGTCAATCTAAACGAGTCCCCCACAATCTCCTGAGAAGTTAGATCCTCCTTTTCTTGCTTTTCATTGTAGTTTGTATTTTTTCAAAAGAGACAAAAATCACAATTCTTGTCTTTCATTGTTGATAAGGATTGTAAATCGGCTATAAACGCCAAAATCGGCTATAAACGCCAAAAATCGGCTATAAACGCCAAAAATCGGCTATAAACGCCAAAATCGGCTATAAATGCCAAAAAATCGCCTTTCACGGCAAATCAAGAAAATGTCTCTTTTCTTAAATATATGTGCAATGGAAAACTTGAAAGAAGTTGATTTCCTTTTTACTTGCGAAGGTTGATCTCCGGATCACCACTTGCAATTCCAAGTAAAAATAGAAAATCTGGCACACCCACAAAAAAAGAAATGTTGATGCACGCCCCTGCCCCCTGGTTACGAAAGGGTCGGAACAAAACGGACTCCCACGTCCGCCGACCTCGGTAGGAACCCGAGCATTGGAGCACGGTCCATCATGGCCGGTGTAGAATTTCCGCAGAGTTTTCTCTCTTTTTTCTTTCTCTGGATTTCTGTGCTTTTTTTCTCTGATGTTTCTGATGATCTGTGTGTTGTTTCTTCTTGGAGAGCCCTCCTATTTATAGGCTTTTAGGTAGCCTTTTAGGTGGGTTTATGGGCTTTTATTGTCATTAAGCCGCATAATGGGAGGAGTTACAAAATTGAATTGTTTATTTTGTAACTCCTTTTTCTTGGCTTCTGATTGGCCGGAGGAGATTGAGGGCATTTAATCGCCTTTAATCGCCATGATGGGAGGAGTTTCATGGGTTAAATGCCATGAATTTCTTAACTTGTAACTCCCGAATGCTTGCTTCTGATTGGGCCGTCCAAAGAAATGGATTAATGACTGTAATAAAGTTAGTCAATTAATCACATTAAGTGGTCGCCGAGCAGCTGAAGAGTCGCGGGCCGTGCCACGTCTTTTGAGATTCTTCTGTTGATGATCATCGATGGATTTTCATGTAGATCGACATCAGATGATCATGTAATTTCAGGTGTTTGTTGCCAACAGCGGGTCGGTGCCATCTGTCCTGTCGATTTCTCGATCGGTCGGGTGGAAAGCACACTTTTTTGGTTGACCGGGTGGCGATCAATACTGTCTTCGATACTCTTGATGATTTACCCGTGTTTTGGACGGATGTCAGAGGACTTGGTGTCTCAAAAGCATGAATTTTGGAAAGTACCAGAGGCTGGGCTCCTCGAATCGTGAAAAAACGGCGAAAACTGGGGTTTTCGGGGCTTTCCCGGCGACCCCGGGGTCCAAGGTCGCCGGCGACCCTGGCCCAGGGTCGCAGGGGTCTGCGACCCTGGGGGGGTTTTTCCCCCTTTCGTGTCCCGTTTTGCGTCCGTTTTTGCTTTTTTCTGATTCTTTTTTCTTCTGTACTTTTCCTTGACATTTTGACCATTTATTGGTCTGATTTCTTTGTAGGAAACCTGATGAGAATCCTTACATTTTATTTTGCAAAGTTTCCAATTTCCTGAGAAAGCCGAAGACTTTGTCGCGCAGAGTTGCCGATTTTCCGTCAGAAGCTGAAACTGGGCCAAACGATGTCGGAATGACCTGAAATTTGGTGTGAAGCCTCCTGAGCAATAAATAAGACCAACCATAGGCTTTTGTTTGAGTTTTGAAGCCGTTTGGGGTCCTATCACCTGTAGACTTGCTTTTTGTCGCGATGAAGATGTCGCGGTTTGATGTGTGGTCAATCGATGTCCGATTGACTTGAAATTTGACAGGGAACCTATTGGAGTCATTTTAAGATGATCCATAGGTTCTGTCTTGGAAACCATGGTCCCGGAGAGCTTTTGTCGCCGAGAGCTCCTTTTCGGCTGTCGAAGAAGCGAAGTTAGGCCAAATGATTTTGAAATGGCCCGAAACTTCTTGTGTGCTCATCTTTTGGCTGTCTGGAAGAATCTTGCAGTTTTTGTTTGATTCTGACAAGATTTGATTTTTGGAAGCAGCATTGCCTATTTATGGCAGGTTGCGACTTCATGTAGCTCTTTGGATCTTGAAAAGGCAAAGTGACATTTTTGGTGTCAACAAATGCCCCCTCGAGGTACAGCGGCGAGTTGCTTAACTTTTGTAGTCGATGTGCCTCGAAGAGATTTTTTTTTGAAGGAGAGCCTGTGACTTGACCAAGAGTCTTTGAGCAGTCTTTCTTTTTGGTATTTGTAGCCTTTTGAGCTTCCGGGGGAATTTTATGGTAGTGAAAGGGATCACGTACCATCTCGAGGCAAAGCTTTGAAGATGACATCAAGGATGTGGATTTGGGTTTTGACCTTGTGACCTAACAGGCTATATGTGGCAGGTTAGGGGGTCGGGTTTGGTTTTGATCGTGTGACCCAACAAGCTGTATGTGGAATGTTGGGGGATCAATTTTGGTTTTGATCTTATGACCTAACAGGCTGTATGTGGCAAGTTAGGGGATCAGGTTTTGGTTTTTGATTTTGGTCTTATGACCTAACAGGCTGTATGTGGCAAGTTAGGGGACCAGGTTTTGGTTTGATGGAATGTCAATTTCAAGAATTTGGCTCAATTTGGTAGATGAGGCTGGATGGTTTGATTTTTGGAAGCTCATGGGGCTTGGAATTTTCTTTTGTACGGTCCAATCAACTCAAAAGAGGCATGGAACCATTTTTGTATGCTCTTGGTAAGAGGGATTTCTCTTTGACTAAAAGCCCAAAATTTATTTCTTTTTTTTTTTTTTGTGTGCCTAGGTGGTCAAACCTGGCTCATATGGGCTAACCCATGGGACCTTAAGCTTTTGAAATGGCTTAGATCTCATATGGTGTCATTTTTGTAAAGAATATCCAAAAATATCTCATTTGGATAGAGAATATCTAAGAATATCTTTACTTGGAGAGAATCTCTCATGATCCCTTTATTTTGGGATAGAATATCTCAAGATATCTTTCTTTGGGAAAGAATCCGTCATAGATTATATCTTTTAGGAGAAAATCTCTCATTGATTTCTTTTTGGGAGAGAATCCCTCAAGATATCTTTCTTTTGGGAAAGAATCTTTCTAATTTCTTTCTTTTGGTAAGGTTACTAATTAGTAACACTTACCTCTTTCTTCTTTCCTTCTTTGGTTTGCTCTCCTCTATAAAAGCAAGGAGAAGGTTGGATCTCTTGCTCTTATTACTTTCTTTTGCAATAATCTCAAGAGGGCTTCAAGACCAAAAGTTCTTTTTCTTCAAGATCTTCAAGACTTTTCTTCTTCTTCTCCATCAATGGCTTCAAGTAAGTTCTCCCCTTTTTTTTCAAGAAAACTCCATTGTAGGAAAAATAAAGTTCTTTCTTTTTTTTTGTTTCTTTATTTTCTTTTCTTCTTTTTTTTTTCTTTTCCACGTGTTTGCCTCCTTTCTTTTTTTTTTTTTTACACGGTTTTTTTTTTTGCTTTCTTTTCTTTTTTTTTTTTTTTTTTTCATGTTTTTTTTTGTGTGGGCCGTACGGACAGATCCGTACGGATCTGGCCGTACGGCCACGTGGCCTGTGGGCCACGGCCTGTGGGCCAGCCCTCATTTTTTTTTTCTTTTTTTTTTTCTTTCCCTCCCCTTTTTTTTTTTGAGAGAGTTTCTTTTCTTTTCTTTTTTTTTGCTCATCATGATAATGCATTTTTTTTTCGCAAACCTAGATGTTCATGTATGCCTTTAAATTGTAAATTAAATTTGTAGCATGATGTGATAGCATACCTGAAAGTTTTTGCAAATTTGGGAACTTGGAGCTCGCAGTGATGTTGAGCCCTTCCTGATTTTGCGGAGACTTTGAGGTTTCGAAAGTTTGGAGTTTCGGAGCTCGCAGCGATGTTGAGCCCATCTTCAAGCTTTCTATTTCTTTCGGGATAGTTCATTTTCTTCGAAATTGCCCCGACATCATGTCAAAATTTCGCCAGATTTTTTTTTAGCGAGATTCTGTCATTTTGATGTTTGATCTTTTTCTTTTCCATCCTTTTCAGGTGGTTCCTCCAGAGCGAACAAGGGTAAAGAGCCTGCTACAAGCGTACCTCGTCGATCTTCTAGATCTTCTAATCCGGCCGTTCAGCAGGCTTTTGAGAAGGTCCAGTATGTTGAGAGAAATCTGGAAGAGTGCGACTCCCTCAACAGAGATGAGATGAGGCAGCGACTGATCACTCTCAAGGGAGAGGAATTCTATAAGATCATGGTAAGCAGTCGTCCATGGGTGATGGAAGATCAGAGCGTTTTGCCCAAGCCTACCTTCTTCTTTGGTGATGCAGTCCCTGATGACATTACATACCAGATGAGATGTTTTCAGTTTTCCTTCACAGCAGATGGTGAGAAGAAGACTGTTACTACCCGGTCGATGTTTGATCGCACCGTCTCGATTCTGAGCCTTGCCCCCACGTGCCCTAAGAGGGAAGATCCTCCAAGTTGGGTGAGAAGGACAAATGTGATCAAGACCGGGGTTTTTGTTGGCAGTTCTCCTGGATATACGGAGAGGTCGCCTGTTGACATGGACCTGTTGATGCCATCCAGCGGCTACCAGGGCTCTGATTATCCGTCGGTCGATTTGAGACCGGTGGGACTTGGTATTTTCAGCAGTGACGGCAGCAATTGGATCAAGCCTTTTCGACTTCGTGGCCGTTTCAATGCTGACTCCGAGTGGAAGTCGTGGACTGATCGCGTCCTGCTGATTGGTGGCGCCGTTTTGAAGGAAGCCGGGATTTTTGATGCGGTCCGCGCCTTTAGGGAGACCGTGATCTTTTCCGACGAGGCCTTCATGGCTATGCTGGAGTCATTCCTCCCACAAACCAATACCTTCGTTGTGACGAATGGTGAGATTGGTTTTTCTTTGAAGGAGCTGAGCGCTATTACCGGATTGCCCATCCTCGGCAAACTCTATGAGGAGTTTATGCCGATTGACAGCGTCCTCGAGGGGCAGTCTGAGGAGTTCAGGCTTTTATACTTTCAGCTCGTCGCCTTCTATGATTTTTTGAAGGAGAAGGGGGGTTCGAAAGTTAGATCCAGCAATTGGAAGAGTTTTTGCTCTTCATTCCCCAACTTTTTTGATAGTAGGGAGTCTTCTGATAGCGTGACCCAGGAAGCTGGAGCTCAGGATCCAAAGAAGATCTTGGCCATGCAAGAAGAGTTGAGAGATTTCTGTGCAAGTACAAACGCCATATGTCCTGACATTGCACTGCGGAGAGATCTCGCTGTTTACCTCACTTATTGGCTTGGTGAGGCTGTATTTGCTGGAGGAGATGGAACGCACATCAGGCCGCATTGTATTTTCCCGGCTTGTCAGATGGCGTTTGGAGAGCAGCTTGCTTTGGTGCCAGCTCTTTACTCCTACCTGTGTACCGAACTACAGGCTGTTGCTTTTTTGGTTCGGCTTGGGCTTCCCATGAATAGGGTATTTTCAGCCCATGTCTTTTATTCGTGGTATGTATACCACTGTCCTGGCTTCCATCGGCTGGGTGCTGCACAGGATGATGATCCTCTGATGATTCGACTGGCTAAGGGCAAAGCCGTGTCCGAATCACTTTTGTTTGCCCGTATGAGGATCCGACGGTTCAGGGACGTCGAGATGGGGCAATCTTCAGTAAAGCTTTCTCCGGAGTTGTGGAAGAAGGCTTTTGATTTTGGTGCCTCCCGAGACTCTACCAGGGCGGGGTCAGGAAGGCATTATTCCTTGACAAATGCAGAGAGAGAGAGTGGATTTTCAGCATACGTGTCGGCACGATGGTGTACCGTAGACATCTTTTCGTCGACATCCAGCCGTATGTACCCTCTCGCTTTGCTTTGCAGCTGGGCTTTTCTCAAGGCGTTGTTGGAGCGCCTTCAAGCATGGTGAAGCGCTTTGGAGGCTTACAGGATGGGAGAAATGCATGGGCTTTCTATAGTGCTGAAGACACTACAGCCATGATTTCTTATCCTGTGTTGCTGACTTCCCGTACTGCCGGCTTTGCGAAGTGGTTCGCGGAGAGCTTTTCGGCATATCGGGGGCTTTCCAAGAAGGAGCTTGATGTGAAGCTGGCATCTGGAAAGGGCCTTGGAAAGTCGGATGGCATCCGGCGAGAGGAAGTTTGGGCCTTCCTTTCTGGAGAGAAGCACAAGATAGGCTTTCTCGGTGACCAGGGCGTCATCGGTTCTGAAGCTGTTCGAGAAATACCTGACGAGGCTTTGGAGCAGCTAGAACAGGAGGAAGCCGAACTTGGCGCTTGGATGCAAGTGGCACAGAGGCAAGCTTCCGTGGATTCTACTGGCAAGAGCAGACCATCCAGTGAGGAGTCGAGTGGCAAACCTGACTCTGACAGTGGGGTAGGTTCTTCTAAGAAGCGAACCCGCAGAGGTAAGAGGAGGAGGAGTCATCATCACAGCGAGGGGCAGCATGAGGATTCTCCTGACTTGGAAGTTCCTCTTACTATCAATGAGGATGTGCCAGTGGATGCTGACGAGCCTCCAGAGAAGAGAAGCCGAGAAGAAGAGACCGTTGGTGAAGGTATGATTCTTCCTTTTTCTCTTTCCATTTCTTTTCATGGGATTTTTTCCATGTTATGATTTGCTTCTTGTTTCTGCTTTTCCTTTTTTTTTTAGCAGAGGAAGACTTGGTGATGCCTGAGGTCCCAACCGATGAGGTGGTGATGGATCCTGTTGAGGCACCTGAAGAAGAACCGAGGGACTCTGGAGTAGATCCAGAATCTCCAATTGGTACGACTTCTTTTGCTCCCTTTTTTTTTTCTTTTTTGAGTTTATGACTTGGCTTGCTAACACATTATTTTTTTTTTGTCAGCTGACTTGCCACAGGATTCCGATGACTTTGAACCATCGATAGACGCAAATGTTGATGATGCTTCCGATGAGTTCATGGAGGAGGAAAGTGTTCCACCAGTCGTCGAAGAAGGTATTTTTGTAGTTATAACTCTGATAATGATTTTCAAACAGGGTCATATTCATACCTTTTGTGTTTCCTTTGCAGGTTTTGAAGTGGCAGAGGAGGATCCGTCGCTTCCAGAGCAAGAGATGCCAGAGGTTGATCCAAAGGTAGAGATTCCTGGGACCAGCTCTGACAATATTGAGGAGATTCCTCGCGCTGAGATTCCTTCCCGAGCAGGAGCAGCTTCAGCTGGAAAGAGTTCTTTTGTTACTCTTTCAACAGATGATGATATGAGTAGCCGACCAACGGAGTTGGGCGAATCTTCAGCTGGGCCATCTCTTCTTTTTGCGAAGAAGGTGGTTGTGCGAGTTCTGAGCTCTTGGATTGAGACTCTCTTTTCTGGGCACTTGGAAGCCGGATTTGGCATGATCCAGCATGTGCAGGAGATTCTCAGTGATGCTGAAGAAGCTGGTACGGATGTCACAGGTGCCAGGGCGATCGTTGATAGGATCATTGCACTGGGTGACAAGTGGTTGAGAGACGTGAGTTTGGCTGATGACCAGTTCTTCAAGGAGATGTTCCGGACCCTGCTGATAAGGCTAAGTCTGACCTGGATGAGGCTACAGAAAGCAAGAAGCAGGCAGTCCGAAAGAGGAACTTAGAAGAGCTAGCCATCATCAGGCTGACGCATGACCTTAGCATCCTTGACAGGGAGGTCGATGAGGCCAGGAAACGTCTTGAGCATTTGCAGGCACAAGTCGTTGCCAAGTGGACTGCCATAATAGAGGGCTCGCGACAGGGAGAGTGCTCTGATTCACCAGGTTGCAGATGCCGAACGGGTTCTCAAAAGGAAGTCTTGATGAGGAGGAACAATGGCAAACTGCTCGAGGTAAGCTTCCTGGTGTGAAAGAAGGGGTACAGCCCACTCCAGCATCTCATGGCAGGTTCCTGAAGAAGTGTGCCTTGGAATCCTTGACGGATGAGGCTAAAGTTTGCTTGGGGAGTGAACTCTTGGCTGGAGACCATTTTTGATTGAGCTCCTGTATATATATTTTTTTTTACAGAAACCATCCTTCTCTCTTTTTCTTTTTTTTTTGGTACCACTTGTATTTTTTGGTACTTATTTTTTGTAGTGCTTGTGAACACTTTCTTTTTTTTTTTGGTACCACATGTATTTTTTTGGTACTCTTTTCTTTTTTTTTTGTTATCCCTACGCTCACTTGAATCTTTTTGTGATAAAATTGCTAAATGGGATGCCCTTCTTTTTTTTGTTATCCCTACGCTCACTTGAATCTTTTGTGATAAAGTAATTGCTAAATGGGATTTGATCAAAAGGTTGTCATTTTGTGAAAATCTTTTGTCAAGTAATTGTTTTGGCATGAAAGCCAGGTTTTTTGTTTATGGCATGGAAGCCAATTTTGGCATGAGAGCCAGCTTTTCTTGTGGCATTGATAGCCGAGTTTTTTTGTGGCATCTATAGCCAGTTTTGGTGGCATTGATAGCCGTTTTTTTTGTGGCATTTATAGCCGGTTTTTGGTGGCATTGATAGCCGAGTTTTTTTTTTTGGTGGCATTGATAGCCGGTTTTTTTGAAATCCAAGTTTTTTTTTTGTGTGGCATTGATAGCCGGTTTTGTTTTTGGTGGCATTGATAGCCGGTTTGTGGCATTTATAGCCTGTTTTGATGGCATTTATAGCCGGTTTGGTTTTCAAAAAAATGCAAGTATCGACTAAAAGTCGCCTCCCTGCTGAATGTTCTTGCAAGTATCGATGGAATGTCGCATCCTTGCTCATTCGGTTGCGAGTATCGATGGAATGTCGCATTCCTCGCGGATTTGGGTGCAAGTATCGATGGAATGTCGCATCCTGCTTTTCAAAAATTTTGGTTTTGCGGGTACTGACTTGATGTCGTTTCCCCACGATTTTTGAAATTTGTGGTTTTCTCGAACCTTTGGGTTATGGATATCAACTGAAATGTTGTGTCTCCACAGTTTTTTAGGTTTCTTTTTTTTGAACCTTTGAAATTTGGGTTGTGGATATCAACTGAAATGTTGCATCTCCACAGTTTTGGATTTTGCAAGTATCGACGAAATGTCGCTTCCCTGCGATTTTGGAAGTGTCGAACGTGGTTCGCTTGCTTCCGATTTGTGCGAGTATCGACTAAGCGTCGCTTCCTCGTGGGTTTTTGAAAAAACCCATTTTTTTTTGTTTAAAGACACGAGGGTCATAAATTTTGACCTAAAACCATTTTGTCGATAAAAGGCAGGGTGGACTAGGGTGGAAATCCCTGAATCCGGATTTTGTTTCAAACCATGAATTTTGGGTTCAAGGGTTGAAAATTTTGGTCAAGTTAGGGAAAGGGTTCCTAAACTTGGATTTTTTTTTTAACAATGAAACGATGAAAGTAAGCATTGTTTTAAATTTCTAGAAATTTCAACATTTGATATGAAAATTCTAAAAAGGGGTGGGTTTAGCGAGCGTGCACCTGGAAACCGGTTTTGGCCATACAGGCATTGCTCTTACCCAGTTGGGTAAGTCTTCAAGGGTAGTACCGCTTTAAGAACTTGCCATTGATGGGCAGCATACATCTGTCACCTTCCATGTTTAGGAGTGCGTATGCGCCATTGGAGAAAAACTTTGTCGATGACGTAGGGTCCCTCCCATTTCGGCTCAAATTTGCCTTTGGACTTGTGAGCGAAGACCATTGGTCTTTTTACCGCAAGAACCAAGTCATTCTTTTTGTAGGCGCGTTGCCTGACCTTTTTATCGAAAGATCCTGCCATACGTGCTTGGTAAAGTTCAATGCTTTGTTGAGCTTCGAGTCGTCTCTCATCGAGATTGTCCAGCTCATGGAGTCGCAATTGACATTGCTTTCTTGAGTCATGTCATTTTGCAAGGATACCCTCAAGGAAGGAATTTGTACTTCCAAGGGCACGACAGCTTCGCATCCATAGACCAAGGAGAATGGTGTGCTATGGGTTGGTCCTCGAACGGTGGTTCGATAGGCCCAATAAAGCTTCAGACATTTTGTCGCTCCAGTCTCTTTTGTGACTAGAGACCATTTTTCTGAGGATTTTGCAGAGTGTCTTGTTGAAAGCTTCTGCTAACCCGTTTGCTGCCGGATTGTATGGAGTCGAAGGACAGCTTTGAATTTGTATTTTCGCAGAAACCTGTAGAATCGATGATCCCGGAACTGTGGTCCGTTATCATGGACGAATCTTTTGGGTATACCGAAACGACAAATGATGTTGGTGCGCAGGAACTGAAGGACTGATGAGGTCTTCATTTCGTTAAATGCAAATGCTTTCTGACCACTTGGAGAAGTAATCCGTAGCGGCGAAGATGAAGCGATGACCTTGCTTGAGGGGGAGAAATAGGACCTATGATGTCCATACCCCAGGCTTCGAAAGGCCATGAGATCGCTGTAGGATGTAGCCATTCTGGAGGCATGTGAATGTAATCTCCATGAACTTGGCATTGTTGGCAGCAGTTTAGCAAATTGCATTGCTTCAGCTACCATGGTAGGCCAGTAATATCCTAACCTTTTTATCTGATCATAAGAGCTTAGGTCCAAGCCTGATGAGCTCCACAAAGACCAGCATGAACTTCTTGAGTGTTTCTTCAGCTCTTGTTGTGAAAGCAGCGTAGAAGTACTACCGTTGAAGGATTTCCTGTAAAGGATTTTTGAAGGAATATCCAAATGGAAGCTTGGGGTTCGCCTTTGGATGCTTTACCCGTCTTTTGGATCTTCAGGTAGGATTCCGAACATAATGTAATCAATGAACGGATCCCTCCAGTCGTCCAATTGAAGTTTGAAGGATGGAAATCCGACTTCCGACCACTTGGTGGCATTCAGCAACTGCTTGGTGTGTGTTAAGAGGAGGAAGGATTCTCCTTTCGCACACTGTGATTTGCATGTTTTCCCCTTCCTGGATTGCCATGGATGCGGCAAGTCCGGCTAGGGCATCTCACGTATGTTTTCACCTCTACGAATGTGGGTGATGTGACAGATGTCAAACTTTTGCAGGAGTGATTGTGCCTTGTTGTAGTAGGGCAGCAAATCTGGCTTCCTGACTTCAAATTTCTGATTCATCTGGTTGACGGTCAGTTGAGAGTCTCCAAAGACTTCCAGCATGGTGATACCGGATTCGATGGCGAGTTCCAATCCTAAGATCAGAGCTTGATATTCAGCTGCATTGTTTGTGCATGGTTCCAGTAGCGAGAAAGCGTGTGGAATCATGTATTTGTCGGGGCTAACAAAGAGGATGCCAACTCCCGAGATCAGCTGTCTTTTTCATTTGTCCTGGTTGCACCGTCAAAGTACATGTCCCAGGAGGCACTTTGTGAGAAAGTCTCCACATTGTAGACTGGTTCGTCGGGAGATCATCTCTGAGTGGAGAATCTTTAGGCAATGGATGCTCTGCGAGGAAGTCTGCTAGAGCTTGCCCTTTGATTGCTTTTTGTGGTACATACCTAATATCAAATTGTGACAGAAGGATGGACCATTTTGCCAGTCGAGCATTGAGAGAACCTGCCTTTGTGACAAGGACCTTCAAGAGGTTGACCCTCGAGACTAGGTAGACTGTGTTGGAAAGCAAGTAGTGACGCAGCTTTTGTACGGCGAACATCACTGCAAGACA